>CM065920.1:37221981-37241981 GCA_033439105.1 Magallana nippona
CCACAAAAAATCACGGGGGCCAAAATGAACAGACCAATAAATAAGTTTGTTGATGTGTGCTAGTCGTACCGGTGAAAGATTAATGGAAATGGAAGAAAACGCTGCTAGCTTCAAACTTGAAACAAAAGGCAGATTCACTGATATACAATGTTATTTGACAATAAAACGCCGCCGTGAAAGTAAATAGGAAATATGAAGTGTAAAGTTTTCACCGCGGTTATGGTAAGGCGACAGATTCCTGGATCATCCTTCTCCCGTCCGTCTGCCAAGCTTTCTATAAATCCTACAGAAATTTACACGGTGTAAAAAGTATTTTTACAGAAAGCTTTTTTTGATTTAGTTTTTGGATCAGAGTAGGTGGTAAAAGGTAAATGCGCCAAACACTAAAATTGTTTTTGCAAAAAGTTGGTCGGTCAGCTTTATACTTCTAACATTCACCTTAAAAACTTGAATGTACATGGAATTTTACTAGCCATGAATTATTATTAAGTAAAGAAAAAAAAAACAAAGTTAAAGCTTAGTAATTAAGTTCGAAGGAAATATTTTCATTTTTTGGTTATTCATAGCTCTTCTTTACTATTGAAGGTTAAAATAGTTTAAAACTGCCTTGAACATCTATAGTTTAAATAATTATTTTATACCGTTTCAAGTGTAACGTAGGATCATGTAATGCAAAACACGCATTAGCTTTGATTACAGATCCTTTGATTCATATACATCTTTTGCATGCAAAAACTAATACATGTATTCAACATGCTTATTTCGGTTTGAATAAGATATTCGTCGAGCTGGGGGAAATGGTTTGTTCTATAAAGATTAGCTCTATATCGTGAATTCGAAGGAGATAATGTTGACTGGTTAGTATTGTTACCTGCAGTAAGATGGACAGGCGTAAATTGAGTTATACACCTACGTTTGGTGGAAGTTTCTGAAATAGCCCTTCTGCCGTTTTCTCACTACATTCCTCCCCGGGGGATACGTGATCAATGGATCGAACACGATTCCATTCAAGCAGCAACAACACGGGCATAAAGGCTACCCCCGGGGAATGCTGGGAGATTGTTTCGTAATAGTTTACAGGAGAGTTGTAAATTAATTAAACAGTTAAGCAGATGGGTCTTATGCGTACCTCGCAATCGTCGGATAGATATCGGAATTAAATATGAATGAAAAAATCGGGTTTTAACTGATTGTAATTAGTTATCTCTTGAAATTTGGAAATTCACGTATCTCTTTTTTTTTCTACGGCGTCATATTGTAAACAATAACGCTGAGCAGTATTTTGAAGTCCAGCCCCAAAAAGCAGTGCCTGAAATCCATGAATCCGGATAAAAAAGATCCGTTTCAGAGATGGTCTCCGCTTTCAAGATTTTCAAGTCGTAAATGTCACATCATATCGTTTTATATAGAGCCTGATGAAGTTGGCCCATCGATCCGGCCAAGAGTGTTTCTATAGAAATCTTTTAAGGAACACTAGCAAAGAACCCCATTCTGGATGGTTTGTGAGCTATTAACTCTCGGAATTAATTCATTAATACCGGGTCAAAAAGAAATGATATTATCTCATTTTCTAGTTGCAAATAAATCTAGTTTTTAATCTCTCCGAGCGCACGAGTCTTTGCCGGAAAGATTAATGCCACATTAGGCTTTTGTATCCTACAAACACAAAAGCTTGCAGAGTAATTGAAATAAGTTTCCCGACAAATGCTGAATACAGAGAAACAGACCATATTGTGCCATCAAGTAAATGATTTTTATGAAACTTTTTTTTTGGACATCGGTGATGTGAATTCATATTTCATAATAGACTAGGAAAAAGAGAAAACAGATTGGTCTTAGAACGTATTTTGATAAAGAACTGTTGTAAAAGCGATTACAATTGCGGTAACTAACCGGTACATACATATTGCTAATTATTCAGCAGTCTTTAAATCAAGCGTCGCTAATTTTTGCCGATTGATGGCGCAGCGCGACCGTGTAATTGTGGTTGCCTGCGGGGGACCACCTAAACGACATCGGAACCACCTGGTCCATACCGGGCCAGTTTTGTCTTCTTGTCATCTCTAGACAGATCCTATTTCTGGCACATGTGTCGACTATGTCGGGAGGAGGTGCATCAAAGGTGGACTGGATTTGTAATTAGACAGCGAGTCAAAGCAAGAATTAGAGCAAATTGCCTGGATCGGATACTTCGGGGTCCTGACCCCATACACTGAACAGCTAAGAAACGACAGAAGGGAGGGCGAATAAATAAATAAATTAATAAAACCAAAATAAACAATGGCCTACCTGTCGATGATGACGGGGTCTGATGGGGTCTCGTTCCTGTTGCCACAACTCTTCTTGTCGCAGCATCGGCTACAAAGAGGAGGGGAAGATATTAATTACTAAATCGGCAAATAAATATCACAAACAAATTCAAGTAAGGCCTAGGAAAAAATGTGTGTTTAGGGTAACACTGATGAAAAAATTAGGTTATGTAGATAGGGATTTTTTTATTTTATCATATTTTTTTCTGCATGAGGGCACAAATACAAATATAAAATCTTAAGAATATTTGTTTGTTTCATATCTAAAAACGGGTTTTTAATGGAAATAATATGAAAATCACAATCGGATAAAAACAGACATCTAAAAATGGTAGGATCGGGGCATTTTTGTAGGTTAGTTCGGGTTACCCTAAACACACAAAATTTTTTTTAGGCCTAAAGATACTGACAACAGACCTATAAACAAACCTTAAGATAATAAGGAAAATTTGTTTAGTTTATTAATGCATAAAAGGATATTTGCAAGCGATGTATCACTGCTTTACAATGAAATATAATCTGGTGATAATAATTATATTATTCGCTTCATGATAAGTTATATGAGAGACATACACTGAGTTATGAAAAAGTGCAAAATTGCTCTTAAGCAACAATTAAATTTATTCTTATCCAGATTAGTTGATGATATAAAGATATTTCCTTTTTTCAATTCTAATCAAAGTATGCTCGAGATTTAATAATAACTTTGAGATGCAAGAGACGTTAATTTTTAATATACATGTACTGTAAATATTTTTTAAACCATCAGCGTATGTAATAGACTGTCAGATGTTTTTTTGGGGTTTTTTTTTTTTAAATAAACATCTCTTTTTTTCCTTCTTTATTCAATTTTCTCGTTAGGTTGTAAGAAGAATAAATAAATAAATAAATAAATAAATAAATAAATAAATAAATAAATAAATAAATAAACTCTATGTTGGTTTCCTCCAGCAAATGATGGATTATTTTGTAATTAGCGCGACAGAACAAATCCCGCCTAGCGTATATAAATTCCTTTATCGTCCTCTAAGATTGCTTGCTTGTTTCTCGCCTCACTCCACATAAAAGCAACAATTAATTAGAACCGTTTGAAGCTAGCGTTGATCATTGGAGCAATATGTAATAATGAACACCCCTAGTCCCCAAACAGCGGGAGGGGGTAACATAATGAGGTCAGCGAGGGGGGACGGCCCGGCCCCAGATGGTTACGACAGTAGAAACAGATTGACGGGGGTGATAAATGGAAAGTAATGGGGATAAATTTGTTATGAATGTAAATATAATGGTGGGGAATAAGAAGTCGATCATTGTTTGTGAAGGGGGGACTGAATTAGCCCGGGTGTTTGTATAGAGAGTTTGTCACTTGTCATACACATAGTTAGATATTGTATCAACGACTGTCACACAGTCGTTGAAAATTACACCCCCTGTGTACGGACCTAGGATCCTGTCAGGGCGTTATTTTAGTTACTAATATGAAACATGCAAACCGCGATCAAAATAATAATTATTGGGTAATTTTGACAATGAATAAAATGGTTATCTTATGAAATGTGCAAATATTTACAAAATGTTGCTACAATATTTAGAGTTGATTTGTTTTTGGTTGAGATTGATTTTTTTTCATTGTTAATTGTATTTTTACCGTGTGTGCCATACAACGAATGACTAAAGTAATAATCATTAATGATACAAAAGAAATCAAATAGAACAGAGACAGAAATAAGAGTACCTGCACATGACTTCGTGTGTGAGTAGCACTCGGCACATCTCGGGATTTTTGTCTTGGCCCTCGTAAATAATTGCCTACGAAGAAAAAGATAAATAAAGTAAAAATTAAGTGCCCGGTTCGATCTTTTTTTTCATCTAAATTTGTCCAGAGGGCGTGTCGAATAAAACAGAGGATGCCTTTAATTTTAGACCGTTTCTGAGGTCAATCTCTCGCCGTCAATTAATTGATTTTATGGTGAATTTGAGTCCTTTTGGTAATATAAATGCCCAGAACGAACGACGCTTTGGCAAATTACATTCATAGCCTCATTTCTCTACTCCAGAAGCGCAGTGGTCGCTTTCAATGAACGCCTTCCTCGGATACGAGGGGAGAAAATTGCTCTATTGTACTGACTTCATTTACATCTATAACCAAGAATTTAGCAACTCGCCATATGCTCCGGATATTCCAACAAAATACAAAACAGAACTTGTGTCTGATATTTAACGGCGATATTGCTTGCTTAATGAATATTGTATGTTCCGCTGTAGCTTTTCCTGCGACAAATGAGACCCCAGAAATCAGAGGGCAAATTTCATTTTCATCGTCATATAAATATAGGACAGAAATAGGGAATTATGAATTCTTCTCGTCTCTCTGATTTGCCTGCATTGGAGGAGAATATTAAGATGTGAGAAGACTTGGCGGTAAATTTTTCGTGAGACCTCTGGAATAACTTCGTGACACCTCTGGCAGTTGTGGAATTTAAAGCACGATTCCTGGCAAGCGCCGAGGATCATCTAACCACTGATGGTGGAATTTTTGTCATAATCGGATAAATATTTATCCATGCATTAGAAAGTTCTTGGGTTACAAGTCCTATTCATTAGCTTAAAATGCAATCAATTATGAAGTAATTAAAGATGCATGGTCGATGCCTATGTACCTGCTTCGTGACGGAGTCGATGAGACGTACAAACAAGTCCTGCTCCTGTCGCACTCCTGAAAAATAAAACACAGAACCATCAGCAACGAGAGCTACAAAAGTCGGAATAACTTGACGTGAAATATTCATTCCATAATTGAGTTAAAGGAAAATTAAATCATTCTATTTTCTTCCTGATTTTTTTCTCCCGAATCATTTCTATTTTTTTAACAACATCAGAATAATTTTTTTGTTTTTTCCTATGCACGAGAAAATTCAATTCGTTTACGAAAAAAAAATTATCAAATTTTAGAGATAAATTATTTCACAAAGAAAATAAAATATATTAATTTTTATATCACAGAATGATATAAACAGCCGGAGGCATTGAATAGATTGTTACAAACTTTTGCCATTATATATTTGCTAAGCATTCAAAAATTTTCATTTCGACTCCGGAATAGCTCCGAAACGAATCAGTGGGTGGTCCGGAGTTGATGCTTTTGCAATATGTCATACGGAGGAATTATTTCACATCATCTTAATGGAATCATCGCTGAGATACTCCAAGATAAAAGTTCGACCAAGCGTGGCGTTATCTCAAGGTGTTAGTGTGTAACAGAAGAATCGGTCACGGTCCGCCGCGTCCCGGGCAGCTGACGGAGAGAGTCCGACAAAATCAGAAATATTTCTCTATCAACCTAATGCTAAAACAAGCATCGCACCATTCCATACAATGTAACGGCTCCAGTCGTAGTGAAAGGGAAAATCTTACTCAAGAAAATGAATAATTAATCTTGTTCTAAAATAAAATGAAAAGAGAATCGGCTCCAACGACCAGGAGATCTGCATTAATAAAATATAAGCTATGCAGTTCTTTCTTCTGTTGATTTCTGCCTTTTTTCTCCTTAATAAAATCAATAAGATCCATTATTTAAAGAAACTGTTATTTTCTAGTTCTACACAATATCACCCGCCATCTGTCAGCGGCCAGAATTCAGAGGAAGTATGAATATGGGCCGAATTGAATTCATTGTTTTGGTTCAAAGCGTAATAAAACCCATTCATGTAGAGAATTCAGTCGCGAACATTTTATCGTAAAAGACTTTCGCTAGGTTTTGTTTTTGCTGTTGTAATTTTTTTTAAACAAACGTTTATTTGATGTTATCATTCTCTCTCTCCGCTTAATTCAATCAACTCCGTATAAGGTGCGAAAAGCATATAAAACACACTACATAACATCTCCCAACGAACGATGCATTCCGGAGATAGTGAAAAAAAATATTCAAAATCCATTTAGCGTTAAAGTTATGTAAACCCATTATTTCTTGCTTCTGCAAAAGTATAGAACAAATGCAAAAGGAATTGTGTATTGTAAATCCAAAAGATGGAAGGAAAGGGATTTTTTACAAAAGCGAGAAGAATGTCAAAGATTCAATATTTTAGGTGAAATTTTAGAAGATTAAAAAAAACACCTTTTTAACGATACCATTTATTTTTAGGTATATCAAGTTTATTTCTTGTTATCAGATATAAATGGATTTTTTTTAAAATGTAAAACTATAAAAATACTTAATATATTCACAGTCATCACATCGCTATAGCTAATAGACATTCGAACGAAAAAATATTAGATATGAAATTAGACCTCTTAAAATATCTATTCCCTGCATATATGAATTTTAAAAAAAAAAAATGACTTACCATTTGCGTAAAGTAATTGGAGCCTGTAATGAATTCCATTATTTGTTTTTTGACCTTCCAATTCCTTTAAAAATATAAGAATTTTAATTAAATTATATAATGTAAAGAGGGATCAACAATTTTCAATCATAATGACAATCGTAAAGATTTGTGCAATTTTTGAATAAACAAAATAAGAATTTTTGTATGTAATGAAAATATTAAAATTCTTTTATTCACACAAATAAATAGGTATACAAAAATGGGACAGCAAGTTTTAGATGTGATTCACTTAATGAATTTTCCAAGATTTTTTTTAATAGACTTAAAGTGAGAGATTATAGAAAATCCTAGAATCTGTCGGTCTGGAGAAACTCCTACCTGGTCCTTCTCTACGAAGTCAATGAAGGCCGTCCTCTCGACTTCTATGGGCTGTCCCTGTCTGTCGTACAACGCCAGCACAAAATGGAAAAAGTTGCTTTTTCGAAGGTTGCTTGGTGGCTGTTTTTCAAAGTGTGCTCTCCCGAACCCCACGCTGTTAAGTAAAAGTTATAGTCTCCAGTGGGAAACATGAAACTTATTGGAAAACGGCAGCTTGAGTACCTGTGGGGCTGCCTGTATTATAGGTTCTCACCACCGGTACGTTTACCGGCGATAAAGACCAAGAATTCTGTATTTTCATTTACATTTTTCCCAGATAAATTCCATTCCTCGTATAGAATGCATTGGTTTTTTTTATCTAAATCTGTCATATGAAAATTCTTATCACTTTGTTAGAATGAATCATATTATTTAAAACAAAGATGATAGCATGAATGAGAAAATACTTACGTCCCCCCTTGGTCCAAAGATGTGGGCTGCATCCAATTCCTGATGGAAGTGTTTTGGACGGGGGCGACGGGCTCCTCCTTCATTGATGGGGGGTCGGGTGTTCGGACTGAAGACACGGGTGGGGGTGCCGTAATGAACATGTACAATTGCACAAAACTGAATCACACAATCTCCTTAAGATAACATACTTCAGAGACAAAATAAAATAATATTATCACAAACGACGGTACACATTCATCTTCCGGAAAATAGAAATCTCATTCACTTGTTGATATGGCATCATATGTTTCATATATTTCGTAAATCTATTTCGTCGAGTGTTGAAGAGAATTGTTTCACGGCGAATCCCATATGAGAGAGAAAAGAGAAATGTTATCTTATTGTTTAGCACCGATATTTTGCAAAAAGATATAGCATTATTTACCCCCGTTTTCTGTATCGCTCGGGTGCTAGCCCCGTGATTCTCGAGGGTCTAAACTTTGTTGCATTCTCGTGTTCGGTGTAAGGAATTATATCCCAAAGGAAGGTAATATATCCCACGGGAAGCCCTAAGCTTCCAAGATGACACCTTGTTAACCAATCAGAATCGCGCGTTTGAGAAGTTGATTGAAATATGAACGCCTTCTGTCCAACGGGGCATTCTCCTCGAGAGACAGGCAGCCAATCAGAGGAGGCGGAGGGTCATTGATAATTCAGCGAACACATGTTCCCCTCATCCCCGCGTATCAATGGCTGATTCCAATACCGTTATCAAATAGAGGAATCCTGAACACTTTACAGCATCCCAATGCTCTCGATGAATAGAAATGTGACAATTTCTAGCAGAGCGTTCATTTCCATACATTGTCATTAAATCTGTGATTATTTCTATGTTCTAGTATTTTGATTTTATTCAACAAATAATATATTTCCTATTTTTTACTTTGATATTTTTTTTCTTTTCTTGACGTAACGTATTTATTTTTAAAGATTTGATTAAGAGATTAATGATGTCATTTTGTCATTATTTTAGCACTATGCCATTGACAGTATGTTCTAACGATTTTAGTAATGAACAAAAAAATGATAAAAATTGCTTTACATACAGAAAATGCTCCCAAAAGTACAATTTTTCTAGAGAAGAAATATTACTGAAATTAAACATAGATTCCCAAAAGTGTTGGATTAATTTGAGAGGAATAAATCACAATTAATCGTTCTAAAATGCTCTGGTAAATTTAATTTTGGAGATTGCCATTTTTTATTGAGTATCCTCTACAAAATATTTCTTTTTTGCAGATTGCCTTCTTCTTGTTCAACAAAATAATAAAGAATTGTGAACATTATGAGAATGCAACTCACATGAGGCCTCCAAACAATAAGGCCGAGCGATGAGGTGTAAATTATCCGCAATACGCCGCGACCCTTGGGGTCCCACTTTTACACTAATCATACAAGTTGACGGCACGGCAATTACACAAGAGTCACAATAAAAATCCAGTTATTTTCTAAAATATATCTAGATGGGTTGTTGGGCCCATCTCCAGGGGAAGATATTTCTGGTTACAAATGCCACGGCACAATGCAACAGTAGAGCCGGGGTATTATCTTAAGTAGACAATTTTGATTTCGAATAAAACGTAATACCGTTGTCGTCAGAAGTCTCAGTTTTTTGTGTCATTCTTTTTAAAGAATTTTTCTTCCTTGATGATACTCGAAATAGAATTATGCATCTCACCTAGGATCCAAGTGTAAAAAAAATCCGGAATTTTTAATATAATTATTTGACAAAGAAAGACGAAAATGATGAAGGATAATTACGTAAAATTGTCTTTATATTGATTATATATTTTATAATCATTTAAAATCAATAAGAATGAAAAGAACAGGTTATCAAAATATATTTTCAAATATAGAAATAAAATTGCATCAGATCAGTTTTAAAAATATTTTATACTACATTTATCATCAATCTACAAAATAATTTGAAACAAGTTAACAAAATTAACAAATTAAAAAAAGATAAAAACTTTTTACAACTGTCGTGTAATTTAATACAAAACAAATAAGAGAAGCGGAATAAGAGAAGTGGAATGTTACCCTAAATCTTCTGGATTCACTAGTAAATGAACTGCAGAGAAAATCATTAAAAAAATGTATAAGACACTGATTCATTACTCCGGACAAAGAGATTTGCGTCTATTCGTTTCTGCATTTATGTCAAAGATTGTTTCTTCTTGCATGATTCAGAATATCTTTTGAAATCAAAGGAAAAACGACATGTCCGTAAATTTGGTAATAAAAAATTTCTTTTGTCTCAAAGACTTTGTGCCGATTAGAAATCGCAAAATTCTTAACTAACTTCCGCTAATACAACCAGAAGAAAAAGTGGCATGTTATTTGATAGAATAATTCTTATAAAATGATGCACAATCTATGCATTTACTAATAAGAATAAGCATTTCATACACTCAATTAGTCATTAATTCTTCTTACATTATTTTAAACATTAGATAAGTAAAAATCATTTCATACTAAACAAGAAAACACAAGGCAGAAGAAAAGTGTCTTTCTTTGCATGAAAATAACATACTCATTTGAAAAAAAAAGTCTTAATGGACACAAAGTGATAATAGGCATTTTAACGATACTTGTACATGATGTTAAAGAACTTTATATAAATATTTCAGCGGCAGCATTAGCGCTGTCTGTCGGATCACGGTGATGTGGGGACATTAGTTTGGGATCTGTATGTCACCGACTTATAGAAGGCAGTCCCCGGGGCTAGCAGCACTCCGGTCACCCCAAACACCTTGAGAGCGAGATGACAGAGTCGCGTGCCATCTCCCCAAACAATCAACACCTGGCCAATGTCGCTAGCTCGTGTAAGTTTTAACAAGCACATTTTTCACAGTAATTCAATTACTCCCTATACCTGGACCTTTTTTTAAATCTATATTGTCACCATCAAAAATTTTTTTTTTTTTCAAACAAATTCTTTTTCCCATATGAAGATTTGTGCTACGTCGATTTGCAGCTTTATTAAAAAAAACAAAACAAAACAAAATCTTTGAGTTGTTTCATGCTCGAAGACAGACAGAAATGAAACTGCACACTTTACTACAGCGTACTAGTTTGAAGCAAAGCCTGGAAATGATTTACAATGATTTGATATTGACGTGCGAGTTGTGAGTAACGTAGTCAGACTACATGTAGGTAAATCAATTCAACCATTCCAAAATGATACTCATAATTACCTTAGTTTTTTGCTTGTTAACCTTTATAAAAGCTACATATTGGGGCTGATTAATTATGTCCATTTTCTGCTGATATAGTTTTCATATATATGTTTTGTAGAATCGAAGTTTACTGGAATAATATACATGTATATTTACAAACATGAATATATTTTAAAACATGTTTTAATTTTTAAATTCTTTGTAGGTATAATATTGGTTATAGATTGATTCTTATGTTATTAAATCTACAAAGAGATTTGAATAATCCATCTAGTCCTTTTTATTGTCTTATACCACTGAACCTAAACCTATGTATAAAGCTTTATTTGTATTTTTTCTCTTTTGTTATTATTATCATTACCAGTTACTACAAATTATAATATCATAATAAGTATTATTATACATATTGTAATTTCTGGTCATATATTACAAATTTACATATATATGCATATATTTATCAATATAATATACTATGATATTACTGTCAATACTGTACAACACAAATTCTTGTATATAGGACTTTGACCTTGTATGTCGGAGAGGATTTATATAGGCAATGCCTGCGATCCTATCCGTTTATGTGTTATACATAATAAAATATTGTTTAAATTAAATTCTTATGTTGTTTAAAGTATATTTCAATGACGAACACGGAGGATTCTTTATCGTGACGTCGCTACCTTTGATCGGGAGCTCGGTTTTAAAGGTGTACAGTTTTACAAATGAGTGCAACCATTACTTTTATTGAAGGAGTAACAGGGGTATGGTCAAGAAATTAACTTTCAAAATTAAGTTTTCTTTTTCAATTTTTAATTTCTAGAATGTTTAACAAAAGCGTATTTCTAATGCTTAAGGAAAATCTGTATGTCAGAAATCGAGTTACAAGGGAGATATAGCGGTCAGAATTCTTTGTTGTAATAAAAGAAAAGCTAGTGCCATACTTTTGTTCACAAATAATGCCCTGAATAATATTCCATATTTTAAACTGTGTTCGTATAAAACTTTGAAAATAGAAAAAAACTATATGAGTTAATTGAATCCTATAACAATATGGAACGAGTCCTGTTTACACATTACAAAGAATTGTGAGCTCTGCATATATTTCGATCTGACATTAGAATTGAAAACATTTTCACCTAAAATCGCAACCATGCTCTTTAAAATCTGAAATTTGTTCCGGTTTGAACTTCTTTAATACTAGTATGTTTGTAAGAAATGTTTTGTAAAGAAATTGTAATAAAGTAAATTTTGTGTGTACAAATGTGCGAATAGACACTTTATCCGTGTGAACGTACCTATACATATTCTCTGTCTATAATTTAGTACTTCTACGTCTTTCTCAAAATAATATACAAAAAATTGTCAGATATTTTTTCTGATCAATCGAAATGTGTTTTTGTTGAAAGAGAATGCATTGGTCAATTTTGTTTCTAAAATATCCTTTAAATTAAATTTTATACTTATTATGAATATTTTAGTTGACAATACACAAGATCTGGCATTATTATATGATGAATTAAAAATATTTGTTGTATATAAGTTACTCTGCTTTGTTTTTTTTTTTTTACGTTTGTTGATGGTGCCACACTTATGTATAAAAATTCGTATAGTGTAGAGCATCAAATGTTTTTATTTCATGACATCTTTAAAACATAGTACAATATAGTTAAGAAAATATTGTTATATTGTATATACTTACCAAACTAATTTTAATATTCGATTATTGTGAATTGGAAAGGTTGTTTACGAGTTGCTTTGTTATAATTGTCAACTGCCAGTGTAGTATCAAACAGTTGTGAGACAAAAATATATATATATATATATATTTAAAAAAAGAATGTTATTTATTTAAGATGTAAAATGTGATAAAATATATAATGATATGATATGATATATCAATTTGTTTGGCAACAAAAGGAATAATTTTGTATAAGATGAATTTTAAAAAAAGCCCATGCCTTTTCTTATACTGTATAACTAATTTGTTAAAGAGAAGTAGTTACAAAATTTTGAACTTTAGAAATATCTGAAATCCTAATTACATGTTACAAATAGAAACGTGTGAATGTTTTGATACAAGGAAGGACAACAGAGGTTTATAGAATTGTATAATGAAAAGTATATATCAAGATATGTTTGAAAGGGCTGAAAAATATCCATGTGTGAAATACAACTGGCTACTTAATGTAAAAAAAATTGCTATTTTCATTGGGATTTGGTGAAGTTTGGTAATGTCAAAATGTTACAAACAAAAGATTGTTCTTAGATATTTTTAAACAAAGACTACAAGACTGTTTTCAACAAGATTGTAATGCATTTTTTTCAACATCATCAAAATGTGTTTTGTATAGATATTTAACAAACAAGTTGTGTCTACAGTCTTATTTATTAAAACCAATTTCAGTCAAGTATATTCAGTTAATTACAAGATAGAGATTGAGTGCACATTCAGTAATGATAGAGAAGGGAAGATTTACTCAGTTACCTAAAGAGCAAAGATTATGTATTTTTTGTCATCTGGATGTTGAAGATGAGTATCACTTTATTTTTAAATGTTCGCTGTATCATGATTATAGAGAACTGTACACTAAAAAATACTATTGGTATAAACCAAGTATGTATAAACTATTACAATTATTGTCAACTGAAAATACTACTGAATTAAGTAATTTAGGAAAATATCTGTAGAGAGCAGAAACACTCAGAAATTTGTTTGTATAGATAAATAGATAATACTTTGATGTACTTAATACGTGTATTGCTACATATTATTTCTTATATTGTATATATATTATGTATTCTCTGTATCTGATGAGTCATTTGGCTTAAGGAATAAAATAAACTATAGGTTAATGTCCATGAAAGGAAATGCAATTGTCACAATTATATATAATGAACTTCTCTATGTATATCCCTTAGTAACGCTACATCATGTGACACAATTGCAGGTACATCTAAACATTATTACTTAGGCCAAAACATGTTAGATATGCATGAAGTTTGAAATATACAACCGTTATAATTAATACACTCATGTAAACATGGTTTATCAACCAAAAGTAACTACATGTATTTTATCTACATCTTTCTCTTTTTCAGCATTCAAGAAAAATCCATTGTAATTGGAACAGCCTCTTTTAAACCAGGAAGTTTATTATATTATGCTACTGATTCTATTGTGAATTTGAAAAAGATTGTACATTTATGGAAGTTTGTTGTATAAATTTTAAAGGGGCGTGGTCACAATTTTGTTTCCAAATTTTACTTTTCCATTTTTGATGTTTACAGTATTTTACTGAGGTATTTCTAATGGTCAGCCAAAATTATAGTCAGTTGTCCAATTGTAATGGAGACTCACAACTCACGATTTAATTCTTTGTTATGCTCGAACCATGTTTTTGTTTACTTTGGATATATATGTAATGATAAAAGCTTCGTTTTGCTAAGATTTTTCTATCTGCAAGTTGATTATGAACATAATTAAATAGTTTATAGTATTGTCACTTATTATATAGTGATGAATAATATATTTTTTTTTCTGCAACTTAGATGTAAGGAAAAGAAAACATGACACAAGCCTTGTTTTGAAAACAAAGAATTGTCAGCTCTGTATCTCGCTTATAACTTGACATTTTGGCTGATCATTAGAAATACCTAATATAAGCAATGTAAATACATGTATTTAAGATTGGAGTAGGGATATTTGAAAAAAGAAATGTGACCATGCCCCTTTTAACAGAACCAAACAATCTCAGTGATTAAAAAAAACCTGACAATAAATCAGTAAGCAAATGATAATTATATTTGATTTTGTGAAATTCTCTGATTAGAAATTATTTATCATACTCGGTATATATGTTCATAACTTTCCACAGATTAGCAATACAATTACTATGCTGAGAGTTACAAAACATGAAAACAATTCTGAATAATTGAATTTCCTCTTTATTAAACCGGTGATACTAATCTACCAGTAAGTTGATGGTCTCTGTGATTGGTCTGTGTGACAATAGAAGAAGGACACAGGGTGACAGATATCCAATACAACATAAATGTCATCTCCAAATTGATAGAATCGCTAAGCTTACGCGATAACCCTATAGAGTTATCAATAATAAATTCTCTTTATGAGAAATCACTCATAGTCCCCGTCTGTAGAATCAGTGATACGTAACTCATCCAATACACCGTGAAATTATCCAACGAAAGACCAACGTACTGTTTGAAATTATTTATTACTCCTAGATTCCGACACGTTTAACCAAGCCTTGCTCCAATGATTTACCGTTTAAAATTGCCGATTCTTGTGAATTAATAATCAGCTTGAAGTGTGCCACTGTTTACAAAACTGGAGCGAGATTTGACATTTTAAATACAATGCCCTCCTCAATGGAATTTATGATACAACATCATCTTTTAACAATGGTAACAATCAGACATTTTCTGTGATTTATTGGGGGAAGCGGAAGCCGAGGTATACCCTCTAACCAAGTCTGTATTAAATAGACAGCCGGTAAAACGGCTGTCACGTGTATGCAGATTATGAAATATTTATTTTTTAAGATTGAAAATATCTGATTAGGAAGCACATCATAGCTAACACAGCGGTTTTGTTTACATTAGAGACAGGGAATTTTCAACACAATCCATGAGAAAGAGAGAAGAAAGACTTGAGAAAGAAAAGGCTGTATTTTAGCATTATCTACAACACTAAGTAATTACCTAAATACAAACAACAGCCAAAATATCATACCAATCAAAAGACTGCACTCCGTTTCTCAAATGTAAATTCACGACCAAGTATTCAAATAGGTATTAGAGGTTCGAGGTTGGATATTCTAAAATGTCATGTCTTATTTGTGTTTAAATAAACAGTCGTGGGAAGACAGTCTACTGAACTGTCCCTTCAATAATAATCAAAAAATATCTGTAATACATGCATATATTACACAATCTTGAATCCAAATGTTGATAGCTCTTTACTTATTGATATTGTGTAAATCATTTTGATAGATAGAGTAAGCAGTTTGACTCGGAACGTTTCACATAATTTTAGACGACAAATTAAGAAAAGCCGTCTTCCAAACTTTACGTATCAATTTAAAAATATTAGAGTCACATGAAGGTTCACTGGGCCCGATATTAAAAGAGTAAAGTCATTTTCCAGATAAACTAGAAATACACGTCAGTTCAAAAAGACGGATATAGATTTAACATATTTCATGGTATACGAGTATACTTTCAACTTTATTGCGTAAGACATACATCTTATTGCATATGAAATGTTTTTAACAATATATGTACAGCACAGTGCAGGGATTCAATAATAACCTGATAATAGGCGTAATGAATATGTAGTACAGTAATAATATTATTGGAGAATGTACAACACATCGATTTAATTACAACAGTTGTTGGATGGTATATCAATCATTACGTAGTTTGAAGGCATGGTGCAAGAACTTCCCTAAGTTACAGAGTTCTTTAACATTGTTTACACATAATAGATGTATAAATTTATACATTGATGGATTTTCCCAATAATATTTTTTTAATATATTTGACTCGTAATTGCTGATAGCGTGGACATATTAAGACAAAGTGATATTCATCCTCAATTTCGGATCTACAAAATTCACACTATTCTGTTATTACGCAAAATATTTCTATGGCGTCCACTTTCTATGGATAAATTATGTGATGACATTCTGATTTTACTGAGTTGTTTTTTGTAAATACAAGGAATGGGTTTTACCAAATAATATTGTAGTGAAAAATGTTCAATAATGTTTCTATATAACAAACATCTAGATGAACTATTTACATCTGCGATAAGATTTTGCATAAACATGTCAATAATTCTTTGCTTTATAAGTAAAAAGGGTTAGAAACATTTTATAAGGTCTTCTTTTTAAGTTGCAGATACGTAATAATAATATGACTTTTTAATACTACATGTGCTTGTTTATGCAGTGGTAATTTATTCTTTTTCAATCATGAAATATTATCTTTTTAATAAATTATTTATAAAAAGTTGTCAATATTGATGAATGATCTTCAATTTTTGACGTACCAGATTCACGATATTAATAAATATTGTTTGAGTGAAAATAAAAATTAAGAACAGCTGTGTAATTTTAGTCACAGACGACTCTACTTAAGTTTCCGTAAAACTGAGTTCAAAACAAAGTCACTCAATATCTATTAATTATTTGTGACAAATGTGTTAATATGAGCAAGCTTTTTAGAATAGTGCATAATTCATTTAGAAGGAAACCAATGCTAAACCTTATCATAATGTGAAGTAATGGTAATTCTACCCATGCAATGACGAAAAGACATGTTTGAGGAAATACCTCAATATTTGGTATCAAGATTTAAAAAAATAATAACATATTGGAAGTTATTTAGACTTGTTCAAATATTAATTTCTTGCACATTATCTAAAGGAAGAGAAACGAGAATAAGGTTTCATGCAATTAATCACCATACCAATTATTTGACTTGATAACAGAATTGGGCTACAATGCCCGGGACCTTTCAAAAACAATGATAAAGAGCAGACACGATGATAAGTGCACTATAAGATCGGTATTTTACCAAGGTGTTTTTGCATTTTAAACCAATCGTTCAAGTCTTTCCAAAAAAAACTAATAAAAATAAAATAAAAACCATCACAACATAACAATATACAATTCACATTTATAATTCAATTAAAGGAACCTATATAGACACGATTTGAAATCTGTTTCAATTTTATTTTTATGTATAAAATGGTTTATTTGTGTATTTCGAGTGATTGGTTAAAATTTGAAGTCAAGTTACAAGCGAGATACAGAGTAAAAAACTCATTGTTATGTAAACATTTAATGTAAAGAAATTACCATTTCTATGACAAAATGAATCGTGGCAAACAAGATAAACTGATTCATTGTGTCCATAAATAATATTATCAACATAAAAAAAAACATTTGATTGAAATTTACACCAATACAACAGATATGTAAAGAACAACAAGACCCGAGCTTTGTTTACAAAACAAAGAATTCCGAACTCTCTATCTTGCTTGTGACTCGATATTTGAGTTTCAAATTTTGACGAGACATTTAAAACACTGATAATAACCATTCTAAACATTAAAAATGGGGGGGGGGGGGTATAATTGAAAATTTTGAACTCAAATCGTGCCTAGGTCCCTTTAATACATTTGACGTTTATAACAGTGCATATAAGCTTGGAATCTTTTTTCAGACGTCATACATATACGTGAGACATAATTGGCGGTCCCCTGTCAGTTCGCCCGGTAGATGAGTTGACCCCGCAGTGATACCGCCCGG
Organism: Magallana nippona; assembly: GCA_033439105.1. Taxonomy (NCBI): domain Eukaryota; kingdom Metazoa; phylum Mollusca; class Bivalvia; order Ostreida; family Ostreidae; genus Magallana; species Magallana nippona. Next base: position 37,239,996 of record CM065920.1, read on the forward strand.
TCTGGAATAATCCTTGCACGCGCTGATCTGCTGCAGACAAAACCTCATTAAATAAAAACGCTGCATCTCTCCCGGAGACTGTAAATCGTTGCTCACCCTCCCTTCCTCTTATTCTCGTCTTCGGGTCATTCCCAGAAGTCTCCGTAATGCAATACTACAATGCCTGCTACAGAACGTTATCTTTAATTAAGGTAATGCTATTTTTTTTTTTATCAAATTCGTACCTATTGGCTTCAATAATTAACAAAATGATATTACAATAATTGATGGGTATATTCATTCCTAGGAATAGACATGTAGTGCTTGCCGTAACAAGACACAGGGGTGTTAGTTGTTTAATAAACTACGATCATAAAAAATAATCTAAGGCCATCCACATGCAAGGGTGTAATTACAACGGGTTTGCGATAAAATCACAAATAAAACGGCGGCAGAGCAATGATTACCATTTGTTAATTATTAATTAATTGTCTTCTGAGAGTATTTGGAAACATATTGTTATTTACCATGTACAGTATTTTTTCTTAATTCTAGGAACATTAATGATTCTGAAACTGCTACAAATGCAATGAGCATTATCTCTTTTAAACATGAAGTCTCTATTGTATATGTATTTTATTTCTATTTTTTTTTTCCATTTCATTTTTTTTTTTTACAACAAATGGAAAATTTCAATCTTCCTTCCAATCAAGGAATCTTGTTGTCAGTGTGATTACTCTGAATAAAGTACTCTCTTTTTGTATGAAAAATATTTTTTTATCATAGGTAACACCTATTGAACATATCATATTGACCTATCCCAAAAGGATTGGGCATAAGTTCTACAACATAGATAGTTTTCCCCTTACGATACATACACCATTGAGCATAAATAAGAACGTGATAGGGGATACTGCCATACAAGTTATTTGGTTACATTTGTTGTAACATGTCTGCATTGCAGTATATGAGAAATAAGTATCAGTTTTGTATTAATTTTAAGTCCAGTATCTATTTTTTTTAATAGTCGAATTTGTGCAAACTTGAATAACTCGTGACCTGGTTTCGACAAGTTGGTTAACAAGCACAGGTGATATTGGTAACATTTCTTCTATCGGTTTTGGTCCAGTATTTGATTTGGGCACAGGAGCATCTTATTTCTTTTATACATTCTTCAAAAAGTGTAAAACAAATTTTGTTTTATAAGTCAGATAGATATAAAATATTTTATTAATTTCTTATGGCATGCTCAGTAAAATGTGAGTTGTTATATTACCTGGAAATGAAATTTGATATATCAATATTTTAAAATCAATAAATTAAAATAAAAGTTCTTTTGGCTCTATGACGAATTGTTTTAGTCTGAGTCAGTTAGAAAACAACGAGTTTTATTTTATGTGTGTTTGAATCTTGTCTTTAAATGAAAAATTATGAATGTCAAAAAGAAACATAAAGTTATCAGTTGGTATTCCCTTTTAAGTTATGACCGAGTGAAATGTTGTTTGCATAATTTTATAAACAGTGTGTTGTCATATCCAGCAGACTACAATAAATTTTAGTTTCTTGTTTCAATGTATTTAGTACTTAAAAAGAAATTGATATTTAAAACAGTGGTATATATTTTGTTCGTACTTCAAAATAAATTTACATTTTCATCAAAGATAAATAAATCTTTATATTTTAATATGCACAAAATCCAGCTTGCATTTTTGTTTATCTTTATCTAATAGACTAATGTTTTGTACAGAATATTATTTCATAAAAAAAAAACTTTGAGAATATATAAATGAAATTTGAATTTTGATAATCACATGAAGTTTTTAGAATTATATATATGGAGCTTATATCGAGCGTGAAATGAACCCAGATTTCAAATAGCACCAATATTCAAATCAAAAACCTTGTTCACGATGTGAATCCAACTAAACTAGTATGCACAGTATTATGATTAGTCTTGTATTAATAGAATTTTATACCTTAATCATTAGTGATAGGTTTGCAGCTTGT
>CM065920.1:37246981-37251981 GCA_033439105.1 Magallana nippona
GTGCGGGTTGTTTCTGATTATATTCCTCCTAATTGTTCAAGAAACGTGTATTCAATTCAATTTTATCAATTGATGAATATTTTCTTGGATTTGAGAACATTTTATCAATATTTCCCACTGAATCGTGTGCTTTTACAAAGATTGCCCCATAACGGGCACGTGTTGTAAAAGAAATTTAATCAGGACACGTGCTTGGGCGATTGAAAAGCTATTACGGGAGATCGAAATTACATTGCTTTCTTTATGACAATTTAGCTTCAATCTTGTGACCGCTGGTTTTACAATTTTATAGCGATTTTATCAAACAAACACTTCTTTGATTGGTGGTTTAGTATTTCTCCCTTTTCCGTAGAAAAGATTAGGATGTAAAAAAAATTACTACTCGGAAATTCGAAATAACAGTAAAGTCATCCAATGTGTCAGTGAAATTATAAGAATACACTGCTTCATGGATTCATATTTTTGTCCTGCAATATATGTACAGTTGTAAAGTTTTCATTGAATTTTAAAGTGATTACTGTTTCAACAAAGAGTTGTTTTCGCAAGTTTGAGAATTTATGAAACAAACTAATAATAAACTACAATACATGCAGAGAGCAGCATATGTTTCTGTCAAAGCGTTGTTCTAAGCTTGTCTATGCTGTTTTATCTACCATTATCATAAGTATTTTGTGAAGTATTTTGTTTCATTGTCGCTGTATTTAAGATATCATTATTTTTCCAGGCAAATACGTGTGTTTATCATTTTTTTTTAATTGCAAGAAGCCAAAAGATAAAATAAAACCAGAATATTAAAGTCTTTTAGACAAATGCCTACGTAAATGAATATTACATTATCGTAAATTTACCTGTGTTTGTTCTTTATCTGTTTAAGTGAAAAGTCATGGTTTATCTTTACAGAATAATTTTAGTAAAGCAACAAAACATTGAAACATATCAATGAGAAAAAGATTCTTCATCAGATGAAAAAAAAAAAAAAAAATTCATGATTTCCAAACTGGTTAACATTTACTCTTTTCTACACATATCATGCAATACGTAGATACTTATTTATACCTGGGAGAAAGTGTGATGTTTTTAGCCTATTTTCTATGTGACAAACTTGATTTGTTAATATGTACGATCTACAATTGATAGATATGTATATTTTTAACAATAGTTATTTGTTGAATGTCTTAATTTCTCTAAATATTATAATAATAATAATTTCATTTTATCTAAGATATATGAGCATTTTCTATCGTGTTTTTTCGGTATCATTAGTCAATAGTGGATGATGGATACAGAATTCTAAAAAAAAATTAGTATCAACTACCCCCTATACATAAAAAGTACCCTGCAACACTTGTCATTTTTTTTATATTTTAGACATAATACTGAAAGTTTAACTGTCCTCTCCGACTTACAGTACGCAAATAATGCATCAATAAAATAATGTGGGCAGGTGGGTTAAATGGTTTTTCTATCGTATACTTAAGATTTTATCATAAAAAATGATATTTCTTAATTTGATTCAAATGTAAAAAAAAAAAAAAACAACAACAACAACAAAATTTAAAAATTTTTATGATAATATATGTAATAAATCTCAAAAGAAGTCGATCATTCTTATAGGGCATAAAATTAGCTTCTTTGATTTCGAACCTCGTGTCAACGCAAGTTTGTACAGAAAACCGCGTCCAACAATAACTTCAGGATAATTTTCTTTTTCCTTGTAACTCGAGTTCTGCACGCGACATCTGAAGTTGGGACTCACTAGCTATGGTTCCCCGGTGGTTTCATTAGATGAATACGGGTTTACGGGAATCCATCCCGTTTACGCGAAGGAAGATTTTTCGGCACAAATCAAACATTCTTCATGTCTTTATATTCCCCATCATGCTATCTTCTGATGGAAAATCTCGCGAGAGTTGAACGTGATTAGAGGCGGATTTGAAATCCATTTGTAGTAGTGTTTTCTATGGAACTCTCAAAACCAACATTACAGAGGTGTAATTACCCTACACTAATCAATCTCAGCTTATACGATTTGTACTCGTTGTAATTACACACATTTCTGTTTTTGACCACAAAACAAATTGGTTCATTTGCGTATAGAGGTCCAGACCTTTGTATGAGCCGTATTGTTAGTATTGTGTGTTGTTCTTAACCATTTCTCTTTTGATCAGAGGTATTCTTCCTCTAAGGTTGAGACGAACTCTGGGAGAATGTATTTATCATATCAATTGCACCTGCATAACAAACCCAAAATAAAACCTATCAGCTCATTAAGTCCCTATTAAATAATTCTTCATCAAAAATATAAAATAATAATAATTCGTTTGATACAAACAAGACTATATTCGTCTTATGGTGACACGTGGAAAGCCATACATGTTGAACATTTATTTTTTAGTTTTTTATTTTGTGGCCAAAAATGACGTGTTTGCTTTGTTTTGTTCCGACCCAGTGTGTCACTGCATCACTCGGAGTCGCAATGATTGAAAGTAAAAGCTATTTTATAAGAGAATATTTAAATTTAAATTAGAAATAATATTAAGTTACTTTCATTTACTCATTGCGAAGGCAGTTGGTTCGAGAACATATCAGGAGTTTCTTGTTTTATTTTTGTTATTTTGCGGAATATTTATTCTTCCTTTAAATCAACAAAATATATCAGCATTACAGAATTTCACTGGTTCTCGAGGTTTTGACTGGAGACTATGTTTTGTGTGGATCTCTTTTTTAAAGGGACCTAGACACAGTTTGAGCTCAACATTTTCAAATTTTATTTTTCCATTTTCAATGCCTAGAATGGTTAATACAGGTATTTGAAAGTGAAATATTGAGTTATAAGGAAGAAATGGAGTTTGAAATTCTTTATTTTGTTTACAAAGCCGAGTCTTGTTATTGTTTACATATGTGTTGTATTGGTTTCAGTTTCAATCAAACGTGGTCTTTTTGTTGATAGTATTATTTATGAACACATTATATTAGTTTATTTTGTTTGCCATAAAGGGACTTGGACACGATTTTGATCAAAATTTTATTTTTATTTCTTATGTACAAAATGGTTTATTTGTGCATTTTGAATGATTGACCAAAATATGAATGTTAGAAGTGAAGTTATAAGCGAGATACAGAAGTAAGAATTCAATGTTATGTTAACAATGCTCGAGTCTTATATTTGTTTACAAATGATGTAAAGAAAAGAAATTACCATTTCTTTGACAAAATGACTTATGACAAACAAGATAAATTGTTCAATGTGTTCATAAATAATATTTTCAGCAAAAGAAAGCAACATTTGGTTGCAACTCTGTATCTTGCTTGTAACTCGGTATTTGGCTTTCAATTTTCAACGAAGCATTGAAAATACCCATGTTAAGACATTAAAATTGGAACAATATAATTTGAAAATTTGAGCTCAAATCGTTTCTAGGGCCCTTTAAGTCATTTTGTCAAAGAAATGGTATTTTTTTTTTTACTTTACATTATTTGTAAACAAACATAAGACTACGGCTTTGTTTACATAACAATGAATCTTTACCTCTGTATCTTAACTTTTAACATTCAAATTTTGGTCCATCATTCAAAATGTACAAGTAAACCAGTTTATATTCAGAAAATGAAAACTCTAATTTCTGTATCAAATCGTGCCTAAGTCCCTTTATAGCTGCTTTAGTATAAATATACCAGATTGATCAAGTTTACATTGTAACTCACTACAATAAAAATCAGTAGATACCACATTCATAGTGATATCTTATTATATGTTTTGTAGAAATGGTAATAAATGGGTTTATTGGAGTATCACACTCATTCTCATAACTTGGAGTTATTTCAACACTTCTAATTCAAGATGAAACTAATTTTTTTTTTTTTTTTTACATTTTATCATATTATCTTAAACTATATCCACTTAAGTTTCAATATTTGCAACAAGGATAATTCTTTATCTAAAACTTGAGTTGAATTATTTTCTTCATGAAACTTACAGTATAATTGAAGTATGGTTTCAAAGTATAAATTTGGACATTAATTAATTTGATCATAGTAATAAATTTTGTATTTTACTGTTCACTTACAAACTGATGCCTCCCCCACCTCCCCAATAAAAAAAAACTACCGGAGGGGGGGGGGGTGAGTCGTAAAATATGTACATTTACTAAATATGAAAATCATCAATGGATCAATTAAACATTTCTAGATTCTGGTTTTCTCTATTTATGCAAATTCGTAATGGAAAAGTATGTGGTTAACGAAATAAACAAAAATAATCAACGTACGAAATATATCTGGTCGATAACACCATCGGGGAAAAAAACCCACATACCAACTATGTACGTCCGAATTAATACAGATTTTTAAACACATATCTTGTGCCCCCCCCCCCCCCCCAAATAAATAGGAATCGTTTCTAGGACGACAATACTTACTTTGGTTTATGTATCTGTGCACAATTGACGAATAAGATTTCTGCAAATATTTATAAGGAAAAAATCCAAATTACACACAATCCATCAAACAAGAAAAAAACCCTTACATACACAATAATGTGGAAAATATCAAAAGAAAAAGCATCAAAATGCAACTGTAATACTAGTTATAAGATGTTTATATAAATATAAGATTAGTTGAATGATTTTTTCTTTTGGTTCCTAACAAATAACGTTTTTATTTTTATTACATTTTCAATTTCTACACTCTAGGTGTTTTCAAAATACAATTTATATTGTGTGATTTGATGTATATTAACTCTTTTGAGATATCAAGGAACAAAACAATGGGTAAACTCTGTTCTATTATGAACTATTTTGTTCGTTTTAGCTCATTTTCCTGAATTTTGCAAACATGAATACATTGTCATTCATGTCTTCTACTTCCATAATATAGAAAAGATATAATTCTTGAAGTAAGTTGTGATTTTTTTTGACAATTTTGCATTTTCTAATAGTGATTTTTCCAACATTGATAAACAAATAATAACTAATTTGTAATTGCAATAAATATAGTATAAT
>CM065920.1:37254481-37284481 GCA_033439105.1 Magallana nippona
AGAAAAAAAGAAACAAAACAATGAGTATGTTTATATTAACAATAGTAGATCAACTCATATATATTGACTTAATATTTACATAATCATCATTTACCCAAAACTTAGATATGAAAAAGAATGTTGTAGTTAAAAAATGCCGACTGGTTGTGGCCATTTTTAGACTATATTGATATCCTTCAGAAGAAAAGAAGGAAAGTATTCAAATTCAAATTTTAAAGCAAAAATATGAGAAATATTTTTTTTATTAAACAGTAGTTAAAAGCGTAAAAAATCATATCTAAAAAGTAACGGTAATTTGATGGCTGATTTCTTGACCATCCAGCCTCCTAATGAAACACCACCACAGTCTCTTTGCATTGTAATGTACGACACAATACGTCGTTCCTATCTGGTATATAATTATAAATTGTTTTTCTACACCTATTGCATGTTCTACTGACATGACTATTATTTTGTAGTGTGGGTTTTTTTATGTTTTGATTTGTTAATTCATCTTGGAAGTGGATGCACCTATAAGCTGAAAGTCCCAGTTAAAAACCCTGATCCAATATATAGCGGTATCTTCATCGTTGTTTTTGCCCGCTTTGTTGACCGCCGTGTATGCTTTTCTAATTTTAATATTCTTTGGAATCATCAGACAAAATTCAATCATATTTGGCATTAAGCACCATTAGATGTATTTGTTCAAATAAAGGTCCACATCCACAAAAACAGAATAAACAAACGGTGCCATTGAAACACCTAAACATCTAAAACGCCTGCAACAAAAATACCCATTATTTACGAAGAGTTCAATTTTGTTTAAACTGTGATTCCGGACCAGGAACAGGGCCACTGGAGGGTACAAACGTCTGTTTAGAAATATATTAGTGAAATCGTTTAATATTTACTCTTCAAGAACTAGAATACTAAACAATTGGAGACATTACTGTGCAAGTATCTTAAGATAGTACAACTGTATGAATTAAACTGTGTTCAACCTCTGAGTCTGGTACCAAAACTAAGGCACAAGAAGGGTGTATATAGAGTTTTCATGGGAATATATTATATAAGCCAATGTTGTTATCTCAAGAATAATAATGTTATGACTCAGAAATACTCAAGAATGCTATCTTTATTTATTCTTTTTGATAATGTTTAAATCATGAACACATCCAAAAATCAATGGTTAGGCAATATTGGAGTTTCATCGTAGAAAATATAGAACAGGATACAAAAATACTTAAAATGTGACGTTTAGGCTTCTTCTTCTTTTTCTGTTGTTTTTTCTTTCATTTTTGTTTTCTTGATTATTGGGGACAACCGGTTTGGTTAAAACTGAGTCCGAATGATTCAAAATAAGAACAATATGAAAGTTCCCCATCTACAGACCATTAAGATGACGGGTGAACCATCACCAGGAATCATTATTAAAGTATTCAGTCAATACGAACTCAATGGTCTCTAAAAATGGGTTCATGCCTAGAAATCACCAACAGATTAAAACGGAAACAGGAAAATCCCCTTAATAGGTCGCACCGTGATGCTCCTGGTCATCCATCTTGCGTAACATCAGAACGATAAGGAGGCTGATCCCTCATCCCGTTATGTTCCTCAGAAGAAGTGATATAATCGGGTAATTAGCCCGATCCGCTACACCGACAAGCATCAAGCCGTATCGATACTGAACAGAATGGCATCTTATTAGATTCCCTCTGTCAATATTGGAGGGTCCGACAAATTCCAGAAGCTCTTGTTAGCTTTGTCTGTTTGACAATCGTCCCGGGGGGAACGGGACAAATCGAGCTCTCAAAAATGGGTTATTGATATAATATGAAAATTGAATAAAAACTTCAGGCAGTCTGTCGGAATTCGGAGTTCGGGTTACACATTAATGCAGAATAATGATAGCAAATTGACATAGTGATAAAAGGAAAATTATGATTAAAATGGAAGACAGGGCGCTCTGGCATCGGACTAGGCTGTTCATATTGTCCCTCGTAATGGTGGTTTATGGCAGTCGTGAGGGGCTCCGATACGTTTTACATCAAAATAACTCTCTTCTACAGAATGCTGGTGTATTCAGTTACACAATCCATCCTTAAAATGCATTCAGTTTAAAATGTTGCATCTAAGAGATGGTAAAATCCATCGTTATCCCTTGCAGCTTCTCTGTTTGATCAGAATGATATGATGCAAGTTATGCTAAAATGAGAATAATTTTCGCAATATGATGTTCTCTTTTCTTATAGCAAAGAAACATTAAGAATCGTCTAAAACATATTTCTTTAAACATCAAAAGATCTAAAGATTCTCTTTTGCCATGTGGATCTTCGACCAAATTGATTTGTTTTTTTTTATTTTTGCTTTTTTTATGGAGAATTTGAACCCTTTATACACAATGAATTTTATTATTTATTTAAAAATGTTTATACGTTTTGAATTGAAGTATTAGATAAACTATTTTCATTTTACATTTCAATTACTAATGGAAGTTAATTAATATGCCAACACGGAATAAAAAGTAAAGATATATAAAAGGGGAATAAGATGAACATTACAAGTATGATAAAAAAAAAATATTTAAAAAACAGTTAAGGTTTTAAAAAAATATTAAAAAACAAATACATAGAGTTAAGGTTTTAAAAAAAATATTTAAAAACGAACACATAGAGTTAAGGTTTTAAAAAAATATTTAAAAAACAAACACATAGAGTTAAGTTTTTAAAAAAAATATTTAAAAACAAATACATAGAGTTAAGGGTTTAGTGTATCATGCACTTCAACAATATGGACACCAGCAGTAAAAAAAAATATATTTTGAATTTTCTTGACATTTCTTTGAAATCAAGTGAATTTCGAAGTACAATGGCAAAGAGCTTTGGTGAAGTGTGTTAGTGATATCAAAGAGATAGTGATAGTGGTATCAAAGAGATAGTGATAGTGATATCAAAGAGTTGTTTTTAAGAGTTACAGAATAGGAAGAGGACTTATCCATAATAGAATCCATAATCCCTTGTCATTATCAGAACTTAGTATATCAGGGTTTATTTTCTCTTGCAATAAAGCGCATCTGTGACAACCATATGCGCACGTAATGTCTACAAATACATGACCAATTTATTAACAAACATAGATTTCAGGTCTATACTTAGTCATAAAAGTATACGTTAACTTTAGTATATGTCACCTCTTACGAGAATTCGATGGTCTTGGCCATTTTTAGACTGTATTGATATCCTTTAGAAGAAGAAATCTGTTTAAAGGTAGAGTAGAATGAATTCTCTAAACACTGCGCCCCTTCTAAAACACCGAGATTTACCCATTCAAACAAAAATACTGTAATATTTTAGCTAACATCTCCAAGCACGGTCTGCATGGAAATATTTCAAACATTTTTTGGGGTAGACTCTCTTTGAACATAAAATCAATTAAATTAAACTGTATACTTCAGTGCAAAATCCCGACTTTGCTGTTATGGCTATTTAGGTCATTGTATAATTTGAATTTGAAGGCAGAGCGTCAATCAAGCTTGCGTATGCATGAGTGGACTAAAGTGTGTTTGAAGTGTTTACTAAGTTTTTAAGTGATATCAAAGAAAGCAATCTAGAAACCCTCTCACTTTTTTGGGGCTTAAGACCGACAATTTAGATTTTGGCAATTTTTTGATACTTTTATTATTTTTGATCTCGCATAAGTGTGCTCAAAGGGTGGATGTGAATAGATTTGAGTCACGTGTTCAGGGCTTTGTTATTCATGAGGTCAAGACGGGTTGAAATTCGTTAATAACCTACCTTTAGCATAGAGACAAGAACACAAGATGTTGTACGTTTTAACTAAGAAACATATGAACTTACGACTGTTTCAATTTCTTTCATGGATGTGAATGATTAATATAACTGTTTTCATTCACCATATTGACAACAACTTGAAACATTATGCGCGCACATAGAAAACCTGCTTTCAAAATGAGGGTGTGGCCTAAAACCTATGATAAATCAATGTAATCAGCATACCCATGCTATATATCAATTGAGACAACGCCTAATTATAGAGTAAGGAAGTAAAAAGTGAAATTGAAATTTTAAAACCTCAATGTCTGAAGAAAAAGATGATGCAATAACATGTAGAAAATCTTTAATTTGATTCCTTTGCAATTTATGGGGGCCGATTTTTGACGTTTAGAGGATTCATTCTTTCACTATATAATACTTTATAGCTTAACAAATCATATCTAAATATTTAAGTTATATCTGATGTATGAACTGCTGACCATCCCGCCTCCTTAATTATATACTGTTAATCGCAATCCTCATGTCCATATATAGACATGTAAATATTGTGGTGTCTTCTCGTCTATATAGACATGCTTACATTGTCACTGTCCTTTTGCCTATATACACGATAAGACATACATATATTGTCGCTTTCCCGTGTCTTTATATATTACAGGCATCGTGGTCCTCTGACTCCTTTTGTCTATACATAGACATAGACATATATTTTGTCGTCTTTTGGTCTAAATATATATACATTTATATATTGCCGCTTTCCTTTTGTTTATACCGTATATATAGACATTGTCGCCGTCTTCTTTTTCTTATGTAGACATGTCTATACAGTCACCGTCCTCTTTTTCTTATGTAGACATGTCTATACAATCGTCGTCCTCTTTTTCTTATGTAGACATGTCTATACAGTCGCCGTCCTCGCTTCCATTTCATCGAACACGTCCCCGGGTCAATTCGCTTAGAATTACCGCCCTAAACGTGAGGAAATGCGCGCGATATTGGAGATCAGGGAGCCCTTTACGGATACAAATGACGAAAAAGATTTGGGATAATTTCATTAACAAATGCGGCTTTACGGCCCTTTGGAGGGCACAGCTTGGAAACACTACCTGTCTTCTCGCAGTAATTCAATTAGCAAATAATTTTCGCTGCAAAGGTCGATTGGCAGCGCATTAGGCCTCCCAGAGGTAGCGGATTTGAAATGTATGTTCCTTAATTGTCGAAATTACTCTGAATTTTCTAAATGATTGTCACAAAATGTTTCTTTTACGAGCAACATCGAAACATTACGCGCGAAGAGATGGGAAAGCTGAGAAATGCATCACGTGACCTATGTTGATCACAAGATTGACTATGAACTAAAATCACATGTTTCGAGAAAGATTTCTTTGAATAATTGAACAGAAAAAATAAACGACCTCAGAAATCAAATTCTCCGTGTCTAAGATAACATTATGTTTTGCGCCTATCCTGTGTATGACGAATTCTTCCCTTAGCAAAAATGGGAGCCATTAGAGTCAAACCTCGTGGTACGTGCTAATTAACATCTCTTGGCGATAGTTTATATTTTTTTCTTTCAACTTAAAAGTTTTTTTGAATTCTCAAGGGCCACTTTATGTGGCTAGAAAATTGTGAAAGCATACATTTTTCCAAGTAACATTTAGTAAAAGCAAATAAAAACTTCCAACGCGTTCAATAATTTAAGAGAAAGTAAAATCGTTACACATACACCACTTTGTTGTTATAATGTTCGAGGATCATTTACCGGGTGAGTTTTAATTTATACTCACTATAAAATGGATACCCTAAAACGGCAGGTGATTCTTCGTCATTTCTCATTTACAATAATTACAGGAATGCTTAAAAATAATGAGTATTTAGAAAATTCAAAAAAAATATGAATACGCATGCAATTAGGTTTACCTGTAAATTACTACCAAGATTCCAGTATGTCAGTAATACAAACTGCAAATGGATTATGAAGTGGAAAAACTGTACCAAGCAGAAGATTCAAGCAAATAAATCCCAGCATGTTCATTGTGTATGAAATAGAGACATGAAGTTATAATATTTAATGAGCCATGTTGCAGATTTTTATCGCTAAGAGAGAAATACGGCATAAAGGAAGTCTCGCCAGCTTACCGAACAATTGCTCTTTCTAACATATTTCTGCGCAAGAACAACCACCAAGAATTAAGTTTATAGTCGCATATGAAAAACTGACGATATTTTGTCTAAAGACCGTGCATGGGAAATTTTGGAATTGACAGCGATCCCAAAGTATAAACATTACATCGATTCATTTAAATATGCGTACATGTTCGTGTTACCACCAGCGTTAGTTCTTTGTAACTTCTGAAAAAATAGATATAACAATGTAATAATCCATACCTTCATATTAAAGATTAAGATTATGCGAAATGACTACGCAAGAGCTGAAGAAGAAAACAAACGTTTAACGGGACAGTCTATTAGAAGATCAAGTGTGCGTAACACTTCATTACACGTGCTGGTATGACAGTGTGCGTAACACTTCATTACACGTGCTGGTATGACAGTTTGGAATAGATCAAATTTCCTGGGCCGTGTAAAGAAAAGAAGTTACCAAGTTCGCTGACAGATGGCGCTACTGGAAGCAATTACATTACTCTAGTAGTCAAACGTCTCCGGTTTCACTTTCTCTGCACGTCTTCGTCAATTAAGTGCTTTGTCACCCGAACCAATACCACTGTAGTTCATGGCTAGTTAGCGATAGGTCCATCCTTCGGAACTCTTTGGGATCGTTTGATAACTGCCTCTGTTTCAGAATACCAACTGCCGATGTTATTGTACTGTAGTAATATTACGACTAAACAATTAATAAATTGATATCCATTTTCTGATTATATTTACAAAGTGAGTTGGCGAAATGAAACATGAGACGAATCATTTTCCTCAGAACAATAATGGACGACTAAAAGCCTGGCGTGTAGTGTCAAATCTTCTAGTCAACAAGTGAGGGACAGAAGACAATGTTCTTGAAGAACAAAAGCGTAAATAATTACATAATCAATTGTTTGTCTTGAAATAAGGAATTAAGAGGACTGGATGGTCGTGGTCATTTTTAGATTATAAAAATCTCCTTGAGATGAAGAGCTCTCTATAAACAATATTTTAAAGCTAAAAGATTTGAATTTTTCTTACCTTGATTATAGTTTGTAGCCTACAATATCATATTTGAAATGTTATTACGGCAGATCACCCAGCCTCCTGATATTTTTTCCGATGTAATTCACTGTCGTCACAAGTGATATAAACATACATTGACGAACTAAAATATTAAACCTTACACGACTTCATTTATCTTTCGTGTTTTACACAATAATAATGCATGGAAGGGAAGGTCGGGTGTGTGATATAAATGTTTAATTTTTTGAAAAAATTAATTAAATGTTTCATTGGAGAATGTGAGTAAATATATCGCAAAACATTGTTTCCGCTTTCTGTGTTCAGCATCTGAAATGTTTTCAAACATTGTATAATCCTTAAATAAGTGTATCGGGTTTGAAAGGCATTAGAATACAATACCGAAGTTTATTATAAAGAAAATGTATAATATTTCTATGATATTTTTGTTAATTGGTGTATTAATCTCGAAGTGGTTTTAATCTAATTAATGAATCTGCGTTGAAAGATCTATTTCTTAGCATATTTTACATTTTCATTTTTCAATTAATTTAATTAAAACATACTGCATGAATACATCTGCTAATTTTATTTCTAAATTGGTCTGGAAAGAATAAACTTTATAACTGCTTGTAATTATTGCCAAAAACAAATTTCACTGTCTGATTCAGTTCAATAGAAAAAGATATTTCTGAATGATGATATTTGATGCGACATTATATATATATATATATATATATATATATATATATATATATATATATATATATATATATATATATATATATATATATATATATATATACACGTGTATTCTTTAGTCAATCTTTAAAAAGAATCGCAACGTTCTCAGCAACTAAGATAATTTTATTTATTATGTTTATAATATATACCGTATATAAAGCATCAGTTTTCTTAATATAGATAATATTTCCTGTCTGTTTTTGCCGACTAATTAATATACATGTACTATTAATATTGAATATATAATCAATATTCAAATTTTTGGGGCATTTTCTATATGAAGTTTTGCGAGACAGTATTCATTTCGATTTCTATTCAGAATAATATAAAATGTGTCAGAATTATTATACAGGGTCGGGGATTTGAAATGTAGTTAGGACTCTAATTAAGACATAATATATATAGTATTATTATGTACATATTACTCAATGTCCCAACAGAGAAAATTCAGCCAGTCGCATACCGAATTGGGTAAAATATTGTTTGATCTATAAAGAAATAAAGACTTTGAAATTAAAATTATACTTTAAAAAGACTGATATCAATACTGATATTTTGTATATTTCTTTATTATAAAGCAAAGGGAGGTTAAGATTTTCCTTTTTGTTTTTAATATACTGGTATAGGTTTAGGTGTTAACATATGTTCTTTCTGTTAGCAGCTGAATTATTAACATCATTCACGCTGTAGTACAGTCAACTGTAATTGAATATCCATGAATAAAAAACCAGTTTTTATTGAACAGTGACTATACAAATCAAACATCATAGTTAATCCATATTTACATAATTACCAAATTAGATCAACAATGAGTTTTGAAACTGTTCACTTACAACATTTAACTACAACTACATGTAACTACATCAATACAGCTTCAGAATATTGTCATAACACTAAATTTTATTTTTAAATAAACATTTGTGGGAAGACAATATCCTCGCTATTTTAACGAGCTCACTTCCCCAGTATTTTTCATTTTGCGCGCCTACAAATATATCTCATACTAATTGAAACATTTCAAAAATTCCATTCCATAAAAAGATATGAGTAGCAAAAACAAGAAACAAACAAATACAAGGCTACACTATGGAGAGTATAGCAGGGGTTCGTACAATCCACGGTTAACTGTATATTACATATCAAAGAAAACCTTTACAGAAAAGAGAGTAAATATTTATCTTATAATTAATGTATTACAGCAATATTATTTAATCCAAGAGTAATATACAAACTTTCTATTCGCTTACCATGATATCATTAGAAAACAGAAGGTGCGTCTTGAGACAGAGAAGATGTGGAGCTACAGAAGACGTAAGAAAATACAAGTAAAGATTGTACTGACACGTCACAGACTTTCAAACTTACTGAAAATGATCGATCTAGGGATATTTAAATACGTTATTTCCTATTAAACTGTTTCATGTTTCTGTTGTATGTAGAACATTAACTGCACTTACAAACGCCAAACCAGCCATATTGTGAAAAACGATTTTGATAAAATCTTTTTAATACAACCGACATTTTTTCACATCTAAAAATACGACACTTTTACGATTCGGGGTGGAACAAACAATGACAATAATTGATATGTACATGTAAGTTTACTAGCTGTTCTGTACTCCCACAGACCTTTACACAGAATTAGAGAACTCCCCGTCTGTACATTAACGAGCTGACCTGTCCCCGTGACATCCTCCAGATTTGGACATGAATGTCCACCCCTGCCGCTGTGTGTATATGTGATCGGGGCTCACGTCTCCAGTGGTCAGCATCCCTAGGGGTCGCTGTCGTATAATTGCATTACTGATGGACCAGAAGTCAACCCTGCGGCTAGCTATTGTTAATTCATCGGGTGTCATATAGTTACTGTACATCAAATTAACAAGCCTTTCAAATTACAATCATATTATACACAGGTTATATACTATTATAGATTAAGAATTTAAAAGAAATATTTCACCTGCAACATAAAAAGGCTCTGTTCACAAAACTTTTTTTCAAGACATCTTCTGTTCTCAATGTTCCTTCTCTGTGAAATGTATTTAAATCGAGTACATGTCTTACAACCAATTAAAATTTCAAGATTATGAAAGATCAAATCATAAATCACGCCATAATTTATATAACAAAAAGAACAATATTTTAAGATCTGATTTGTGAAAGACAATGGAGAAGAACTGAGAACCATTATTTCCGGTTCCAGGTGTCCAGGGCGGCGACCAGTGACGGGTAATTACCCTAAAAGACCCGAATTACACAGAAGTAACGACGGAACGAATAAAATGGATGTCACCTTCGAATCTACTCCATGCAGCGCGACCAATTACTAGTGACAGTCAGCTGATAAGTTATGCCCAAATATAGCGGGCCCCATCTGCGCCATCAAATAGATCGGGATCGGATCACGAAAACGGAAAGAGGATGCAGGATGATCAGGGTACTAAAAACGTTTTATGGTGTTATTAATTTCAATTTTTGTAGACCATTCTCGAAATAAACCCTGATTTATTCAACGAACTGTCGTTATTTTTTTTTTTACATCAGTAACCGATAAGGTCATTAGAATGCAAGTTAAGAATCTTGTTGAAAATCTCAAATTAATGAAAATTTTGCATAAAACAGTTCCAAACGCCATTTTAATGACTGCTTATCTCTGATAATATGATTGATATATTTTTATAATTAAACTTATACTGCTACATAAATATAATATGCCGTGTCAAACATTGCAATACAATAAATCAATTTAACCATAACTTATATGCGTAAAGTAAGTCATATGTCTTTAGACCTAAAATATCGTTGAATATTTGTATATCAAAGAAACTTTTACAATTTAAGAGGGCTGGACGGTTGTGGCAATTTTTACACTATATTTAACTTCTTAAAAAGAAGAACTCTGTATAAATATATAGCAAAATATTCAAATTTCGAAGCTAAAATATATGATTTTTTCTTTATTAAATGATAGTTTAAAGCTAAATACACCATATCTAAAAAGTAAAGGATGATCTGATGGTTATTTTTTTTTACCACACAGCCTCCTTAAAAAAGTGTTCTTAACATGGACTTACAATGGATTAGCCTCATCCTGTTCTGGACTAAGGAGGCAAGGTCGCAGTGATTCTTCCGCCGGGAAGTGATACAAAAAGTTAAAAATTGTATGAAAACGGTTTTGTTTTTCTTTTTATATGTTATATCAAGGATTATGTAATGTTGAAAAAAGAAAAAGATTAAATGTAAACTTCTGTAGGTAAGGGAACATGTAAAAGTTGTAAAACGCCGAACATTGTAAGAAAACGACATTGTTTCTGTATGTACAAATTATATATTAATTAAGCATTACATGTAAATGTTGTGTAAAAAATGAGCAATGTATGATTCTTTCTATATGATATCTAAGGGGTTGTGTAATTGTTGCTAAAAATCGAACATTGCGTGTAAATTCCATGGATATCTTATTATCAGGGAAACCCTATTATACTAGTAGTATATTAGGGTTTTGTAATGATGTAAAAAGTCAAGCATTGCGTGCAAATGGTACAAATGGTATTTCCCTCTATTTACTTGTGATGGATTAGTTGTTATAAACTTTTGTAAAAGGTCGAATATTGCATGCAATTGGCATGCTTTTCTTATCACAAACTACATGTAGTCATTTATTAGTGCTTGTGTATTCATGAAAGTTGTAAAACCTCAAACATTGTATGTAAATTAACGTCATTGTTGTTTTGTATAAAATATATTGAACATTTTAAAATGCTGTTTTATTCAATGACAGATTCCACCTATACACAATTACTGCATGAACAATTCTCCACATTTGAACCGAAATAATTTTTTTTTCAATTACTTGTTCTGTTGGTATTTTATCATTTTTACACCTCGTGGTGGAATTTTACTCTATGCTCATATAAAAAAAAATATTGAAACGCGTGAAGCTTAGAAAAATAAAATATTTTTCTACTTATCCTAAGAATCGCACAATCTAAATAAAAAATGTTCACGTAGATTGCTAAAAACTGGCTACGAGCATTGCGTACGTTTGTAACAGTATGTAGATGGTGTATATTTAGAGTCAAGTTAGCAAAATATTCAAATTTCAAAACTGAAATATATGGACTTTTTATTTACTAAATCATAGTTAATAATTTTAAAAAATCATATCTAAAAATCTAAGGAAGATCAGGTGGCTAATCTGTTGACCAGCGAGCCTTCTTAATTTAGATGGTATGTATTAACTAACCGGTCTCATATTACTTTACTGAAAAGAGGGGAAGTTCCTCCATTAAAAGATCCAGAAACTCTAAATCTAATTTGTAAACTATTAATATTTTGTAAAGCGTGTTTTACATATCTAATTTTAATTTAAAACATTTTCTTTCCAAGGGGGATAATGTTTTAAATTTGACTATAATTAATTATACTCAGGTTTCTAATGAAATCGAAGTAAGCAAATAAATATTTGATATTTGATATTTCTCATATTTCATTAAATTAACACACTAGTATATGAAATTCTTTGGAAAAATAGAAATGATATTGATATTCAAATACTATCAATTATTAATGCTTAAACGTAGAATTGTCGCCTGGTGTTAGTACACAACATATATTCTTCTATAAACCATACTATTACACATGTCAGTTTACGTACTGTATGTTAAAAATGATAAACAATGCTTTCAGAAGAACTATATTCTGATGGGTTTTTCTTATATCATGTTTCCTTTAACTCCAAAAATTTTGAAATAAACTGCAAACAACAGGCATGTAGCAATGGGGGGGGGGGGGGGGGGGGGGTTGTTAGGGTGGGCCTGCCCCCCCCCCCCCACCTCCTACTTTTTCTCGCAGCAAACATTTTGCTTAAATTTATATATAGAAAAAATTGAATTTTGATGGATTTGGTCCCCAACTTTTTTGGAAGAATATTAAAAATATCAAGTAAATTTAAAATTAATACTGAAATTGAAGTTAAAGGTACCCCCCCCCCCCCCCCCCGGGTAAGTGGGTTTTTTTTTTTTAATTTCTCGTATACTTCACCTGCAAGATAATAATAAGCAAAATCAATTAACTCAAAAAGAAAGCACTCCCTTTTGAAAAAAAAAATCCAAACATGTCTCCAACATGGGAGAATCATTTTTCATGAAATAGATATTGCCAATCACATTAATTTGACCCCTGCAACATTCAATTCTCAGTTAAGCAAAAACAAACACACAACGATGGTAACGGAAGGCGAGATTTTCATTGAATCCATTGAAGAATTTTTATTGAACACGTATCACATCACACCTATAACATGTAATATATAAAATATCCCCTGAAAGAAAGATTTTTTTTTAACCAAACACAGCGACCACAGTTTAAAAAGCAACAATTTGATTTGTTTGGGATGTCTCAGAAACCCTGCAATCTTACCGACGTTGAAGTCTAAGAAAGATAACTCCTTTCAACACACCAATATATATATATAATTTGATGAATCTTTGAAATATGATTTCACAATTAGGCGACTGATATTAGTTCTAAAATTATTTTAACAAAAAGTATGTGGTGGGTTTTTTTATTTAATTGTAAAAAAATGGTTTGGTTGCAAAAGAGATATCTTGGGTTCAGAAAGGTCAGGTAAACTTTTTATTTTTTAATTTTTATTTTCACCTTTATGATAACTATTAGTAATTTTATTTGGTTTTATGATATCTGACATCGTTTATTCTTATTATATAATAATGTATTCATTTGCATTTATTGTGTAATTCTTCCAACAATATTCATGTTTTAAGAATGAGATCAACAGTTTTTAAACTGAAATTTGATTAATTAGAATTTCTTTTTATCGAGTACAATAAAGAACAAAAAAAAAAAAATTAAACATCATTTTATAATAGAGATAAAACATTTTTACATGCTGCAGATTTATATAAATATAATTTACATGTAGATCAATATAATATGCTCCATCATTTCCTTATACATGTAAAGCAAAAAAAATCTCTCTCTCTCTCTCTCATCAAGACAACCTTTAATATTAAACATTGTAAACAAATTGCTGCACCATTTTATGTACGGATTCATTATTCACTGGTATCTGGTTTCGAGTGATAAAATTTTAACAGATTTTATTTTTTGCGGGTACAACTTCTGGAGGTATTTCACTGAACATTATCCAACTGTCCGTACTTGGAGGAGATATTTCACTGGACATTATCTGTATGAATTTGGATGTTCATTGGATTGCACCATATCCATCTGATACTGGGGCAGTCTGATATAACTTTCCTTTTTGTTTCCTTTGCTGGAATTTAATGGCATGACAAGCGAAGCCCACCGAGATGAGGATGAAGAGGATGAAGAGGGTCATCATCAAAGCGAAGGCGAGGTTTGTCATGTAGTACTCTCTCTTCCTCTGTGGTAACTCTGAGCTGGAGTCGATCATAAAGCCCAGGCTCCAGCCTATTTCTGTGCCATTCACCTGTAAACATTCAAAGCAATACTGAGTCAACATCTTTCATACAATAACATACACTTGCAAAAAAACATTTGAAGCAGGTGCAATTCAAGCATCGTCAAACACCCATTCAGTTTTGCATAGTGAGCAAATGCAAGGTTGACCATAGGCTTTTGATAACGAAATTCAAATGGAAAACTATTTATGAGTGTTTATACAACTCCTTGTTTTAAATTAGATCTTTTCATCAAAACTATAGAAAGATGCAATAGCATATCCCTGGCATAGACTATGTTCTTAAAGGGGGAGGAGGCAAACATTCTGTGCAGACACTGACAACTTACCGCATCAACAAAGTGGAGATTTTTCCATGAGTTCTCATCAAACTTGTAGGCATCTAGGAGTAGAGTCTCCATGTAGGTCCCTCGGAAACAGTACCAGGGAAGGAACTTGGTTGAAGTGTTGACATACTTCTCTTTTAGCTGGCAAAAAAAGATCAATTTCATTTAAATCATACATTAATTAATTATTTCCTTGAATTCTGTTTAAAGTTAGGAGAAAATGAAAGAAACTTTTCATTTGATACACTCTTGATATTGTCAATCACACATTAATGCAATCTATTTTTTGTAACAGAGTTGAGACAACTAAATCAGGTACCGTTAAACATTAATCATAGAAGTGTTTGGACAAACTGACATTGAATAGGTAATTTGGATAAAATCTAATTCCTCTGTGCAAAAGATGGCACATAATTTCAATATTGCCAATAATTTCATCAGCTTTGTTAAGAGTATAAAAATCATTTACCGTACTTATTTCTCTTAGACATAATATGGAATTATGTACCGGTACATGTTCATTGCTGTAACTACATGTACATGTAGTACTGTTGTTAGTTTTAGGAATAATTCTTTAAAAATATATATAAAATCCACAAACATTATGGTGATGAATAACTTATATATCTAACAATTATCAAATGTTTCCTTTTAGAAACCTGTTATACCCTTGTCAAAGAAACCTGATGTTTTCTACCTGTTCCCAGTTCATGTGACAGACATTGGACAGGGTGGACTGGAACTGGGACAGACTGTTGGAACGGGTCTCGTTTAGGAAGTCCATCTCATAGAAAAAGTTGGAGAATGCCTTCCAATAGGAAAAAAAGAGTCAAATACAGAAACATCTTTTTTTTTACATGTACTGTGGAATCATTTTTATTCGATGGTGTCAATGTTCGTGGGTAGCCAACATTTTCTTGGTTCATGGGGACATAATTTCGTTGGTAGTGTAATCTGGATAATTTTAATAAATATTAAACAAATGATTGTGTATAGGTTCGTGGGGATGTAAATTCGTGAGCAAAGGTTACCCACGAAAGCCACAAATATTGGTCCCCCACGAACAATGATGATTCCACAGTAATTGAAAATGCTACAATAGATTTAAAGCTATGTGGATGTTTCATTAGCTATGTTAATGCATAAATTTTAATGCAATTCCACTTTCTCTTTGAACAGGGAGAGGGGGAAAACTATAATTGTTCATTGTTCTTGAATTTACAGTTTTCATGGCAGTTTCTGAAATCTGAATTGGTTACAGCTAGCTCTTTTTTTCAAAAAAGTGAGATAAGTGATATAAGTTAGAGAGACCTACATAGAACTCTCCGTGGAGTCGGGGTTGGTAAACTCCATTAAAGGAACAGTTGCTGTATGGACAGGGCTGGTTGAATTGGAACAACTGGTGCACGATCACAGCACACTGGGTGGTGATACCCGTCCCATGGAATGTGAAATTCTGGTTCTAAAAATAAATCATAGCACAAAATCATATCTGGTTCTATAAGTTAATCATAGCACAAAATCAAGTCTGGTTCTATAGGTAAATCATAGCACAAAATCAAGGCTGGTTCTACAGGTAAATCATAGCACAAAATCAAGTCTGGTTCTATAAGTAAATCAATCATAGCAAAAAATTAAGTCTGGTTCAAAGAGTAAATCAGAGCACAAAATTAAGTTTGATTCTAAATGTGAATTATAGTACAGTTTTTCTTTCCCCATACTTTAATGATTTGATTTATTTCCTAATCTCGTAGGCATTTCAATTTCTTCATAGATGTTTTAATAAAAATAAATAATATATTATCCTCATTTTCAATGAAATTTTTCATAATTTATAATTCTTCAAATTTATGATTTTCCCTTCGTACTTGGGTGTACCAGCTGTAAATATAAAGTATATATTTGGCAAAGTAAGGTAGTCTTATAATGGTTAGTGGATGGGTCGGGGTGGGGGGTATTCCAATATTATATTAATAATATTCCAAGCCCATCAGTTAAATCCGTATATGTATACTGTTTCTTAGATGAAATATATTTCCCTATCAATAAATGCACGGATCAAGATTTTTTTGGGGTTTTTTTTGGGGGGGGGGGGGGGGGGGTGTCAAGTTTGATTTTAAATGTGAATCACAGAAAAAATTCTATAACTTAATCAAAACACAAAATCCAGTCTGATTCTATAAGTAACCAAAGCATAGAATCAATTCTTGTACATCCTACATCTTAACATGAAATGTAGTACAATGTACTAAAATAACATTTGTTATGATCCCAATAACTGCCTGAATTAAAACCTCTTGAAACCGACTTATTATTCTATGATATTTATGACCAAGTGAATAGATATATGTTTAATGAAAGGTCTGACCTTGGATATTGGTGGAGTAGATGACCCCTTGGTACAGGGGGCTTCAAACACGTCAATGTAAGGTTCCTCAATCACGCTACCCAGGGGAGCACACGGATCGCTCACATTTAAACTGAAGTTTTGTTGCTGAAAAATGACACAAGGCAGCTGTCTTATTACGGTATCATACAGTACTTAGACATCACATTGTGTTGACTAAGATATAAAACAGATGTCTTAAGGATTCGAATCCTCAGCCTCAAAGAATTGTTATTATCTTCTTTTTACATAAGTTATATATAAATAGAAATAAAAAGAAATTTTATAATGATACATAGAGATTTTATAAAGATATATAAAAAATTGCCCAGCTGAATAAGAATGGGAAATACATGTATATGAAAAAATAATCTGTTCAAAAAATCTAGCCAAATACTATATTAAAAATCGATTTTAAAAATATGAACTGTTCATGATTAATTCCAACTTACCATATACATGTACAAGGTAGATCTATTATATGGACAAATGATTTCTGAATATTTTAAAGATATCAAACATTGCTGAGGATTGGAGATCATTAATAGTTTAATCTGAAAAGTGACAAAGATAAGAAGTCTGTATCTTGCCTTGACAAGCAATGCTTCATATTTCCGTGTTATTTCATTGATGCCGTAACACAGGAAGCTATGTGTATACACAGTATAATTCTTTCCATAAAGCACTGCGTTCCCTGTGAAATTCTCTGGCATGGAGCTCGACAGTCCAGGGTAGAAGGTAATCTGAGTGGAGGCCCCACCCATGTCTAATGCCCCCACAGTACCCTCCCCAGCCGGCGACAACGAACGTCTGGACCGCTTCACCTCATGTGGTGGTATCTGTATAAGAAAACACTTTAAATTTCTTTGCCATGAAAGGTCATTTTGCATTTAATAAATAAGTAATGAGATCCAGTTTAATTATTCTGTTATGACAATATTAATTTTTTCTGCAAACATAAGTTTTGTATTCCTTGGTCAATTTGACTACAATACCTCAGATAACATGAATATATCAAAGCAAGCTTCTTTATGTATTTACTCCCTTAAAAAGCTCTCTGCTAAATGTATAAACAGGGGGACATTATGTATGTGGACATTCATGGGTAAGAGGTACCACAATTTTTATCTCCCGGCCATCCCCATCCCCATCCCCATCCCTTTGATATGAAATATTAAACATATTAATCGGTCAACAGTTTGTTTTGTATTTTCATTAAAAATTAAACTTTCAAAAATGAAAGAAAAAGTGAGATAACTCAGTATTCTGTTCTAATTCTCAATTGTTTTATATTTTCAAAGTGACCAGAGTTTGTTTTCTTTTTTTTAATTATTGACCTACCACACCAAACTTTCCAGATACGTAGTTGACCGTGATCCAGGAAAACAGCCCCTCCTCTGACCCTGACAGGATTCGAGCCTGGACCCCGGGATTCAAGAAGTAAAACTTTGTGGATTCCAATGCATTCCTGACCACATTCATTATTGTGTCAGATATTGTAGAATTCACTGCCCTGAAAAAAATATGAAGATTACAAATCAATTCACAATGCCAATCAAATACATGAACTGGTGTACATATTTTTGCCTATTCTCATTTTTTGCCTGGCCAATCACAAAAATATTTTCTTGCCACTTCCAGGTAATAAACTGGTCAGCATTAGCATTGGTTTTGAGCAAGCAAACTATTACCAGTATTTCTTTAAAACTATTGCCGCTTGTAAAAAATGATTTATGAACATTCAGAAAGAACTTACTGAATAAGCCTCATTCCTGCTGTTGCCCCTAGATACACAGGTGTTCCACTCTGTTTATCATCTGGAACCACCCCTTCAGCCTCTCTCAGACAAACCTCCAAATAAGGTCTCAAGGTTTGGGGGTCACTCTCATAACTTGAAATCCCAGGCCCTGTTAACATTGGTTTACCGTAAATTACTAACATCTCTCTCTCTCTCTCTCTCTCTCTCTCTCTCTCTCTCTCTCTCTCTCTCTCTCTCTCTCTCTCTCTCTCTCTCTCTCCATTTTATCAGTTTCTCAACAGGTCTTTTAAATATAACTCTTGCAGTACATCAAATACATGTAACAGTACTTGGAAACATTGTAAAAATAGTTTTAAAATTGTGCAATGTTTTTGCATGCAAATTTCCTACATAAAATTATAAATCTATTTATTTTATAAACTTTTATGGTTTAGAATTCATACTTGTCTCTAATCTTCTGTAAAAGTTCCATAAATCTACTTAATTTATTACAATTGTGTTTAATTAACCTAATTTAATTATCTATCAACTAAAACCACCAAAGTATACCAATTAGCCATGCAGAAGAGCAGTTATCGTAAAAGGGTTATTTTTCCTCAGTACCTGATACTCTGCATGAGTGAATCTGATTGGCTACGGCAGTCTCGTCATGACAACTAGAATTCCACTTGTACACAAACAACTCAGTATGTGAGGACCCGGCGTCTAGCACAACACCATACTGAAAGACAAAGGGAGATCACTGGTTAATATTGTGAAACAAAGGGAGTACAATGTTAGATCCATGATATATTTGCATATATATATGCTTTCTTCTGGAAATGAATTATTTGTATACTGTAAGCTCATTGTGAAAGACAATTAAATGAAGGTCTGTTTTGACAGTAAGGTAAGTCTTATTTAAGGAGTGTTTCACATTGATACTGTAGATTCCTTATTTTGTGTGCGTGTTTAATTCTGCTGTTTTGTATCAAATCACTAAGATTTCAAATTGCAAGTGCCAAACCTTTCCAAACTTCAATTTCTATAGTGATAAAGTTGAAAACATCAAAGAAAAATATAATATTTGAATTATGACTTGCAATAATGGAAATTATTAACGTTTCCAAATTTCACAATAATGAGGTTGTGTTTTTCTTCAAACATGATCATTGATATTCTAGAATTATAAGTAAACTTATAACTTATCATAAAGAAGGAAACAGAATTTGACCAACACTGTAATCTTGTTCCCCATCCTTATGGTGCAAGACGTTGATGACCACCAGTCCAATTAGTCCAATCACTAAGCATGCCCCCGCGATAAACCACCACATGTTACAGTTCATTATCTTCGTCTGTAGGTCAACATCATCCTCTGAAACCCAAAAAACATCACATCACCTAAACCCCCATATATGTTACAGTTTATTATCTTCATCTACAAGTCAACCATAACATAATCCTCCAAAATACAAAAATATATCACTCACAAATAAGATATTACAACAGCTATGGAATCATTAAAATTTAAGGGGGTTCATTTTTTGTGGATTTCATGTTTTCCCTCACCCGTGAATTAATTTCCTCAACAGTTTATGAAAAACTGCATTATTTTAAATCATACATGTATTTCCACAATTTTAAATCCTCATGAACTTCAGAGAAAAATTAACAATCCACAAAAATTGTCCCTCACAAAATTTAATGATTCCACTGTGGCCATCAAAATAATAGAAAATACAAAATATCTTGTGACCCAAAGTACACCACTGCCCAGCAAACTGCAGTGTATCAAGTTTGCTGACGGCCTTTCAATTTGTGTTTTGATATTGTCAATAAGAGATGAATGGAAGACATTCACAATCATGTAACATCTGGGTTGTCACCTTTTGATAAGAGATATACATGTACATGAATGTTGAAGATCATAATGATCTGTTCCATTGCAGTGATGAAATCAGGTCATTGGTTGGAGTGCTCTATGCATCTAGTAGTCTCAAACACTTCGACTACTAGACGTATAGATCACTCGGGCTTATGACCAACACAAAGTTTGACTATCGCTGTCTTCCGTGCGGTATATATTTTTTTGATTTACTTGTTACAAATACCAACAAAAGGCATGACCTAAATTCCTCCCGTCTCCGAAGTGGAGAAAATCGACTCCCCCATATGCTGGAATCGACTCCCCCATACTCTTTGTCGACTCCCCCATGTTAGGGGTTGTATTCCGTGGTAATAGGACATTTTTCACCAAATAAGCTTTTGATTGCAATTCCATTTTCCAGTTGATTCAGTTTTGCTCCCTACTCTTACCGGTATCATTCAGCATCAGCGTTGCTTCACTCATCACGTAGGCTTCTCTCAGCGAGGCCGACCATCGCAACTCTTGGTCGCTGGAATTCTTCAACACCAGCGACGACCGCATGCTGATCCCGGCATCTCGACACACCTTCCTAATAAAAGACCCCACCGTCATGTCCTCTGGGACGGTCTGAGAAAAATCCCCCTGGGGGTCCCCCAAGGGGAGGCAACTCCGAACAGTCACAGTGATGTTCATTGTAGTAACATTGTGTACAAATCTGAAAAATAAAAAAATGAGGCATTTTTTCGGAATAAACAGTGATATAGAGTGTAACTGGTGTACTATGTATTGGTTGTATTCTGTTTATTAATGAAACAGAAAAGTGGTTATTTCTAACAGTGAATTGAAACTGGTTTGCTAATTTGTTTTATTCTCTGAAGGAACAAAATGGATCCATTATTGTTCATTATGCACTATAACAATTTACCAATAGTAGTTCTGTATAAAGTTACACATGCAATGCTTTTCAACAATTCTACAATATCTTCCTATTAGGAATTTTACGTATTAAAGCATAATTGGCAGCTGTTACTGTTTTCATCGAAATATGTATAAAGTACACATTGATCAAGTGTAGGTGCACTGGTCTTGATCACCCTATACTTGAGTATAGGCTGGACAGTGATTGAACTATCAGGCTTTTTCTTGGTTTACAAACCCACCACTCGTCCGAAGAAGTATAGAACTTTAACAATTAAATTGATAATTAACAAATTAATTCACTTCATTACCAGATCTAGGACGAAAATGTCATTCGCTACAGTAACGCTAGTACATTGAGTAAAACTACAATGCCTTAAATTCAACTTGTCTTTTTCTGTTTGTAACGAAATTATCAAACCACATTAAAAAAAACTGACTACCTATATATACATCAAAAGTGAAAGTACACCTTTTACTACTTCTCCAATTCTCTTACTTTTAATGTAAATTTGTTTGTGAGATGAAGAAATAAGCTATATTCTATTATTTCTGCATCAGCAACAGTATCTCAGAACTAACCAATGTATTAAGTTGATAAATTCCCGAGCAATATTCAATGTTGAATGAATTTCGTTATTAACACTGTCATGTGACTTCTACTTTCATTTTATGACTTCCCGCAGAGGGGGGAACTAGCTACATAGCTCACCTTGCATTACAAACTATAGTGGTTGCTTACGGTGCATAGTGGTTGCAGCTTTATCGCACCTACGGTGCATGACCGTAACCAGTAGGTATAATTATTTAATTAATCTGTATTGGTTACATGTTTAGCGCTTATCAGTATAATACGTTAATCCGCTCATTCATTCATTCATTCCATTGAGAGCTGTATCAGTGGATGGCCGTGGCCATTTTTATGCTATATCAATTTCCGCGAGAAGAAGAGCTTTGTATAAGAGATCATGAGGAATACTTTCAGTAATATTTTTCTTGAATATGTTGAGAGACGTTGCTTCCCTAACTTCTAAATTGAGAGAATTCCATTTCCGAATAGTGTCAGGTACAAAAGATTTTTTATAAAGTTCTAATCTGCTAATTGGAACAATATAATCTTCGCTATTTCTTGTGTGATATATTGAGACATTTTTTGTTACAGGAGGAATAATGTTGCTCAAGTACTCAGGTACTTGTTTTGTATGAATTTTAAACATGGTTATTAATTTAGCCTTCAACCTCCGAAATATTTTTCATTTGGTAAACGCACTATTAATATTTTGCATACCAAATTGAGACACAGCTGTATTTTGAATTATGATCTATACAGAAGAAACATTATTGAATCACCTAATTGTATTTGTGGTCAAAAGGAGGATGTTTATCACTTTTTCTTTGTATGCAAGAATTATGTAAATGCTAGAATCAATCTATTTGAATTACTTTTTAATAGGCTTGAAGAAACAATTTTAATTAATTCACATTTGCTACTTTGGGGTAGTGACAATTTGTCTTACAATACAAACTGCTTTATTTTTTCAGCAGTTCAAAACTTTATTAAAGAGTCTGGAAGATTTAATAATTAATTATCTCTTGTTTTTTTTTCCCTATTTTTATACTGTATATCAACACTATTTACTATATATTCGCAAAAAACTTTGTAAATGCATACTTATGAATATTACTATTGTGAAGTCAATAAGTATAAGTAACATGTAATATCACTTTGACAATTGTATGTATTGTATGTATTATCATTAGGAGAGGAACACGTAAGTTGTAAGAACTTGTTTCCAATCCTTTTGTGCAATGTACACAATAAAATATGTTCAAATCAAATCAAGAGATCATGCCATGGGGGGAGGGGGGGGGGGTCCCTGAAAAAATATTTCATATAAGAAACAGTATACATATACGGATTTAACTGATGGGCTTGGAATATTATTAATATAATATTGGAATACCCCCCCCCCCCGACCGATCCACTAACCATTATAAGACTACCTTACTTTGCCAAATATATACTTTATATTTACAACTGGTGCGCCCAAGTACGAAGGGAAAATTATAAATTTGAAGAATTATAAATTCTGAAAAATTTCATCGAAAATGAGGATAATATATTATTTATTTTTATTAAAACATCTATGCTTTTAAGGAAGAAATTGAAATGCCTACGAGATTAGGAAATAAATCAAATCATTAAAGTATGGGGAAAGAAGAACTGGGTCTAAATACTGATATATATATATATATATATATATATATATATATATATATATATATATATATATATATATATATATATATATATATATATATACACGATCCTTTCCCATTCTATTCATTTTTATTCACTGGAAGGACAGGCGCACAAACTAAAATTCACTGTTACAGGGTGTCATCAATAATACATTAATTATTATATAATAAAAATCGATTTAAGCTATCAACACTAATCAGGATGTGCGTAAAAAGGGCCGTTTCCATATGTTTAGGGATAGTTTTTTTTTTTTTACAGTTTATCTATGCCTAGGGGAAATAACTCTTTCTTATTTTTCTCTTAGTTCCTATAACTTGAATCAATTTTAACATGTTTGTAATTTTAGTTTTCGGGCACAGTTGACAATAAAATTAAACTATGTTTCTGCCTACTTAGATTTTACTTCTAAACTCAAAAAAAAAAAAATACGATTTTGTGATGCTTAAATGTACTTCAGTCAAAAAGTGTGATAATATTCCTATTTATTTTTTATTATTAATGAAATTTTAAGTCTCTTAAGTTGAAATCAGTTCTGTTTTTTCCAGCTTTCATCAGAAAATTTTACGAATATGAAGTTACCTCTAAGTACGTAATGAATTTTAAAGACCTTTTTTTTAAGGCCAAGATCTATAGTAAATGATTCCAGAGTGCCTTTTTAGTGCTAGAACCATTATGAAGTCATAATTGATTTGATGAATCTTTTTCCCATATTTTACGGAATTATATAGAAAATGAAACAGTTTCTTGACACTCTATATTTAATCATGGAAAAAGTGATCCCGATACCGATTACCTATATTCAATTTGACTTCATTTTAAAAAGGAGGACAACAGCTTGTTTAACGCTGTTTTTGGAGAGACTGTAGGCATTCTAGATATACTTCATTAGTCAAAAATGGACAAGACTCCGAGATTTGTTTATTATTTCCTTCATATTTCATAGAAAATGACACTTTAAAATACGATTTTTCATTGTGTTTACCGAATAATTAAGACCCGATACACCTTATCAAACAAAGCTATTGTTATGAAGCATCATTGAACGAATTTATTTCTTGAAATTCATAAACCTGTAGGCACCTTTCATTTACTAGATCTTGGCCTTTGGAGAAAAATAAATTATGCTCTCCTAACTTAACTTACCTCCCGCATGTTTTCTGTTCTGTTTTTGATTTTGTCTCCAGCAATATCCATATTTCACATAACTCCATAATACTTCAAATTATTGAATTTGATATTGAAAATCTTCAAAGTATATAAGTATCTCAACCATATGTCTTTTATTAACTACATGTAACTAATTAGTCATGTACTCATTGAGAATTAACATTTTTAATTAGTATTCATTCTTTATTTCCTTCCAATGGAGATTTCTATCTCCGGACATGGTGTTGGACGATGACTTCTAACATATAGCTGCATGTCTGTAGCTTCCGGGGCCGGTCTACAAACCTACAACTATCTTACATACAAATAAGAGCTACAACAAATAAGCGAAAAAATACAACATTTTTAATCAGGAAACAGTATAGTCACAGATATTGCGACACAATTCAATCCAAGGAAGAGATATGCGCTCTCTCTCTCTCTCTCTCTCTCTCTCTCTCTCTCTCTCTCTCTCTCTCTCTCTCTCTCTCTCTCTCTCTCTCTCTCTCACGCACACGTTTCAGTAATAAAAGAAAAGTTTGTCTCTTTCTATTAGCTGAGGTATAAGCAAGTGGTATTAGTGGTTGTTGTTGTTGTTGGTTGGGGTTTTATTTGGTGGTGGTGGTGGGGGGTTGAGGTCGTGCTTAAAATGCATACATAGCTCTCGAGTTGTCTAATGGAACAAAAAATGTTCAATACCACACGGGATGCAATATATAAAGTATCAGATTTTTAGTTTATAAAAATTTACGCATATCGGTAGTATAAAGGATGGCCTGAATACAGAGAGTACCTAGCACGGTCAATATATAATTAAAACTTGTACCCAAAGAAATCAATTCATTTATATTTTTTACGTTTGAACAAGTTTTTTACTTCTAAATTCGCCATGAACCTTGTTAATTTTTGGTCGCTGTCGAAAAAAAAACAAGAAAAAACACAATTCGTACAGAATATTTCTCTTCAACATGTTTCAAGATAATAGAAATGTGTTTTCATCATCGTACTTCTAATATAATAAATTTCTTGTCGAGGGCTGCCTTGATATACCGTTATCATCGGTTGAGAATTTCAACTGTATACGAAGTATTTCAAGATGGTTCTCTTGACCAAAATTTTGTTGTAACCATTTAGCTTTTTGTAAGAATGTACAGTGAGTAGAGAATTGCTTTAATACATTATCTCCAAGTGCCTTTTTTTATTTTTAGTAACCGACAAAAAAATCACGAATGCCATCACTAAATTGATTGAGCCATGTATACAACAGGTGCGAGTTCAAGTAAAATTCAGCATAAAACTATACAGAGTTACTTTTCTTTTTATATGACAGGGTTGTCCGTTTATATTTAGATAGAATGTGTTTTACATATAATTGAGACGAGTAGCTCATGTGTCGAGGCAAATAATAAAAAAAAATCTACAGAATGTAGATTCAGGATTTTACTCATTCAAAATATTACTATTTACTAGACAAAGGAGCTATAATTGCGCAAATTTAGATTATTCATAAAAGTGGTACATTAACATATTGGCAAATCATTTTGGATATTAATGTCATTTTTAAAAAATTATAAAGAAAGCTATAGTATTAAAAAAAAAACCTATCCTAACATTTTGAATTGAAGATGAGGCCCATGGGCCACATCGCTAACTTGAACTAAGAACCATTACTTTTCTCAGAGTGCAATCTTAGTACGTGTTGATCTACCATGACCACATTTTATAGATAAAAAATTACTTGAACAAGAATGCGCTCAATGTTTCCTTGTTGGAAAAAAAGGGAAACACCAAACACCAAAATTTTGCTTCAGAACATTAACCATATTAATTGATTTTCATGATGTCATATCTACATCCATGTATAATGATGTCCTAGAAAGCTTGGTTTTTACATACTTTTTCTAAATGATTTTAACTTTCTTTAATCTTATTTTTTTAATTTTTAATTTTTTTTTGGGGGGGGGGGGGGGGGGCAGTCATTATAAGAGCTCATTTAACCCTTTGGCATATGTGAGCTAACCCATTTTATTATTATGATATATTATCAACATAAAAACTGTTTAATTATCAAACTTTACGACCAAAATTATTAAGGCTATCATGTATATATTAAATCCTTTACCAATGAAACCATATCATAAAAAAGAAACTATCCTTTCAACAAATATATATCTCATGGATAGTAAAGTCATCCAGTGAACATTCTAACCAATCAAAATCAAGCCCAGTAAAACTTCTTTAGATGGAAGTCTTAGGAACATTGATTTATGTGTTCTTATAACCTGTAATACATGTATTTCTATCCACACATAACATTAGTGCATGTTAGGGAAAGGGAAAAGATTAAACTTCCATGTAACTGATATTTCAATATATCAGAGTTCATATATGAGGGGCAGATCCAAGATTTAAAGTTAGAGGGGGCACCAGTTGTAGGCAGTGTGTCTTTGGGCAGCCTTGGGGTCCAGGTGGGGGCCCATGGGGCTTAGCCCCTGGAAGCTCCAGGATTCTAAAGATTTTGTAGGGTTTGTAGGGTTTTGGAGTCTTCAAAGTTAGACTTGTGTGATATGTCCTCTCATGATTATACATGTAACTATGAAATAATGAAATTAAATTTTTTTAAGTGTTTGTAGATTAAGACTTGCAGTTAACCCATCAAAAGCTTCTTCCTTTCAGAGATATAAGAAATATATCCTTTCACCTTTGTCTGAGGAATAGCTGTACATTAATCAGTTTAAAAAAATCAAGTTTTTAAAACAAGATAACCATGCCAGCTTAAATTATAATAAAAATGGGAGAGTCATAAAAAAACACAAGCTAATATAAACACATTACTCAAAGGTGGTTGATTGGTCACATTTGAATCCATGGGAAGTGTGACTTAAATGGGTTTTCAATATAATACACCTTTGAACCCACCGGTTTTCTTCATACTACAATGTTGAAATCAGTCTTATTAATGTATATATAGAGAATTCCCTTGAATTTTTGAATTTCCACAAAGTTGATAATTAAGACTCACAAGTTTTTAATTTTTCTTTGTCAGAAGGATTATGATTTAACTTTATTTTGATTATTATTATTATATTTGGGGGGAGGGGGGGCACATGGGTGCACCCCCCCCCCCCAAAAAAAAAAATATGCTACTGCTTATGTGATTTTACTATATACCCATTGATAAACCATTGTATCAATTTGCAGGTATCCTGTGAATAAACTATCCAGTCACAAGGCTGGAGCTAATATCTGGTTTCTCTGGTGCTAAGCAGATGAACCCCTGGATGGGACACAAGTCCACCGCAAATTAACTCCCAGCGTATGCTAGAATCCATTTTCACCTGGGTGGACTGAGACAATGTAGATAAAGTACCTTGTCTAAGGACAGTACTACATCGAGTGACTACAACAGGGCTTGAACCAGCAACCTTTGGGTTACTGGCCTAACGCCGATGACCACTGAGCCATGTGCTTAACTTTTACAATATAATCCTTTAGCTCTGTCTTAAGGATTACACTTAGGATATTTTGATCAACTCCTTTATCATCATGAAGGAAATAAACTTATCAAAAAGCAAACTATTCTATCATGAGTTGTCAAACTTTTCTGCCAGAAACTCTCATTCATATGATTCAGATAATAATTGTCAATAGAGAATGAGAGCTGGGATGGTTTTATTCCATTTTATTCATTTCAAGACCAATGTATTTTAACGTCTCATGCAGTTTAACAATTTTTTATTTAAAAAAGGTAGAGTGAAACTGAAAAAGCATATACATATATGTATAAGCAATATTTGAAATTATAAAAAATAATCCTGATGTTCTGTTTGTACTCAGCACTGCTAGACTATCGTTTCAGTCAAGACAGTAAGAAAAAAATGTCAGTTTCCTTGATTGGGGAAATTAGAAAGTGTTGAGAGACATATAAACAAAAATGTTGTTGATATTGCATTCTATTAATTTACTGTCATGTAAAGGAAGTTTTAATACATTACATTAGTAAAATTTTGTTCATTATAACTTAAAAGTGGTAATTGTAAGGAAGTATCAAAATATCAAATCTGGGTTTTTTTTTATGTCCTCTCAGCCAAGAGCTATGTGATAATCATCCAAGCATTTGATATTATTGAGTCTATTTGAATTTTTTTTTTTTAATGACTGAATTCTACTGTCAATATATCCATAAATAAATAATGATAATTCTAAGCATTTTTTTTTTATGGGAACACTAGATTTATTAAAATTTTGCTAAGAAATAACGCATCCCTGTGGACGAATTGTGAGGCATCATACAAAACACAGAAAATGGTCAGGTTTTCATCATGCACAACAAATCTTGACACCTTATGCATGCTCTATTAACAACCTCAAGTGTTTCATAATCAGGATAACTTGGAAGAGGTGGTGTATACCAAATGGTTGTAAAATCAAGGAATGTCCAATTAAAACATGATTTGTATGGGCCCAAGAGATAACGGATGACTACAATCTCAACTTACAAACAACCAGTTCTCACTGTGTGGGAAATAAGAACTCTTGTTGTATGTGTTCCTCAAGTTTCAACTTCTAACCCCTACCCCCTAGCGGTAGTTCTCCCATGAGCATTTAATCTGATAGTATTTTAAGTAAGTAGATAAAATAATACTCATCCAAAGTAGTATATTGATGGAAAGAAAAACGGTGCTCTGCTTTTTACACATGGTCTATACAATGGATAGGGTTATAATTTATTGACTTCAATAAATTGGTCTATAACCTGAAATACCTTAACAAGCATTTAATTCAGTTTCAAAATGAATAGCAATTCAGATTTTAAAAAAATGAGCATAAAATTTTAAATTACAAAAATAAACTTTAAGCAAGAGTCTCATGGGCCACATCTCTCACCTGAGAAACAATGGACAACTGACATTACTCTAACACAAGCAGCTTTACAAAGTTAAATAAAGTGTTTAGAGGAACAGGTACAAATGCGCAGGTAACCTTTTCATACTTTTTCATCCTGGTCAAGTTTACTGAAATCAGATACAATCCTACTCTGTATAAAATTATTGTCAATGAACTTCAATACAAATACATTATCAAAAAGGAATTGATAATAAACTTTGAAAATCCAAGTTTGAAAGCAGCAAGTAATTTCTGTGATTGTCAGACTTATTCAATTGCCAGCGCCAGATAGCTCAGATGGTAGAACAACTGTCTAGAGAT
>CM065920.1:37289481-37704481 GCA_033439105.1 Magallana nippona
AGTTATATTGTGTATAGTGTCAGTACAACTTCTGGGGGCTTGTTGTGAT
Organism: Magallana nippona; assembly: GCA_033439105.1. Classification (NCBI taxonomy): domain Eukaryota; kingdom Metazoa; phylum Mollusca; class Bivalvia; order Ostreida; family Ostreidae; genus Magallana; species Magallana nippona. The sequence continues at coordinate 37,289,531 of CM065920.1, forward strand.
TCACACAGTCACATGTGTGTTTCACTAGAACTGTAGTCAGCTCAGCTTTCATACACTGCTCCTTGCAGTAATTTAATGGGAAAATAAATTACATTTGTTATGAAGGTTTAATATTCTTTTCCTTCCTTTTTTAAAGGCTCATTTGTACTTTTGAGTTTTGGAAATCTGCCATTATATTTTTTTAGTGTTTAGCAAGTTAAAAAAATATTTTTTTTCTTATATACAGTAAATGATGCAAGGAATTTTTCTATAAAGCCATGTTTTACTATTCAGATTGAATGTAAATTTGAACTTATGTTTTGGCATAAAAATAAAATAAACCAAAACAAAATTCTTGTAGAAGATGTGATTAGTTGATAATATGCACCACATTCTGCACTGAGTTTAGGTTTCAGGTCTTTCATTAAGACAAAAGTATTTCTGTTTTTGTGTGGGTAGCTCCATTTCATGCACAAAAACATATGATATATTGACAGGAAATGTTTGAAATTTTTAAATGTCACATTGTTTGGTATTTTATTTAATGACATGGTGTCAAGAGTTTTTTTTAATCTCTCTCTCTCTCTCTCTCTCTCTCTCTCTCTCTCTCTCTCTCTCTCTCTCTCTCTCTCTCTCTCTCTCTCTCTCTCTCAAGCTTTGAAACTTTGAAACTTAATAAACTGTAGGTGTTAGAAAATTGGCCAATATTTATATGAGGCTTTTAGGTGCAGCTATATTTTGTTGAAATTTTATCTTGCAATTTTAAGCAGTATACAGATGTTCCAATTATTCTTTTCTTGCAAGCCAAAAAAATCAATTTGATGATTACCTTAAAATGGTATAGTCTATTTCAATAATGTATAAATCTATAGCTGCAACTAATATATATAATGTCATTAGCAAACATTGATCACTTGATCAATATAAGGTGTAATGCAAATCTCTTTTTATTTATTAAGATATGTTTAGAATGGGTTCTGCTCTGTTGCACATACACATTTTCAAATGTAGCTGTAACACCGGCCTTGAGATTATAGACTGGTGATGTAATGTCCTATGATGTCGGAACAGGAATTTATTAAGATTAATTCTATCATTGCCAGTAGGCTCACATTTCTTGTAAACATTAATTAGATCATTTTTCCATTGTTGATGAAAACTATTTCTAAAAGTTGCCAGATAACGAATCATAAAGCATGAAGTGGAGCCCCTTATGACATACATGTGTATACCACTGTGAAGAGGAGATAAACAAAGGAATAAATTCTAGTTTTAAAATAGATCAATGCTTTGATGTTTCATAAGGTCGGAGGTTAATTGTGGATATCTTGAATCATTAACTAAGCATGATACTTATCAAAATCTGCACAATATGAGGTTTTTTGTACAAAACAAAAACCAATAAAAAAATCCCAAAGAACATGCATGTTATAGCTACAGTGGATTGCGCTTCACTTCTGACAATAATGTGATTTAATTTTGTTCAGGACGAGATCCTTGCCATGTCGGAGAAGCTGATCCTGAAGGCCGGGGACCTAGTGCCGCTGTTGATAGAAAACGTGACGTGGACCTTCGGGCGGCCCCTGTGTCAGGAGGAGAGCCTGTCCCCCCACAAAGAAGAGTTCCGAAACATCTTTGTCTGCAACAAAAAGGGACTTAACTTCTCGGATGTTGAAAAGGAAAAGGAAAAGATAGGTAAGGTTTTTGTATTGTCGTGTTTTAGAATACAAACCACTGCATGGTAAAACAAAACCTAAAATAAACAAGGTTTTCAGAAATTGATTTCAATTTATTATCATGTTAAATTGTTAATCTAGATGATATTATATGCATGACATTTATTTCTTGCACAAATATAATTGTAATTTGGCTATTTTAATAAAGTGCAAAGGATATTCATGATATATTAGAACTGGATCCATGTTTCATGTTAATTCTTCATTAAAGAGATTATATATAGCTATACTACTTCAGCATTCTCTATATAATCGATAGAGTAGTGTGGGCCATTTAATCTTCTCATACCCTCCCACGATGACTGCCTGAGAAATTAGGAGAAAAGTCATCCACACATGCTGCAGAAACAGGGGATTACTGTCACACTCGGACATATTTATTTTATTTATCACCAAAAAATGACACGTAATTACGCTCTCAAGTCATATTGTTAAATGTTGGAGGAGATATTTTCACTTCAAAGATTAGATGTTTAAGAGTCCAGGTTTTATTGCATTTCAAAAGATTTGTTGGTATTGTAAATGAATACCAGTATTGTTAAAAATATTACATTAACTCTTAAATGTACTTATATATACTTGTGAAAAAAATTATTTTGATCTGCAAGTATGAGTTGTATAAAATTAATTTTGAGCAATATAGATTTAAGGAATGTGAAAATGTCAGCTAAATGCTACAAGGGAGGTGGTGTAAAATTTTCTTCAGGAGATGCTGAAAATATAGAATTTTCTTTATTGTTACAGATGACAAGGGTGATCTAACATCGACTCCTCTGACGATCCTCAGTTTCGCCCAGTACTGTAGATACAGGACAGTGCTTAAGAGATTGGAAAACATGGTGGACAAATGGTTAAGAAATGCAATTATTTGTGCAATTGGAGGAATTGTGACAAAATCCAAGAATGCCAGAATCATGTTTTGTAAGACGACCGTGGACGTCCCTGAACTGGATGACCTTGAGATTCGATGTGACCATCTAGGTAACATTCTTTATCTGCATGGTGACATGATGTTGATTAACCTACTGGTCATTAAAATGATGTGATCATACTCAACACATTGCATTGAATTGCAAGGATCTTTATTGTCGATCACAAAGAAAAAAATTATATCTAAAAAAAAAAAGGGTGGGGGGCAAATTTTGTTTATACATATATATATATATATATATATATATATATATATATATATATACACACACACACACACATATTGTCTGCTTTAGTGAGGAGAAATTCAGAGAATAACATCATCTCAGGGTTCTTAATTTTTTTCTTTTCTTATTTTTTGAAATATTAGCTCCTTCTCTGAAAGGGAGACCGAGGAAGAAGAAATCCTTGACGCGGAGCGACTCAGACAGTTACGAGACTTCATCAGATATTTCCACTCCTGGAGGAAGGAAAGATTTATTGGTAGGTAGTTCTGGAAAAAATTAGTTTGGCTCTAGAATAATAACCAATCATCCATACTAAACATTCACATCGTTAGACACAGCTTTACTGTAACCTTATTAAGGAGGTACAGTATATGGGACACCTTTATTTTATGAAGTACTGTCTTTCAAAATAAACAATACAATTAACTTTAACTTACTGATAATTTTTATCTTCTATCACAGCCTTTAGAGCTGACAGCATAGACCAATTTGTTAAAGGGTCATCTTTTTATTTGTATGTAGTAATTGCATTGTAATGAATTCTACTTTCATAAGAAATTATAAAATTCATTTTATGATAAAAAAAAATTACACAATTTGAAATTTGATATAATGATTATATTTTGAACATGATATTCTCTCATCTACATTAAGATTCCAAAATGTCCATACCACATTTTTTTAAAAAAATAGAATTGACATAGGCCTGTGTTAATGTGGTCAATGCTGGTGGTTTCTTCTAAAGTTTAATTTGTAAAAAATTCAAGATCATGAATGTCAAAAAAAGTTGATGAAAGTTCTAATGTTTGAAGTTATTTAATAAATGCCGATGCTACTACTCTGGACCTGCTGTTTTACTGTTTCAATAAATAACAGATGAATGTCACATTAAATGTCTTTAATAACATTACTTGCTTCAAATTTTGTATTAAAAGTTAGCTTGATATTGAGTTAATATTATACTGTTTTAATAAATAGCCTGAGAGTGTAACATTAAATGCCAACACTCGGTCATTGCCGTATATTTATGTTAATGAAGTGTTGTTAGTCCTGTAGTGTGTGGCATTATGTTGGATGAAGTATCTGTAAGTGTAACATTGACGCTATTACCATATAGCATATCTATTTTTATCACAATACAAAGATGATGTTGTAATGCCATCAGAATCAATTCAACCATTAGTTATATTGGCAAATAGATTATTTAAATAGGAAATCAAAGGAACTGTAGGAAAGAGTATGACAATTGATCAAATGTATATCACATTATTGGTTATAAGTTGTTTAGACAATTGATCAAATGTATATCACATTATTGGTTATAAGTTGTTTAGACAATTGATCAAATGTATATCACATTATCGGTTATAAGTTGTTTAGAATAATGTATTATGCACATTAAATATCTTTTATATGCTCTGTATCTAAATTTAACTTAAACGGAAATGACATTTAAAAAGCAGCTCTTTTATACATGTTTACTGAATTGAGGATATAATACCCCATTACTAGCATACATTTGTATCCACTGTGTTCAGATAACATGTGGCCACTTAAAATCATACAATATAACAGGCTGGGCACTTGAACTATAAGGATTGTTTCTTTAAGAAATAAAGGAAATTTTAAATATAATTCTGATTATAACTTCATGCAGTGTTATTTACCTATATAGTTTATCGATCAATCATTATTGATTGTTAGCTATCTGTCTTCATAAATGTTAAGACCACTGTTCTATGCATAAAAACAGAGACCTTTTTGCACAAGCTTGAATAAACATCAAATAAAAACAGGGAATGGTGGTTAATATTAAGGGGGAGATTAATGGAGTACTTGATTCTGACTGTTAGTTAAATATTGAGGGGGGACTTATGAAGTATTTGTTTCTGACGGTTGGTTAATGCTGAGGGGAGATTAATGGAGAACTTGTTTCTGTCCGTTACAGATTGGGAAGAGGGAGTCGGCTCTCCGCAATGGTTTGAAGTTTGACAACAGTCAGGTCAGCGCTGAGGAACAAGAGTTTTTATTCAATCTCCACTGTTTCATGAAGAGGAGGAACACCCCCATCAGTCGTATCCCCTCGCTGGGCTTCAAGCAAGGTAGGGATACCCACGGTCCACAACAATCACATCGCTGCACAGTATCTGGGACAACCTCTCTGTATTGACCAGTCCCAGTTCAGCTTCTAATGTGCTTGTCTATTCATAGATAAATGTTTCTTTTATCTGTCTGTAGTCTAATGTTGCCTATTTATAGTTCTATGATTTTTATTCAGTGAGTTACATTGACACTACCTAGATATCAAATTCAAATTTCAGCTTACTATGTTTGCAAATATTTATGATATTGATTATCAATACATGTAATTCATGTATCAAGTATTTTATTGACATGAACAGTTGGATGTCTGATAGCTGCTGATAATATATTCCATTAATTCAATGATGCAGAGACACTTTACAGATCAGACCTAACAGTGTGTAATGCCACAGAACTAAGCAGCCATCCTTTCTCTATTTCAGTGGACCTTTACTTTTTCTACACTTATGCTCAAAAACTAGGGGGATATGAAATGGTGAGAGCTCAAGATTAGTTAATAGATAAAGCCATTAATGTCTGATCATTCAAAGACTATTCTATGTTTAAGTCATCCTCATCAATACTGGTAAAAATATTTGAGCTTCTTTTGATAACTGAGACTAATTTGTCTTTATAAAGGGTAATGAGTTTACATCTATTGAGCTTGTTTTGACAAAAGTTGCACTACCTGTCTGTTATTCTAAGGTTACACAGAAGAGGTTATGGAAACACCTTTATGACAAACTCGGAGGAAATCCAGGAAGCACAAGTGCTGCCACCTGTACTCGAAGACATTATGAAAAGTAGGTCACTTGAGACTATTATTAATTCAAAAATTGAAGGCAAAACTGTCTCTTTTCTTAATTATTTCTCATGAGAAAATCAATGATATCCCAATAAATTTACTGTCAGCTGTTGCAAGCTGCAGAGTAAAATTTTTTTATGTTGCTAGAAATTTGATTTGTCATTTAATCATCATCCCCTATCTAAAATATTATTATTGAAACTTCATCTTTGAGTTGAATTTTTAAAATTTTCAAAGCACTTTGCATTTTAGGGATAGGTGAGGGGGAATATGAGGATATTTTGAGAGAGAGAGAGAGAAAGAGGGCATTATTTTCCTTATTTATGAACAACATATATGTATATGTATTTGAAAAATAAATGCTCTTAAATTATGCAAACCTTTTTTTTCCTCAATGCAAAAACAAATTGCATCCCATTTAAAAGTGTAAAAACCGAGATTTATGATAGTTTGATAAAAAAAAAAAGAAGGAATTAAGGCCAGTCAGGAAGGGGGCAGGAAATGCTCATTTTGTAGGAACAGTTGTTAAATCATATGAATTCCTGCTCTCACAAGGATGATATCGAACAAGGTCTGGAATTTTTCTTTGTTTGATATGTAAAATACTGGTATTATTGCTTAGTGTTTCCTTTTTCCTTGACCTTTGGTGTTTGATGATAATCACAATTAGTGGAAATAGTGCATGCTGTTAATTAAGACGTGCTTATTTATTTAAATCCATACGTTCTATATTTTAGAGATACATATATATTTATTGATATTTTGAAATTCAATGCATTCATAGGAGCATTTGATTTTTAAAAAATTGAATACATTTTCTATATGTTACATAATATAGATGCAGATTCTCTAGTGTGCATCAGCTCTTATAAACTATACTCAAATATAACTATAAAACATAAAGGGAAATTGCTGTATTATAGAATGTTTATTGTAATAACACATGATGGGGACATAATACTTGCTCTAGAATTTCATATATGAATTTTGTCTTTGACAGATTATTACTACCTTATGAACGATACGACAAAGGCCGCAACATTGAAAAGAAACAATCCAAACACAATAAGGATGAACCCTCCACTACAGACAGGGAAGACAACTCTCGTATGACTCCAACAGAGGACGGATTCTCCAAACCTAGAAGGGTGAGCATCTAATCACTGTGAGGCCTCACACTGGTGTCAGTGAAACACATCTCCCTCAGCAACTGTACAACTCACTTGTAGATGTACAGTTTCTAAACTGGCCTAAGACCAATTCTCACCAAGCAGCATTTCTCGCCACCATTTAATTGTGACATTTCATTTCAATGGTGAGAACTGGTACCTGGTGAGAATTGGTTCTTGGTACAGTTCATGCAAAAGTGTTACATTGTCAATGTAGAACTATTCACTTACTGCACAGTGTACACATAGGTGTGTTACATTTAGTATTTGTTACAGCAGATCTGTGTACACATAGGTGTGTTACATTTAGTATTTGTTACAGTAGATCTGGTGTCATGATCATAAAGCCATTTTAGACTTTGTTTTCAAATTTATCATGAGAAACCAATTGAATTTGATAAGTTACCAAATACTTTTCTTGTTAATGTTATTACTAACAAAATTGGGGAGTCAATTTATCATCAGTCTGACAGAAGTTTTCACTTGTCTTAGGTCTGTCATGATCCTAGACCTATCGGTATTTAGTGATTGTACATTGTATACTTATAGATCTTTTCAACTACTGTACAGTTTATTTGTATATCTATGTTCAATCACTAGTACAATGCACACATATTGGATATTTCTACACCTTGCGTTGATAAATCTTTTCTGTTAACATTTGAGGGCTGAATTTAGTCTCTTAATGACAGAATTGCTAGGTAAATATTTTACATTTTTAAATTAAAAACACTGACATTCATGGCCAAGAAATCCTTTCCAAGTCTATATATGAAGGAGAAAAATTGAACAAATTGAAATCAATATATTGACACCCTTTGTATTGTATATATAGCCCTTAAATGTTAACAAAAATACCTTGGTATCAATGTGTGGAGTGTTCCTGTGTTTCTTCTAATATCATACCATGCACTGTAAAAATACTACAACTGTTTACACATTTCCTCACATCTCATTTCATCTTCAGCACCACGGACATCTATTTGTTTAAGCAACTATTCCTTTGTGACAAACCCTCTAAATTATTCTGTATTTCATACTAAAGATAATTTTACAAACTTTGTAATTTATTCGAATACTAACTGTTGAAGGATTAACTATACGAATCTGAGTTAACTTGAGCTGACACCTTGATTAATCCAACAAATTGTCTGTGTATGGTCTGTGTATGTTGCATGGTGGTGAGTGTTGGTTTCTTTATACTAACAGAGATTTAAAACCACTCTGACACTCAGACAGAGAGCTGAACAGTGGGAACAAATCCGAAAGCTTAAGGAGAGGCAAAAAGCCATCAAAGTAGGTTTCTATCCCCTCTCTCTGAGCACATCTGAAATGTAATGTGTGGAAACAGCCAGTCTTTTGATGCATAGATTTTTTCTGCAAAACTGTAATGTATAATTACCAGTATTTTGCTAAAAGTTTTGTCAAAAAATACTGCTTTTCATAAATCCCATACTAAACATACTTGATTCCCTCCTTCACTTGATGTTTTAATGATTGGCTTGCCAGGAATTAAACACTTACATCTAGAAGATTTGGTTCCAGAAATAATATTTCAATATTTTGTACAAAAATAATCAAATTAGTTTTGTAGATTAATGATTATGATCTTGTTTCAGGGCAGAAAACCAGGCCGACCAAGGACGGTGAAGAATCTTCTGGATAGTTCAGAGAAAGAGAAGACACAAGCCATCTCCTACACAAGCATTAAAACTGAGATCAGCAGTAGAGAGGAGACAGTAGAAGCCCCAGGGGACAGGGTTGAGGACTCTGTTGTGATCAAAGAGGAGAGGGACAGTGTGTCAGACAGTGAATCCCATGTACAAACTGTGTTCAGCCAATCGAAACTCTTCCAGCAAAACTCAGTGCAGGGGTCGTCTAGTGCAAGCATGAACCACTCTAAGGCCATGGAGAGAGGCGTTCCCAATATCCCGGTACACCAGGCAGCGTTGTTTTATCCACAGACATTTGTTCCCCTGGGTGGTATGCATCCTATGGGACTCCCGCTCATGAATCAACTACCTATGGGATTGCCCAGGTTTCATAATCATCCATTACTCAGTCCATCTTCATCAGAAAAGCAGCAGCAATCATATCGTCCAAACATCCTTAGAAACTCACAGAAGACACCTCAAGAGATCCGATTGGCCCATGCTTCATCCAAACCCTCAGGTTATCCACTCTCAAAGTCTGTGGACCCGTCTCCAAGTCGCCAGACTTCTAACATGTCCCCTGCTTCATCATCAGCAGCATCCTCCCCAAAGACACTTATGGTACCTCCAGCACACTCCAATGGACTCAAAAGGTCCTTCTCAACAAATCATCCCCAGGTTTCCACTGCTTCAGCTCCAAACTTTGCCAATAAGTCATTGTTGTTTGATTTTGAGAGTCCCAAACGTCAAAAGTTAGATGTAGCAGCTATAGATAGCTCAGAATGTTTTGATGAGCCAACAGACTTAAGTATGAAAACTCTTAAAAAAAGGACTGGTCCAGACAATGTTGAGAGAACTGGTACTCCCAGTAGGGACACCCCAGAGAATCTGTCCAATCGAGAGAGATCTCCCGCCCATGGTCGGCAACCGGTCCAGTCTAGTCCTGCAGGCTTGGAAGCACCTACTGATATTCCCCACAGTGTGTTCAGTAAGCGTCCTTCATCTGTGTTCAATGCGTATACGTCAGCTTCCCTCAGTAGTAACATGGTAGAGCTCAGTAAGGGACCATCATCCTCCTCACAATCTCAGGAGGGACTCCGGTCAATGAAATCCGAGTCCCAGGATCTCAGAAAGTCCAAGAGTGCTATAAAGGTAACAATTTAGTTTGAGTACTGTTTACAGGGTTATTTCGCCCCAAGTAATTTTTGCCCTTTTACACTTTTGAAAACAGTTTTGCCCTGTCTTGAATTCGCCCAGACACAGGTGTTTAGAGAGAGATTATTTGACATTAAAATTCACCCAGTCTTAAATTCGCCCATTGACATCGAGGGCGAAAGGGGTGAAAATAAAATGGGGGCAAATATTTACCTGTATACAGTATTTACCGGTACATCTAAACTGTGTTAATCGTTTTAGAAAATAACTAAATGCATGTGCTGCTACATTAGTAATCATAGAGCACACTTTTATTATGCTATAGCATTAAACAGAGGAGACATAGTATCTCTGAATATTGGTGAACATACATGTATCAAAAATATTGAAATGGGGTCTGGGAGTTACAATACAGTTGAACCAGAATCTTGAACTTTTAATTCTTTAACACCCTGCAATATCAAAGTAAGAGGTCCCAACCACTGTTTTTAATGAAGATAATGAAGTTTGACTGTATTTGTTTTAAACCAATCTACTATTGATTTTAATCAATTCCTATTTTGATGCCTTTCTATTCTTGTACACATAACTGAATTGACTGTGTATATTTCAGGGTTCTGAGTCCTTCAGTCCCAGTATGAAGGCTGCTGGCCTACCGGAACTTCCACCAGGAATGGTCCACCCAGCCTTCCTACATCCAATGATGCGTCCATCAGTCCCCATCCCTCAGGGCGGCTACTTTCCCATCCCCCTACAGCTTCAGCAGCTGTACCAGGCCCAGCTAAGAGCTAGTGCTGCCTACGACGGCCTTCTACAACGAGACCACGCCTCATTCAGTGGAGTCCCCCTCCCTATGTTTGTTCCACAGATGCCTCTGTACTCACAGAGGGACAAAAAGTGACAGTGTGTGCAATCTTTATCAACTATCCTCTATAGACTATCTGATATGAAGTTTGGGTTACCTCAATGCAATTGTATAGGTATATATTTTTATTACTTTCATGTATACTGATTTTGATGTACAAGTCATGGTATACCAGAATAATGTGTATTCAATGTACAAGGTTGAAATTTCTTGTGAACTATTCCACTAAAATTTAAGAAAACCCATCAAAATCATGAGAAATTCCAAATCTGTACATCTTTACATCTCCTGGGTAGATGTAGAATCAGACCCTAAGCCATGCTGTTGGCCGCACTGGTTCTAACGGGATCTATATTTTGTTATTAACCCCTGTCCAATGTTTACAATGTTGAAATGTGTATGTTGATTTTTCATATTATGCTGATAGCATGTTTTTGTTTTTTTGTTTATAAAACTTTTTCCTACAATTTGTTACTACAATGATTATCCCAGCATAATACAGATTTTTCTATAGAATGAGTATAGACCGATATGTAGTTATTGTTTGGATGAGATTAGAATGAAAGAAAACTCATCGTAAAGAGTTTTGCTTGTGCATAAATCTGCAATGATGGCGACTGTAAATCACTTTTTACTGTGTTGCATTTGAAAACTGAATTAAGATTGTTACACATTTGTTTTTGAAAACTTTTTTTTAAAATATATTTTCCCATTATATATTTACAATGTATAGTATAACTTTATAATTTTGATCTGTAAGTGTACCAACAGCAATTTCTGTTCAGACTTTGATTTAAGTGTCTTGGAGTAAGTGATTTAGTAATACATGTACTGTCTGGCATGTAATTACCAGCTGTGCATTTGTGTGATATGGGAACAAGTAGCAATCTAGGCACAGGTATGTGATAGCGGTAGGGGGTAGTACAAACCATGGCAATTACTAGTGGTAGATTGTACTTCAGACTTGTAGGCATTTTCTATCAGATTAGATTTCAGAGAGCAGAAAAGTGATTTACAGTGAAGCAGCATGCGCTCCATCTCTTGTGTATACAACAGAGAAACATACCCACTGGTATGACAACGGCTGTGGTAGCTATTTTCTATTCCAACTTCAAATATTCATAAACACAAAAAATGCAATGAGCTGATTTCACATTTGGTAAACATGATACATTGTTTTCAATGTCTTATTTCCTGAAGAGAATCACTTTCAATATAACTAGTACTGGCACTGTTTTCCTCTCTATATATGTTAATTTTTATTGAAAGAAATTATTTTTTTTATCGGATTTAATTTATTTTGCTACATGTATGTTTATCTCAAAACTTTGAAGTGCATTTGCACCATTGAGGATGCCATCATAAATTACGTGGAATTAGTGAAGTTTCTATCTGCAGGGCAAATTTTCAACTGTTGTGTACAAAGAAATGGACTGTGTGTGTCTGTAGGAGTCAGATAAACAGCATGTTGGTGTTAGCTTTAGTCTAGATTTTATATTGCAGTAGTTCTTTACTTTCCCTTTAGCTTACAACTTCCCTTTTTTATAAGTCCCAGATAGAGAGTCATTGAGAGATATTGTATAGACATTTTTGTTGTTTACTTTGGAGTCTCTATTGTTTTTTTTTATAGTCCTTTTTGTTGGTTGTTTTTTTTTTCTACCAGATCTGCCTTACAGTTTATTTTGTGGAGATCAGAGAGAATTATCATTTTAAAAATTTCCAAGACTGCAATAATGTGAGTGATTTGATATTAACGGAAGAAATTCTATCATAAATCATGCTGTAGGAGAATAACTCTGAGTTGATACTCCTGTGAAGTGCAATTCTCACCAGAAATCATTACTTTTGATTAAAAGTGTATGATGTCTTTCAACACTCTGCAAAACAGATATCACCAAAGTCATGAGCTAAGAACTCCATCAAATTCAGAATATATTTATATTTGTGCATTTTGTTATGCAACTAAAATGTCGGTTACAAAGATTTATAATAAAGATATACATAGATTCTATAGTAAGTGTTGTTTTCATTCAGTAAAGAGAACAAACTGACCACAATAAACGACCTTCATGTAAGTCCTCGGATCAAAATCAAGCCAAACTGAATCTCGGCCGAGACTATTTTCAGACAGAGAAAAGACGGTTATCATGATCTGTGCAGGTGCTAGACAAACCAGATTATTTTTTCTTGCCATTTTCCAAAGAGTAATTATGATGGGTCTCCTTAAAACTAAAATGGATAAGGCATAATATCCTATTACCCCTGGAAATATACATGTATATGAAATATTTACTCACCAGGTATAAAATCAAAGGGTGACAAATGTGAGGAACTTATTACTTATTACTTTAATCTTGTTATTTGGATTTAAAAAGATTAAAACAGGCTTAACTGTTTATCAACATTTTCATATTGGTCAATATTTGACAAGGAAAATAATTATCAAGATTACACCTTGATATAGTTTCTCAAATCAGCAGAAAATTACTTGATTATGATAGGTAGCATGATGGATAAGTACATGTAGTATATAAGTCAAATAGGCCAAAATATGAGCAATTTTGGATAAAAAATTATACCGGGGTATTTTCAAAAATTTAATTCATTTAATGTAAACAAAAGCCCCAGTCAGATTCAAACTCCTGATCTGTGGTCCACAGGCCCGATACCTTAACCACTCATCTATAAAGATATTCAAGCAAATTTATTGATACAAACATTTTAACAAAATATTTAAATCGCCATGTAGTGACGAGGTGTCTAAAAGAGTATAAGTCTAGATGTGGTGAGGTACCCTAAAGTATTATACCACAACAGACTTCTTACTTTGTAATTAAATAGATTTATGTCCAGGCATTTTACAAAGATAGAGCATATTTCCAAGCTATTTTGAAATGAAAACATAGGTAATCACAGATTACAAAGCTCACAGAGACGAGGCATCACCTTTATGAGACCACCTTTATCATATTATATGAAAATCATCGTTAATGATCCTTAATAAAATATTAGATACTGTACTAGTGTTATTTGACACAGAATCATGATACATTTCATACTGTATTGTATGATACAATATTTATCAATACAATATTTATCCTATGATACTATAGAATATTGTGTCATATGATATATAATATGATACAACATAATACTGTATAATATGATACAATATGTCATTGTATCAAGATATGATTTTGTATCATAATATGTGATATGTATTGTATTAAACAATGTATCCTATTATATGATACAATATAGTATCATATGATATAATATGATATCACATGATACATTACAATATGTAGTATGTGAGATGAAATTGTATCATATAATATGAAATTGTATTATATAATGATATTGTACAGTACTTATTATATTGTATCATCTGATCTTGTATTATCATATGATATAATATTGTATCAACATTATGTATCATATGATATAACATTGTTTCTTATCATATGATACAATATCATAAAACAATAGCATATGATACAATATCATATCATCTTTTTTTAATACAATATCATATAGTATCATGTATTTTAAAATATTATATGATTCAATATTGTATCATATAACATAATACTGTATTATATCATACAACATTATAGGAATCATGATATATCATTTAACAACAAAAACATCTTTCAAGCAAGTTAGAGTGAGGTAGGACAAGGTTTTCTTAGCATCATTGATACTGGAGATCCGGCTTAGTATCTGAAGCTACACTTATGTTTCAAATCCAAAGTTACATGATCCATGAAAGTTAGTCAGGCCGGCTTTCTTTCCAACAGTCAAACCTGCATTTAACTACTTAAAAAACAAACACCTCCTCCAGCATCAAGATGATCAAGCTCTATATCTGAAGCTACCTCTATTTACACATCCATAGTTATATTTACTGTTTCAGTCTGACTAGGTATGAACAGAGTTTACTTTATTTTATAACCAGCTCCAAGACCTTAACACAATTTGAATTGTTCAAATCTTAAATCTGCCTAAGCATCTTGATAATCAAGATCACTATCTGTATCTGAAGCTACCTCTGTAATTCATTTATAAAGTTAAATCAACCATGCAAGTAGTATTATTCAATTAAATGTGACCTCCTTAAAAAAACTTTACCTTTTCCAGGATCCGAAACCTATGGCTCAGATTCAGCATCCACGCCTGTGAAGTGCATGAGTATCAAAAGATACATCATCTATCCAAATTTGATAAAGATTGAACCAATAATAACTAAGACTTGTCAAAAAAAGGGCACCATCCATGCAAGTCTGGTGAAGTTAGAACCAGAAGTAACTTAGACATGGCTATCATAGGGCACCTGCTCCAAAAACTTTAACCTGCTCTAAAAACCTTAACCTCCTCCAGCATCCAAAATTCATGGCCCACATTCAGCAATGCATCCAAGTCTTTTAAGTCCATAAGTATGCCCAGATGCACCATCCATGTAAGTTTGGTGTAGGACAAGTAATTACTTAGATACAGGACCTGCATCAAAAACTTTACCAGGTCCAGACGCAAACACTGATGCCGGGGGTATAGCATAAGCTCCTTCCGACTTCGTCTCGGTGAGCTAAAAAGGACGAAATGTGGAGATTTTTGTAAAAAGTTTGAACTGCAATTTGGACGCCTTACAAGTATCGATGACATAAACAAATAAAAAAAACACCCAAGCCATGACCAGATTAATATTCATAACTCTAACTTTTAAGGAACCCTCTTGCTTTTCCTATTTTCCTTTAGTATAATTGAGATCAAATGAAAGCTCGTCTAAGTTATATGGCCCAAAAGCCAAAAAACCTTTAGAACAGACAACACAATCAAGAATAAGGACTGAAACAATTAAGCACGACATCATAGCTAGTAAATTTCACTGTACCAGTACATTCACTTTTGTATTGCCTCGGACTAGAATGTCGCGACGTCATTGGATGAAACGCGTCACGTGATTGCCTTACAAATTTCTTTAAACGGCGGGCGTCAAAATTTATACGGCAACATGGCGGACGTAACGTTATTTGAACTGATTTTTTTACACAAACGTTTGTTTACATATCAAACTTTAGGTCCTCGACAAAACAAAACACTTATTAGGTTTGTTACTGAATTTGTGGGGTCGTCCATAGAAGGCTCGGCTTCGCCTCGCCTTCTATGGACTTTAACTGTAATAATGTTGGTAAAGGACATGTATTGAACCAAATTCAAACAGAACATTACACAAGTAACATCAATCATTTATGTACTGTTGTAATGTACAACTAAAACAATTAGAGTTTTTAATATGTGTTTATTTATAGATGAAAAATGATGTTTACAAGATCATGTCATACAATTTTAGTTGGAATCTCTAAAAAATATTTGTTTTAAAAGAATGTGTCATGAAACAAAATGACCGTCAACTACTCTGTCTTCTACCTCAATATAGATACAAAGATACACATCAATAATTTAGATCTAAAAACAAAAAATCACTTAAAAATGAAAATGATCACATTAAAATATTCTACAACACAAGATCATACAGTTCCTCTTAGAAAGTGACATGACAAATGCAAAGATAATAAATCAATGAGAAGTATCGGTACCATAAATGTTTATATTGTTTATAGTTTCTCCTCTTCAGGAATATAACTAATCCATACAAGTACCCTCCCTGTCTAGCTCTTCCTCTCGCTCCCTCTTTATGCTGCACATATACATACATCAGTGGATCTTGGGTTCCATTCACTTATTCCTGACACACACAACGAACACAAAGCCATTTTACTGAACAATAAATGGAGGTCCTGAACAATAAATGGAGGTCTTGTGAGCTGCCCATAGTAGCACTATTGGTTGTAGATCTCTGTACATTGCATCCTGATTTTGTGGAAGTATTTTCTTTCAGGATGTACATTACACATAGTAAAAATAAAAACATTTCTGACAGATTTACAGCCAAAAAAATGAACAGAGTATATTCATGTGACCCAAACTACCACAAAACAGTGATCACCAAAAAATTGAACAGAATATTCATTGGACCCAAAGTTTCACACAAAGACTGAACAGAATATTTATTTGAACCTAAAGAACATAAAAAATAATTGCATCGGACAGCATTGGATCAGACGTCTCTCCAAACCATTCCACACTTCAGTGACTAGCTCATATAGTCCTCTCAGTCCATACACACACTTCAGTACAACAATCATTCTCCACCGTCCCGTTCCTTCTATACACTATACAACATCCTCTCTGTCCATGTTCTCTTTATCCACTAGAGCAGTGAATTGCGGTCGCTGGGTGGAACTCACTGAGGTAGAGGACATTTCTGAGTCTACGTCAGACTCATGGGTGGAGGGCTGGGACAGGGAGAGTGAACTCAGATGTACGTCCCCCCAATCTGAATCACTCTCGTCTGAGGTGTCCAGCACAGATGGATTCCTGTAACAATACAATACTGTAATAACAAACAAGCTCGGAAAAAAGTTCCAATTCATTTTAACGCTCCTAGGTTAATTCTGTTCAAGTGCGTAGGTTTCAAAAAAGTTATTGTTCCAATAAACAATCAAAGAAACCTCTATTTTCTAGGTATCCCCTTTTAAAATGTAAAAAAGGACAATTTGAGAATAATCATTTTGATTGTCTGTTTAACTGAAAGGATAGAACATTAAACATCTAGTCTATGTGTAACTTGAATATTCACAGTATTCACGGAGTAGTAGGTTTAATTTCAACAAATGATCACTTGTTTGAAAATTTTACATTTAAATTTTATCACCCTTTTTGTGCAAGTTTTTTTATTTTAAAGGTGACCTTAAAAATTGAATTAAAGAACCATTCTTAGCATATAACATGAATGATATTTGGTGAAAAATGATTTTTCTACAGGTTAGCATGGATTTGATTTTGCACATTTCTAAATGTACATATTTAATTCCATATGTTCGACATATGGCGATGTAATTAATTGAGCGGAGGTTGCCAAAAACACCACATAGAATACACAGCTAAATGTGATATGTTACATTATTACTTACATCTAGGAATGAAAAATAACTACATAAGTCAGACATTGGCCTATTCTTAAGGCGAGATTTATTTGTTAAGGACATAAAAAATTAATTCCCTGGTTCCAGACCTGCCCGCATATGATTTAATATTGTACACTGATCATTTTTATCTGTATTGGAATAAAATAAAATTAATTCCCTGGTTCCAGACCTGCCCGCATATGATTTAATATTGCACACTGATCATTTTTATCTGTATTGGAATAAAATAAAAATTCTCTAGTGGGCTTGCTAGTTTTGGGAAAAAAATCTGGATTTAAGACCGCACTTTAAAAACTCAAGTCAGTAAAATGCTTGACTTAAATAAAAAAACATAATTGCAAATGTCACAATGATCCAGACTAGATTTTAACAAAGACAATCTATTGCAAATGGACGCCGAATCTAGTTACAAGATGATGTGTTCAAGTTATGATCAGGACAACAATGATTTTAGTTTAGATATGAACAGGAGCACTGTGTAACACAGGGCTCTCTCAAACATCGTAGCTTTGATGTTTCCTGAAGAACATGATTTGTTTATTTCATTTAGTTTGAGCTAATAAATCTAAGATTGACACATTTACTGTAAGGTAACTATTAATAAGCTTTAAAACATAGCTTTTTCTGCATTATGATAAGAATTCAAACTTGTAAAATTATTTTAATGAAACAAAAAATCCTGCATCTTTTTTTTTGAAATAATAAAAAAAAGAAAACACTCCCCTGCCATATCTGTTTTTGAAAATATTGGCCCAAGAACCAATTAATTGATTTTCTATGGCCTAATTTCATTCTACAACACTTGGCCAGCAATGATTTTAAACCCCTGACACCCTGTAGTTACCTGCGCGGTGCGGGGGTTCCGTCAGCACTTGGTGGGTCCCACTGGTGAAGTGAGATACGCCACAGGCGGACCTGACTGTCCCAGGATCGCCGACTACACTTCCTGTACTTGTTAGGGGTTCTGGGATGTGTCTTGGTTCTCTGCGATCTAGTCAAATAGTAAGTAGAACACACTAAGACTTAACAAGTCAGCATGTTGTGTCAACAAAAAAAATACATGTATAGCCTTTTTCTTTGTTAACAAAAAGTTGATTTATTTACACTTGGTTCAGAGTTGTACAAACAGAATGTGATCTTACTTGGGAATAAGAGTGATGTATCTGTCGTAGGCCAGGGTATTCTTGCCGTAATCAATGGCCTTCTGACGCCGATCTAACACAGCTGCGTCTCGTTCTTCTTCAAATCTGGGTAACGAAAACAATTATGAGCATGATTCACTATATACATTATAAAATACTGCAAGACACAGAGCTGTATTTTAAACCCATCATAAAGCAAGCATTTCATGATTTCTTGCAATTCTTTATGCTATTAAATTATATACCTCTTACTTTTGTTTTTTTAGCTCTTAATGTCAGAACTTTTCATAGGTGTAATGAAGAGATAAGTTGATGCAATTTTATGCAAGTTTTTTTCTCTTCTAATTCTACACTAATTCAGGGAAAAACCCTAAAGATTTTTTCCTGCAATCAAAATATTTACACTTTCAACCTATACAAATCTCTTTCTCTTACTCACTTCTGTCTCTTTGAATCATTTCCACCAAGGTGAAGTTTCCTTCTGCCCCTGAGAAAAATTTATTTAAAGTGATATTCAGGTAGGTTTTCATCAATAATGTAGATTTAATTGTATTCAGTCAAATACCGTAAAATCTCGTGTAAAACATGCACTCCAAAGTTGGGTGTAAACTGCTGAAAAAAAAAATGCTGTTCCTATGTATAATGCCACCCAAAAAACAAAGAAATTCACGATCAAGATTTATAAAAAATCACCAATGCGTATGCATTGATGTTTTCCAAGCGGTTGAAAGTAATTGTGTCCGCAGATCAAATCCAAAACAACTACAAAACTAATGACTTAATTGATGATTAATCCAATTCTTGGATAGTTAAATAAACATTGTGAAGAAATGTTTGAATGTCGTATATCGTCATTATCAAGTCGTACAAATGATCGGTCTATTTTTAACAGTGTCTATATAGAGCACTAACATTTTACTGCATAACGGGATGCAAAGTGAATAAGTTAAATCAAATTATAATCATTGCTAATCTTCCTGCACTCAAATAACCTTTAAAGACCTCACAGGTGCATGCTACTGACACCGGAAATTGTTAAAGAAACATTGACCACGCGACCAATAAACAGGTGCTGGTTACGTAATGGCGAATACACTGGCGAGAACTTGTTTAATGCAAGGAACAGTGGGCTGGTTAGATAAATATTCTAATTCATGGAAATTAAATTAAGAATAAGATATTTATGACAAAATTAATAGAGTCTTCACTTATACAACTTGCATAACACACGATATTGGCAGTCATACTTCCACAGTATCCAGAAACACACTCTGAAAAAATGGGGTAAAACTTTGTTCCTATGTATAATACACACCCCCCACTTTTGATCCAATTTTGGCGGAAAAAAGTGCGTGTCATACACGAGACTTTACGGTAATACTTGGATTTGTCTCACTTTTACAAAAAGGAAATACTGTGAAGAAGTCTGACCATCTGGTCTAATCACTGATAAATATAAAAGAATTACTTGTGCATGGGCCGTCCACTCTTCCTGTCCATCTCCTCAGTATCGTCCCTCACCCCAGTCTGACTCTCTACTCTAACCTCTGGCGTGTAACTTAATAAGAAAATTTTGAAAATAACTGTCAATTGTGCAACCATGAGGTAATTGTGTGCCCATTAGTTTATTTTTACTTCAGTCTTCATGTCATGATGCAAATATTTGCATGCATGTCTTATAGTGCAACTTAAGTATCAAAATCTATTTACAAACTCAACTTCTATTAAAACATGATGAAGACTAAGCAAGATTGAAGATACTTCCACCATTTTATAAATAATATGAGTTCACATAATGAATTTAAGAAAAATCTCCTTTTAAAAATGTGTTGTTAAATTATCAATTTAAATTTGCAAGTATACATTACCACAGATCTTTACGGAGCGGAGGGAAGTCTTCGTCACATTCTACATCCTTTGAAACCTGCAAGTTTTTCCACAAAGGTCTCCTGCTCCTAAGCAAAAAATCATTATGCCTTTAATAATAATAATAATTAATAAAAAAAAATTGTAAATTTTTCAGTTTTCTTCTATTACATATCTTTAAGAGAACTAAATCACCAAGGAACTACCAGATTGTGTTTGAACATTGCTAAAGTCAAATTCTTCAATTTTCTTTGAAATTGTTTATACTTTTACCCAATTTTAAATAGAGATCTGTCATCTACTTATTCAGTGGAAATAAGTGCAAAAATATTTATCAAACTGATCAAACAGTAGTAGTAATAATTTTTTTCTGCCTGAGGGATGGTCAGTGAAATTGAAACAAATCATATAATATCTCAAATCCATTTCTTCTAAAAACTCAGTCAAATGCAACACTTGGCGTAATTAACCTGTCTCGTGATTCTGTGGTCTTGTGCCCTCTGTTGTGGTGTTCTTTCTTGGGTTGCAGCGGACTTCTAAGAGGACTGCCACTCTCTCTGGACCTTTGGCGATAACTTGTGCTCCTACAAAAGACCATTGTCAATGTGTAATACATGGTTCAACCTGAACTTTACTGTACATCAAACAAACTCCGATATCAAATTGTATACGAATGCAGGTCCTCACACAAGGGTTCAATGTGTATTAAATTTATCTCTCTCAAACATGTGATATGTACCTGCGGTATGCAAAATGTACCGTTTTTTTATTTTTTACCCCATTCACGGTGTACTGGGGGGACAACAAAATTCACGGAATATGAAAATTTGTACAGTATTTTGAATTTCTTGCTAAATGCCACCATTTTCCTCTCATTCTTGCTCGTGAGACACTGAAAAACATCACCTGTGTTTGACACGTGACCTTCCGATACTTGGGTAGAGTACACAAACCATCGCGCGTGAAGGTGTGAACTGCCAATTGGGATAATTATCTCACTATAAATCCGTATCAAGATACTCCTTTAGGAAGCTTTGTTTTTAAAGCAGTACTTAGTTATAACTGTTCATGTTTCATACCTTGATCGAAAAAATTTAGCCAATATACAAATCTGACACAGCTCTCTGTAAGTAATATATACGATGATTAAACATGTTTATTACCATGATTACGCTGAAATAAAGGATATGGTTTTAAGTTTTTATGTGCTAAAATTTATGTAAGGTTGCATTTGCTGCTGTTATATAGCATTGCTATTGTATATATCAGCAATATGAACAAGATGTAAATTGGAGACATCAACTCTCACTTTATACTTTTTTAAGTTCGTAAACTTACAAACGGTCAACTAAACTAGTTTAATTTAAACGATTCATGAGAAAATTGCGATTATAAAACACATTGTTATATTCAGTAGTATATTCTCACTATATAACTCTTTATAGACGGATAATCAATAATTATAAAATTACCTCGTCCGAAAAATAATTATATAACTCTGTATAGACGAATAGTCAATAATTATAAAATTAGCTCGTCCGAAAAATATTGACCGGTTAATTTTATTTTATTATTGACCAACTAGGAATAATATCTACAGAATATTCCCTCTATTTCATTTAATCACCTCTGATTTGTTGATTTGTAAACGGAGACGTAAATAAGTTTTCGAGACTCCAAAACAAGGCGATGTCATAATAGGCAATCTGCCAAGGCAAGTAAACAACGGATGCACAATGCTAGGTTTGCTATCATAACAGATAATGGGATTTGCAAATTATTGTGAAGAA
Organism: Magallana nippona; assembly: GCA_033439105.1. NCBI lineage: Eukaryota > Metazoa > Mollusca > Bivalvia > Ostreida > Ostreidae > Magallana > Magallana nippona. The sequence continues at coordinate 37,311,978 of CM065920.1, forward strand.
AAATCAGGTAGAACATCCGTAGCTTAATTCCCACCACTACGGACGGTGGAATATCACCAGTGACCGTTTGATGCCGACGATATGGAGTTTGCGCAAAATTGAATCAGCGAATTCTATGTTGAGCTGAGAAAATTACGACAATCTGTTTTCAAATTTTCGGGCAACATTGATTATATCAGCCCCCTTGGGACGAATATTCGCGTCAAGCAATATTTCGTCCCACGGGGGCTAATATAATCAATGCTGCCCTCAACCCAAGTCAATATTTATATTATATGAAATTTTAAAGCATGCAAAACTCCATTACAACATTTAAAATAAGACATTTGCAACAATATAGTATTACATTTTTTGGTTTAGAAATAACGTGCCTAAAATCAGAAGTTTTTATTCAGCAATATTTTGTACCATTTTTTGATAGACAGTATACAGTTTTTTCACCCAAATTCCACTTTTTTGGCTCCTGTACAGTTTTGTGGTCTTCGACTTATCACATGTGATCATGTATGTATGCTCTCTTCATATCTAATTAGCCATTTTTTCATCAAGTTTCATGAAAATGACATACTCAATTTTACCAATTTACTAATCCTTAAAAGAAGTTACAAAAAGAGACAGTAACAATTGTATTATAGGAATAGACTGATAAGAAATTAGGTGTGTCACTATTATGTCAGTATTTTCTATACTCAAAAGCCAGTTATAATAAGTACAGCAACCAAATAAATAATTCAAGTTTTTATAAATTAGAATGTAGAGATGTGGGAAACCTCTATTTTTTGATGATTTTTTTTCTTCAAAATATACATTTACAAAAAAATTCAACAATAACTTTGTAGTGTTTCTGTATAAAAATAAATAATATATATACATGTAAACAAAAAAATACACCTTACATTTAATCAATTATGGGAGGAAAAAATCGAGAAGAATTCTTATGTTTTTATGTGCATATATATATATAGTAAATGAGTTGCCTCATTTTGTTTGGAATGCAAATTAAATTTTAACACTTGAAACACTTCTGCAAACAGTTTTTAAATGCTATATAATAATTATTCATGAAAAACGAATTACTGTTTCTAGAATAAATTGCTCGAGTGAAAAAAAAATCTGGTCAGTTGTTATTCCAGGACATACTCTGACATAGGTTACAAAAAATGATTAATTTGATTAATGCTTGTAAATAAACTCCAACTCAATACACACCTGTATTCATTATCTTGATGACGGTTGTGTTGGTTTCTTGAGAATCTGTTTTCCATTTTCTGTTCTTTTTATCGTTTTCCCACTACAAGCTTTTCCCACCCAAAACCAAGCCAGACTAGCAAAACAAAGCTTCGCGCCAAAGTACGACGCTCCAAAATCGAAAGTACGTCACAAATTATTACCAATCGGACAAAAACGGAAAATATAGTCGTATATATTTAATTGAGAGATATTGAATATATGATATTCGACGGAAAACACTAACTTCGCCAATTCTAAAAATCGTCATTTGACGTGGAAGAAAGGGTGTTACCCCGTATCTGTGTTTTATATATCTGTATGTGAATTTTCCTTTAAAAAATTATAAATTTTAAGAAGGGGGGGGGGGGGGGTCGGTCGTCTTGTACATGTATTTGTGGACCAAATATGTAAACATGGCTTGTTTATGAAAAAAACTGACCAAAACTGTTGTTAAAAGATACAAACGCAAAACTGTTGTTAAAGATAAAAACGCAATAATGTTGTTTTGTATATGCAAATTGTGCACACAAGTACAGAACAGTGCCATTTTTAATCACTAAGTCTTATAGAACTGCGCAACAGCAGACTGATATGATGTACACTCTACGACAATTTGTTGAGAAAAGGGTTGAACCTTGCACATTTCATTTAAGTTGTAGCTTTGTCTTAAAACAGGAATCGGCACGAGATATTTTTGTCTGTGTCTATGAAGGTACATATTAAACATAATATCTTATTGAATGATGTATGCATGCTTTTCCTTAAAGGCAGTTCCTCTCCTCACCCCAACACACATACTTCTAAAAATATGATTCTTATTTACACTTACAAGACTTTGGAACAAGTATAGAGATGTATGTAACATTTCCCACAGACTATTTTTAATTGACATGTATATTTTATTTTCTTTGATCCCATCCGACTGATAAGAATAGGGTACCCTATTTTGAGACAAAAAGTGCAAGGTTCAACCTTTTTCTTAACATCTACGTAGTCCGTCAACCCGAATTCCCGTAGACCTACAGTTCTGCAGTTAGCATTGTTCTATACTTGTGTGCACAATTTGCATACAAAACAACATTTAAAAACTCATGTTTATTGTGGGTTTTTTTTTGTTTTGTTTTGTTTTTTTTTGGGGGGGGGGGTTGGTTTTTACATATTTTGACAACAGTTTTGGTCAGTTTTTGGCGGCATATAAATAAGTCAGTTTAAGAAATGTTTACACTTTGGTCCACACATACGTACAAGAAATATAGATGGCATTTATCATCATGTTACAAAGCCTCTGGTTTCAAGAACATGTTTTCTTTGCAATTATTCACTTAATTGAATCGATTTAAACATCATGTATGCATAAAACCAGGGATTGCTGGCATCGATTTTAATGATGCATATTTTATATAAAAAAATGATATGACTTGTTCATAAATAATCTTCCTTTCTGTATTTTGATTACTTTAAAATTATATCGTTTTGTATAAACACGCACATTCTAATATTCCCATAATCGATAAAACGTGCTATAGATTCGAGATTTAATAAGAAACAATACAAAAATATAGAACATGCGCAAGAGTGAACGGCAATTCATGTAGACGCATGATGCCGGTATAATCAGCTTGATTACATTTTTCGTTATTTTTAAGTAGAACCATGTCTTTGAGAAAAAAATATATTTTGAATATTTATTAAATGTATAAGTCCGGGAATAACATAAATTATTTGAGATATAAAGGTTGTAGGACAACGTTTCTACGGACGACAACTCTTGAATATCGATCGTATCTATATAATTTCCGTTTTCATACGGGGTCAAATATTGTTCTCGTAATGTACGCTTTCAAGCTCGCTTCGTTTTATCAATATTATTTCATTATTACATTAAAATTATACCACATTGAAAGTACTCTATTGATTTTTATGGTGATTGTAACGTAAAATGTATGCAATACACAGACTGCGTTGCCACCAAGCTACTTCCTGTCTACACAAGAAATAAAACCATCGCTCCGATTGGCTGAATTGGGCTTGTTTTTCAAACACTACGGCGGCGCTTTATGTGCCCAAACACATCTTTCTTTTTTGTAATTAACAATTGCCATTTGCAAAAACATGGGGTGCTAACTATGTAACTACTTGCCTGGAAGGTGGATTCTGTTCTTGTGAATTTGAATCGCATGAAGGGGTCGTTGTGAGGGAGGTGGGTGCTCAAGTTCGGGATAAGTCGCGTTGTGTATTGTATCTTGGAGGCTGTGACAACAAATCGACTCATCCTTTGGTTATTTTACAGCGTAAGAATTGCATGCCAACATTGACTTAAACTGCATTCATGGTTTGTTAAGACGAATCCTACCGCTCTAAATGTTGTTCCTTGACAATGTGATTTTCTTTGTTCAAATGTATGCAGGGCATGGAAAATGTCGAATCTCAGGAACAATGACAGACCTCCCCCGTTTCAGCAGCCACTTCGGACAATAGCCACAAGTAACACGATTCAGAATCTGTTCTTAAGAGAAAAGAGCAAAATGAATTCCCCAATGTCAAACCTGGCCATGAACTTGAGTGAACTCAGTACTAAAGGGTGAGTATTATGGTGGCAAACAGAGACAATGTATGCAGCATGGTAAAGTGATGTGTATTGTGTTGTCATGTTTGTTTGATTAGGGGGTTGGAGATACTCTTTATAATCATGTCTATGTTCAAAAAAAAAAAAAATTGTAACACTTCTTGCCTTAGACAGTCTGCATAGATGTATTCATTAAACAGGTATGAAAAATAATGTTCAACATTGTTCATTCATCTGGGGCTGGTTTATTGCTGTATTTTTCACTCCCCTGTTACTTGTCTGAAATGTCGCTTAAAAGGGAGTGCATGTGCCATGTATTACAGATCCAGATGTGGATACAAGCACTTGTTTATTAAGTAGATTAATACCATTCATTGAAAATTAAGAATGTTGAACGTCAGGCTGAAAAATGCCAATATATTATTAATAATTGATTGTTCATTCAGTTTAAATGAAAAATCAATATTTTTGTATGTATATTTTGTAATGTTGATATGTTATAAAAAATGAATGATTTAGCGTGTGAAGAGGCTTTCATTTGTGACGTTTAAAATCTTTGCCTATTTTCTATAGATTTCATTTTCTGACATCTTGAACTTAATTTTATTGGAGAGTTTATTTTAACTTATCTACTCAATCAGTGGGTTTGTTTAGTTTCAGAAATGTGAACTTTCATATAAACATGTCAATCTGTATGCTAAGAAAGATCTATTAACATATCAATTAGGAACACAATAGGTGGTCAAATGGTCCATGTTGCATGTTAATTGGACCTTGAAGACTGAGTACCCTCTACAGGAGGGCCAACTTTGATTGACATATGCAAATGAGGTCAACATGTTTTGTTACTCTGTTATGTCATCTAGGAAAAAATGCAAGCCAACAAGAGTACTTACAAAGAATTACATGTTAATGTTTGTTAGGAAGTCCTACAGGACACATTAGATAGCAGAGAAGATTCACTGTGAAGCAAGGCATTTTGTATTAAAGCTTTGTACAGATGATGACTAGAAGAATGAGGGATGATATTTCTGTGTTGGCTGATTTGATGACCTATTTCAATTGTAGAGGAACCCCCAGGAGAAAGTTATCCTTGTCCAGCATCGATACCCCTCCAACATGTGGTTCAGCAGTACAGGGTCAGGAAAGCTCAACCGAATCAGGTACTAAATTATTATTTAAAATGTAATTTGATAATTTATATGCATACTACAGTATATTTATTATATTAAAATAAATTATTTTCAAAAATAAAGTTTATGGAGATATTTATAATACTTTGATTTTGAAGACATGAACTTTTGCAATTTAATTGCTAAATTGACAATTAAAAATTTTACCTTAATTTGTTGTAACAAAAAATTGTTTAGTGTTTGCTTTCGTATCGTCTAAATACTGTATGATAGCTTTTTAAAGCAAAGTTGTTTTTTTTTGTAAATTTGTAACAATTTTTAAAATATATATATATATATATCCTGTGCTATCAATAATTATTTTGTTTAAAGGACTGTGTTATAGTTTATTGAAAATATTTTAAATGAAAGTAATATTTTTTTTAAATTTAGATAAATGTTAATTCAAATTTTAATTGATTTTCATTCTTACGAAAAATTAACAAACTGATATTAAGAAAACTTTCTTGATATTCTAAGTCTTGACCAATAGGAAGCTTGCTCTGTGCAGTCTTTTGTGAAGGGTTAGTACAAACATTTTCAGTCGTATACACACACCTTCTACCGGCTATTAAGATAATCAGACTTAATCTGTGATAAGAGTATGATTATCCAGATTAAGGCTTTTTTAAAACAACATCAACCTATTCACATTTTGCCTTTCTCCAACTCAAATAAACCAGGCTTTACTGTTGAATGATTATTATGTAGAATAGACAGACACATTATCTTTGAACCCTGTAATTAATGGTGAGCAATTTAGTGGCTAATCATGCCTTTTGATCTTGGAGAGGAGGGTCTCTAGATTTTAATTAGTGCTGACCACATTTTATTAGTATTAAATCTGTCGCACAGCAAGAGAAACCATCATGATTTCATGTGAGTAGAAATTTAATGTCTTAAATTTCTATGTGTAAGGTAATGCTCAGCAATAATGGATATTAAGTTTACTACAAATGCCAATTAGTAAACTGTCAATGCCTCAATGACTTTCTAACTTTCATTAATTGAGCATCTGTCAAATTCAGTACAAACATAGGTTTTATGAATATTGTTCACCACACATGGACTAATACACTATTATGTACCAATACAAGGATAGCTTAATGCTTCAGTCTGTTTAGTAATAATATCAACCAACAAATCCTTCTGTCATAATCTGATCTAGTACACTGCCAGATCTCAGAAAAGCCTGACCAGTTGTTAGTGCACACAAATACTAAACATATTAAGCTGTAAGACTATTTGCACAGAGTCAGTACTTGGTCAATGGTGTAGGTCTGATTAGTGGTTTAGGGGCTGCAATGAGGGCTTGCCTTGATTAATGACCAGGGCCCTGTGTAGACATGTTTGTCGGGGAGCTTACAGGGAGAGCTTGGGTGTGTGAGTGTCAAAGGACACATGGCCCAGGCAGGGATTAATTTCATTAATTTCTGTAAAATCTGATTTTGTTGTTTATCCCCAAGATTTAGACGCTTTTCTACACAGTGAAATGTGCCATGCTTGTTCTATGTATACATTGGTTCCTTTGAGTGAAAGCTGGGCAATACCAGACTATTTTTATAAGCTATTAAATCATATAAGAGTGTGGTCAAGATTGTTTCTCTGTGTGTAGAGAGATTACACAGAAGAAGATTCTATATTTCATCAAAACAATAGAAAAATATTAATAGGTGTGTAAAACATTATATTTACCACAGAATGAACAAAGCATAAAAATGGTCACAGCTTTGGTATCAAGCTGGCAAACTCTGACAGTACAAAGTGTCCCTGCTCTTTGTTAACTGACTAAAGAGTATTGGGATCTGATTTTGTTTGAGTACAATGGAGAACTCTGCAGTGTTACTGATCTCTGAGGGGAATTTCCTCTGAGTGTCTGATTGCAGTTATGTCCATCTGACAGGGAGGAAAGGGAAAAAACAAGGCTTGGTGACAGGGCCATTGCAGCGGCCATTTACCGAGGTGTGAGATTGAGTGACAGAGGGAAGTCAGGGGAAATAAACAATCTTTTATATTGCTTTTCTCATAATGGGTTATGTATTTACATAACATGCTATTATGTCTTTTGTCTTTATGAAGTGTTCCTGTGTGTGATGGGACAGGAAAGAGGGGGTGGGTCCCAATTACACCTTTATCTCACATTAGCAGGAAAGATCGACACACAATATATTGCTCTGCATTGTAATATTCAGTGAAGAGTTTTGTGAAGACAATAAAATGAACTATCTTGTTGTCATCAATCTAGGAATTAAATTTTACTTTTCTAAACCAAAAAATAAAAAAAACACATACTAATCCAATGAATTATTAATTCAGCAATATCTTGAACAAAAAACTTAAAGTATCCCTACACTAATTAGAAATAAATTAAAGATTTGTAGGAAATTGTTAAATGTTTGGAAAAAAATAAACAAGAGTAAAAGTTTCATGTGAATATGATATATATTTTTAATGTTATTTGCTTTTCATATATATTTTAATATAATTTTTTTCTTAAACCCACACAATCAAATATATTGACTCTGTGATTTGATCATTTTAACAGAAATCAGGGATTTAAAAAACTATTACCAATAACTGTACATGCTATTTAATGAATTAGAAACTCATTGCATAACAGTTTTAAGGATATAGTTAATTCATGCAAATTTAAGGGAACAAGCAAGTTTTATTTGTTATATTGGAATCTATTCCCAACACAAAGTTAAAAGGAAAATAATATGAAGAATACTTTCCAATTCTTCATTAATTTTGCTTTAAATAAATCAATAGTAATCATGGTAATAAAGACATTTGATTTGAATAATGAAAAGTCTGTAATGAAAAGTCTGTAGTAATAATAAAGACGTTTGAAAAACTCATAAATAAGATTAATACAAGAGGAAGATTGGCCCCTGAATTAAATGAAGCAACTATTGAGAAGGAAGTGTAAATGTACAATAACAATGAGGATGTAATAAATTGACACAGAGGGTGTTAAATTTTAATGGCTTTGACCAATTTCTATTGTATTAGGGTCCTTAATGTGCCATAAAAGTGATATCTTACTCTGATCCTATAAATCCAATGTTACAATTTAGATTTTTAAACTGATATTTCAATATGTTTTTGACAACTAATCTTAGTCATCAAGAAGCCTGAAGCAGTGTTTGAGATTCTGATAAGACGAACTCCCATAAAAAAACCTGTTCTGTCCAAGTCTATTGTACTACTGACGATTGACTTTGAACTATCAATGACTAGCTTCAGCAGATGGCCAGTGGTCACTAGTAGTATTAGTACAGTTGTAGTAGTAGTATAAAGCCTGGGAGGTTTACCTGAGATCTTCATTTCTAGTCCAGCGTTCGGGTAGTAAGGGTGTGGGTTGTTTTTTCTCTGGGGGTGATTTTGACACTAAGAGTGTCAGGACATAGGGATATTGTGAAGAACACTTGTTCATGTGAAGATAAAGACTCTGAGGACCTCTTTTTTTCTGGTGCATGGATGTGTGATTAACTTTAGAAAAGTTAATTAAGGGGAAAAATAAATTTTAAGACTTTGGAAACTTTCTGGAAGAGTTGCAGAATGGTTGGTTATGAAATGGATCCTTTAACACTACTTGAGATTAAATTGAATGGTATGTAATATATACACCTTATCTCTTTTAAAAATCATCAAAAGAGTGATTTCAATTATTTGATGATTTTATTTTTATCAGAGATGTTTATAAGTTTATCAAAGAATTTGAATATCAAGTTTATCAGCCCTGTTGTTTGACAGTTCTGACATTTTGTTGTACAAACACAATGTAAAAAGATGTTACTCAGGTTTGACCTGTTCTACATGGTCAATATTATTGCAGCCAGGTTAAGGGCTTCCCTTTGAAGTTTGAATTCTGGGCCCTGGGTCACATCAAAACAAGCAGGAGGCTGGGGTGGGCTGGGTGGATGTATAGGGTGGGTTTTCCTGTGTGGAGGATAATATTTATGTAAGGTACAGGTTGATTACAAACTGGACATGGTCCTTCTTATGTAATCCCTGCTACTCATCCAGGGCAGATTGAAATCTTACACTTGGTTACATGCACAAACATACACACATGTTCAGAGAGCTTGGACCTGGTCAAGACTGAGGTTACCATTGTAGAAGTGAGGGGGAATATTAAGAACTAAGATGAAGATTTTTTTCTCTTTTGACAATGAAGATTTCCCCAGTCAATATAGTGGTAAGAAGACATGGTTCTTCCTTCAACGAGACAGGCACCACTTGTGTTGGAAAGTCCCCATTTATTATGTTACAAGGATTTTAATGTATCTTTCTTCTTTTTTTCCAGGGTGCTTTGTGGATTCCCCCACACTCGTGGACTCCCCCACCTTGGAAATGAGGTACCTATTTATTTTGTTTTAAATGATGTTGTCTTATATAAGGTTGTGAATGAAACCCGCCTAAAAGTTGTTGTCAAGAAATATAAATGATTTTATAAAGTACCTGTACATATAAGCATGATTATTAAAATAAGCATGGGAAGGTTTTGTTTTGCTGTGAAAAATGGGCTATGAAATAATTCAACTTGGTACTAGAACCTTGAAATAAGTTAAAACAAATCATTAAATTTTTTCAAAAGAAAGATTTCTGTACATGTGTTATGAAATGTAGCAAACATGTCAACAACTGTAATTTCACTTCAATAAGAGCCTCTGAAAAGTATATACTAAATTATTTCTTAATTGAAGCTTATATTACCGTAAGGATTTTTGTAGGTGTGTCATTTATTTCGCTTCACTTTTAATTAAAAAAATTTAATTTTTGTGTACATGTAAAAAGTTTGACTTAAGACAGGTATCTAGCAATGTTGAATCATTTAATAGATGGAGCACTTGAATATAAATTTACATGAGCAAAAGTTATGAAAAGTTCATTCAATATTACAATTAACTTCCTTTCATTTGAATGTTTCTTCATATATCAGACTTTTATATAGGTAACAAAGAAAGTGTGTAGAATGCTCTTGTATGCCTAGTGCTTTTATGAGATAAACATTTAACTGAAAAATATGTTCAAGATTCCTTTGACTCTAGATCTTTGAAGTGAGTACATTGTACAGTAACAGGTTTCCCAAATGAATCACAAAAATAAATGTCAAAGCATGTTCATAGCATTACATATCTCAGGTATTTTTTTATCTATTGATATGTTTAAGGATTTTTAAGAGAATCGTTGTGTTCAAGAGTTGTCTTTCTGTGTGCAATAGGTTTTAAATAGGGAGGCCATTAGCACTGGAGTGTTGAGTGGTGTCTGAACTCTATAGATGTAGGTTCCCTGTCTGAGCTGTAGTACAGTATCACGGCTTTATCAGTACTATCCTGATAGGAACTAGCATTCTCTGCAGGTGTCCTATGCATCTCAAAGAGTACTTGATGTGAACACAGAATGTTGACATTTGTAACTTGCATACACATGACTTGTCACTGGTATACACTGTATGTATTCCAGTTCTTGGTTGTGTACCATTCCACCAAGATAAGGTACCTAGGAAATCAATAAGCAACCTGACCCATGGGATCTGAGATTGATAAAGGGGAGATAATTATAGCCTTACAGTGGGGAGGTCTAGACAGTCTCTGTAAACACAGACATGAAGTACCACTGCTGGGGCTATCTACCTGTAGAATGTAGATACATTAGTATTAATCAGGTCAGGGAAATTAAGGGAAAGAATTTGAAATAAGTATAACGTAAGCCAAAACCTAACTAATTTAAAGTAAAATGATTGTGAAATAGCATCACTCAGAATTTTACCTTCACCCTCATGTGGAAAAGATTTTTTTTTTTGGGGGGGGGGGGGGGTGATGTTGTAATCTGTCTATGCAATTGAAGTCATGTCAAACTTGTACTATGTATTGATTCCAGTGTTCTGACATCTGTTTTTTCCACATTAACTTACATTATAAACCCATAAATTGTTTCTTAGCTGCAAGGCCTATTAATTGGAAGATTTTCATTTGTTAAATTCAACCCCCAAGACTGAAAACAATTGACCCCCTACCCTGTCCACCAACCAAGGACATGTTTAAAACCTGATCCATGAATCCATCAAAAACTGATAGGTGATGCAATTGTTAATTGATTTGAACAGAGATCTGGTTTGTTTTCCATTAGTTTGGAGATTTATAACAGGGTGTAACAATGTAGAGTTCATTTATCACAGGGGAAAATGTCCTCTAAACATAGAATGAAACTCAGGAATTAATTACCAAACATGTAAAGAATAAATCAATATCCAGGGACTAAAAATGGACTGATAAAAAATATGACACTGGCAATTTGACAAAATATTATGGAAGAAATCTGGAAAAAAGTAAATTGTCATTTTAAGACATTTTTAACACATTAGTTAGATTATGTTTCATGTTGTTGATCATTTATAATGAGAAAAATTATAATGATATTTGCAAATTGTAACATTACATCATCATTACACTGAGTATGTCCTTTGATGTAATGGTTTACATGTCAGAGTTATGACATACCCATGTTAAAAAATAAAATCTGCAAATAGTATTAGCATGAGTAAGCTAAAGGCTGCCTGACTGCATTGGTAATATGATGCCAGTGTTATGAGAGTTCTGGTAACCATTATAGCACCTTACTGCAGGTATTAGTGTGTACATGAGAGGCCAGGAGCAGATAAGATCAGGCAGGGGAACCTGACATGGGCTGATGTAATGTTAATTAATTGCAAATCAATACAAGAGTTCCATCTGACTCAGATTTAAGCTGGTATTTGATGAGAGATCAATGGTTTTTGACTTAGTGTTACATATTAAAATGTGTGTACCAACAGAGGGAAAATTTGGTAAGAAATTCTGCAAATAATTTGTGATTTTAAATATCTTGGGGACAGTCAGAAAAATAGAAAAACAAAACCATCTAAGACTCTAGCAATTGGCTCAGTGGTTGTGAATTCGTATTATTAAATTATCTTGGTGTAAGACAGGGTGGAATTCCTGCTCCATGTTGTTTTGTTGTCTACTTAAGAGAATTATCAGCTCAGTTGTCTGGAAACCTTAGAACTAATTACCAGCTAACAATGACAACAATACCCAGACTAAGTTAGGAGCATAATACAAAGACACAATCTAATTTACACAAAAATTACACATATAATAGGAATTTGGAACGCTTTTGTCTATCTCTAAGTAATTGCACAGCATTTCCACTTGATTTGGTAACAATGTCACTACCCATGTCCCTCAAATTACTCCTGTGAAGAAGAATTATGCAGTGTATGTAGGGGGTGGGAGGATGTTCTTTTCTTTATTGAATTTATGGTTATAGATGACAAAGCAGTAATTGGATGGATTTCTTCATTTCATTAAATCTAGCAATTTGATGCATTGTAGTCTTTCTTATAAATAAAACATTGCACAAACAAACAATTCCATCCAAAGTGTCATGTAAGATCAATGCAGACACAGGTATTTTGATAGAAATAACTCTTCAAACTGCCCCTTTTACTCAAACTGATAAAAGAGGTAGCCCTTTGATTAAAAACTCTTATTCTTTTAGGTGTAAAAAGTGTGGAGGTCCCTTTAGAAAACACATATTAGAGGGGTCAGTGTAGGTTTAGGGGATCAGAAGTATGGAGAACAAGAGAAATTGTTTGCATATCTACTTTGTCCACACAATGGCAGTGTGTTCTGTGAGGCTATCTGATTATAGGCGTACATAATCTATTGTAGACCTTAATCAGATTGGTTCTAGGGGTGTTACCTGAGAGGACAGGTTTTTAATTTTTAGTGAGAGAGATGATAGCTGGGGCCCCGAGACATGCTCCCGGAATAAAGACTCTGTGGGGTAATACAAGCTGTGACCATGTTACATAAAGGCCGGTAACTCTGGAGAACACAAAGGGAGAGAACAAAAAACCAATTCCATTCTCACAGATAGTGAGAATGTTTATTGTATAGAACTTTAAAATCTTTCTTTCTCTTACCCTCTCTCCATCCCTCTCTCTCTCTTTCATTGGATGTTAAACATTTCTGAATTAAAGCGTACCCCTTTAGATATTGCCCAGACCAGCATAGAAATGCTTGTTAAAAATGGTGGGTCAATGTCTCATTAATGAGACAGACTGATGCAGCTGTGCAGTTTATGCATTAATTTCATTGAATACAGGGACAGTATAGATTTCACCTGGCCAGTAAAGTGTATAAATTATGGGGGATGGTGATGGTGACTCTGTAAAGCATGGGGGATATTGATTGTAGAGGGAACAAATTCTCACCTGCTGCCAGGTGTGTCGTGTGTTAATTGTCAGGGATTACACATTCTGTCCTCAGCAGTGATGTTAAGTTATGCTCCTGATTTAAAGAAAGATGTCATTTTCTTCTAATTTTTCATGAACAAGGGGAAAAGATGCTTGACAGATTTAGCCATGAAGCAAAACTGTCTAATAAGGAGAAAGAAAAGTCATATGCATAGATATTTTGATATTTTTTGGGGGTGGAATGGGTAATAGGGCTGTAAAAAAAATATATTATAACATAGATGAAGACAACAATAAAGGCTATTTGCATTTTATATAGATAATTTACATATCTATTTTACATGTATAAATAAAAGATGAAGGAAGCATGTGTCCTGTCCTCTAATCTCCTACTTGTTAATTAGAGAATCACACATCAGCAATCACTTAATACAGGTGACCATGTGCTCTAATTGTCGTAAAAACAGGAACGAACACACAGGTTGTCTTAGCCATCAAAGACTATCAGACATCTGTAATAGACAACTTTTACCCATCACTAGAATCACAGTGTGACTGATTGGTCTGTATACACCACAGGAAGTAGAGGAGATATGTTAGGGGCTGTAAAAACACCCAGCCCCAGCAGCTTGGCCTGTCTGGGTCCACAGAAAAGCCAGCCATGTTTATTTATTTACTCAAGGCAAAGAAGTAAAATTAAAAAAAGCAGGAAACTGGACATGTTCAAGTTATCACAGGATGTCTGAAAAAAGTATACATTGTAACCAAGATTATAACAAATCCAACACATGAAATTACAGTGTAAAGCATTTTTTTTCAATCACTTATCATAGTGGAAAATTTATGGTTCTGTAAAAATTAACATATATGTTTTGTTAAATACCCTGAAGAAATGAGAAGTCTTTGATGTTTGGTTTACAACAGAAATTGAGAGAGTTTTACACCTTAGATAGGATCTTCTGTTACTCGGGCTTATCTCCCCAATCAATCTGGTCAGGGTCCATAAATTAATTCACTCACTGGAACAGGCCAACAGATGTTTCACAAAATGCAAAAATTAATTTATAAAAAACATCCCATGTGTTCATGTGAAAATCAATTTTAATCTTCTCAGATGGTCCTCTCTACTTTGTGATATACACAAGTTAAAGTAAACTATGTTTTATTCATAGAAATGAGATTTTGCCTTTGATGTATGTTTGGAATATATATGTAATATTTAGTGGATACTTTACAAATTAGCTCTAAATTTATGTCCTTTAAGCTGATAGAGGTCCATACTACTGCCCCCAAATGTTCTATGATAAGCTTTGAAACAATACCTGTTACCTACCTGTGGCCATTGTTAATTATCTGTACACAGAGGCATTAAAGCTTCCTGTCTCTTTGATGACGGGGAGACCCTACACTACTGTTCAGTTGTTAATTACAGGTAGCCCATTCAGGTGTGTACCTCTAATTAACAGCCCAGACTTCAGGTAGCCCCCCACCGAAAGGTGTACCCCCAATTAACAACTGTGGCTACTTTATGGTCTCTGTGTTAGGTGACTGTACACATGATTTGATTGGTAGACAGGTGAGAATTGATACCTGGTCCATTGTTTCTACCTGTTGGAGGTATTCAATCTCTCACCTGTTTCCTTGATCTGTAACACATCTTTGAGCCCTGCATCCTTAGCTTCATACAACAGGTAGGTTCCCTGTAGCTACTGTACAGTGTAAAGCAAGATAAGCAGTCTTTTTACTTCATAAATTTTATTTTTTCAGAAGTTGTTATTTGATTCTGCAATGATAGAAAATGTTACAGTCGAAAAAATCTCTAAAAACCATGTATTTGTGAAGAAAATCACAACTGTTTTTAGGCTATGTTTTAGCAAAATTGCATCATTTTTTCCTGTTAAAAAATGGTGTGCTGCATGTCTCGAAGTGGAGAAGTTTGGTTTTCTTTTTATTTCAATTTGCAGGGAAATAATTTTCTTTAAAAATACAGCTTATAGGTTATATTGCTTGAATGGATGGTTATTTCTTCATGTTAAAATTTTCATTGTGCATCAGAATCTAGAGCTAAGTTGGTCAAATTTGTCAGGTTAATAGTTCCTTTTGTTTTTCTTGCAGTTTGAACCGATTTGCAAAGACAGTGAAGCCTGAGATTCCAGTGGAGGCATTTACAAGGTAAGTTGTTATGTCACAAATACAAGCTCACAGCACAGAACAACGAATAAAAGTATGCAGGACATTTGGCTTAATATTTAAAAACTATCTGAAAAGTTCAAATTATTACCTTTGGTCAAAGTAATACCAGTGCTGAATGCACATGACAATAAATAATATACTGTCACTCTTGTTTATAATATTTGATAAACCAGTAGAAATATCCCTGGAAAGGAAAAAAAATTGTAAAATATATTTCCATATCTACCTAATATAAGTAAATAAGTGTTGTGAGCTTTATACAAATACAAGATTTTACTGTATATAACCGTATGTTGTAGAAACAAATGCTCATGGGTAAATGTATTTTTTTATTGAAAGGTGAATTTTTTTTTAAATGTTGTTTGTATTTAATTGTGTTGAAATATGTTATCAACAAAATGAACAAAATTTAATTCCCTGCAAAATTTCTGCTTAAAGGACACACAATGAGTTTATATGAAGTATTTGTCAGTATTGATAATTCCAAGGGAGAATTAGCATGTAGTTTGTCTTTCATATCTTAACGAACATTTTTTTAAATATTTTAATGATATTCATATTACTGTATTTATTTTAAAAAATCATCTCAAATTACCAAAAAATAGTTATGCTATCAAACAAAAGTTCAAGAGTGACTTGTATTGGTTGAAAGATCTTGTTCCTTTAGCATATAAGTATATATAGTATTGAATAGATTCAAAGTCAATCAGTGACATATTTTTCACAAAAATTGTAAATATTCATTTTTGATATTGAAGAAAGCCAAGGATTATGGGGGCTTTCAGAAATAAACAAATTTTACTAACCTACAGAAGAGTTTAATAATCTAGCTTTGTGGTATAATGAAGTATAGAAATCAGACAAGTTATTATAGCCATAATAATATCCCTGCTGTAGACATACCGGTGATTGAATTGTATCCCAATACTGTAACCCAAGCAAAACGATTACAACTTCATTCTTCAGAAGCTGTCAGTTTTTTGGTTGTTTGGCTGTGTCATAAGTTCATTCTCTTTCAATGGAATATGATGTGTTTGGTTTTTACAAACATGCTAGTCTAATACTTGTATGTCAGATAATTTTCTATTGCTGCAGTGTGTTAAGGGTGACATTTTCAGCTTGTCATTGACCCTGTTTGTAAGAATTCCCTATTATTAATTGTTTTACCAGAGAGAAGTTTTACACTTTGATATTTGCTGAGGGACATTATATTTTTGTCATAACAAATAATAGAGTGCTTATCTGGGTTCATTAAGAACCTGACTCACTGACTGGTGTACATTTATCTGTTAATTTTCTTGTCCTGCTTAATCTTCCTGAACTTCTAATCACCAAGAACTTACTGATAATCCAGCCAATGGCCCTGGGAACTATTTTGATATGTAATTATGATTTTTACTAATCTGTCTAATTGTGAGAGGTGTTAATGGCCACTTAAAGGAAAGGGAAGTAGAGGGGTGAGGGTGAGCACCTTACCTGTGACTCTCCTCTCAGGTGTTTGTGTAGTGACCACAAATTATTCCCACCTGAGCATTGTTACCTGGCTAAGTGAAGATGGTGAGAAAAGTCTCCCAATTACACACTTATAATTCATTAAGGATGTAAATGTAGTACTTGTAATTGATGGAAAGTGTTGAGATCTTTATGGTATATAGTCCAGCACCCTGGATGTTTGCAGCAGTTGAATTTGACACATTCACCAGAGATCTCTATATAAACCTGACTAGATAAACCCCAGCAGTTGACTTGTTTTACTGTATCCAGTACATGTCCAGTGTATAGGAAGATGGCTCTGGATTTAAGTGATAAGTGTTTTTGGTCTGAACTTGAGAATCAAGGATTATTTCTGACTGATTGTAGAAAGAAGACCATCTCCTTCAGAAGAATTCAGTCCATGCCGGTAAGTCAGAAAACAGCCAGTAGTCTTCTGCAATTTTAATTTCATATAAGGTATAAATGATTTCTGAAACTGTGTAGAATGAAACATTAAATGTCAAAAGGAGAATTTTAAACTTGAGATTAGTTCCTTTAAATATGATACATGTAGTTATCTCTGGTAGCATTAATTTGTAATGGAATTTCATTGGACAGTTTAAGAGATTATAAGGAATAATGATAAGATTCAGAATAATGGTTGTGTTAATGAGGTCCCTTTGTGTTGTAGCTTCCCATGATGCGTTTGAGTCCGGTTGACTTCCTGGACAAGGAGAATGACTGTTCTATCTCCCCACCAACCAGTGCTGCCTCCCCTGTGGTGAGCCCCACCCAGGTGGTGTCTCCCCCCATCCCCTCCCTCAGGTCTCCACAGATGTCCAGCGGTAAAGTCAAGTTCTTCTTGGATGAGAACAGTTCCCAGGACAGCGGTGTTTGTCTGACAGATAGGGTATGTACATCCATTGGGTCACAGTGTACATTACAAAGACAGTTATTCAAGAAACAAATTTAACAAATTATCTACCAAAACCCTGTTATGAGTTATTTTCTGAAAAAATTGATGCATGGCATGCCGCATGCATGACTTGACTTGCTCAATAAATGAAGCCAGTTTATATATTGCACAGCTTGTTTTGTGTATTGTAGGAGGAAGACTCTCATGATGAGTTCCACTTTGTGGCCCCAAAAGGTGTGCCTAAACGCAACAAGATGATGAAGATCATCAGTGAGGACACCTGCTCCCCAATCAAGTACTCTCCCGTCAAAAGCAGCGGCGAGGAACCCCGCCAACGCAAGGCCTCAGCTACCGGCCTGGTAAGATTTACCTCCCTTACTTTATCACTGAAAGATTTATTTACCTGGCTTACTTCATCTCTGGCCTATTCTGTATGCTTCAAGTTTGACATTTGGTTAATCTTTTTTATAAAAAGATGTTAATTTCTTGTGAAGCTTGTAAGTTTCAAACTATCAAAAAGATATGTTTTTTTAAATGTTGTATACATCTTTGTTTACTTTTTGCAGGACTTTGCAAACATTACCCTTTCTCCACAAGTTGAGTCCACCAGTCCCCTAAAGACGAACGCCATTCTGAATGATGAGGAGGAGAGGGAAACTGACGATGGCTTCCTGGACAGCTTCATGGACCAGGAAGTAGCAGAGGTAGGACTAATATCAGAGAAAAAATTCTTACTTTTAAAAAGTTATTAGAATCATTGGAAATGTCAATGGAAAGTTCTTTCATTTAGAAAAAGTTAATTTGTTGGTTGAAGAACTGATTAAATTCATTTGAATGTCAGTGAAGAGTGTACTTTCACCAAATAAGCATATAAGTTAATTTGTTGGTTAAAGAACCAAGTCATGGGTTTTTTTTAAATCTAAAAATATTAATGTATTTCTATTTCTCATTCTAGATCAATGACAACATTCCCAGCAGTATGTGCCAGTTGTTAAGTGCTCCAGTACTTAACTCCACAGCTATTTCTACAGAGGATACTGACAATGAAACCCCAATCGTAAGTTGACAAGAAAGTTATCTTTATGTTTTTAATATTCTATAAAATTCAGCTGTAAAACTTTTTATAATATGGAGCTTTTGAATTGGAGACTTGAGTTCATAAACAATATCATTGCATTCACAGATTCGACGAACACAGAGACGTCTGCTTCAGAGATCTCAATCAACGATGGAGTTCAAGCAGAGACGGAACTCGTCTAAGCGAGACCGTGACGAAAACACTCCTGTCCAGAGCAAAAGGAGGCGGCCTTTTTCTATCGATGTTGCTAGTCCATTCGAGGAATCAAAGGTAGATTAAGGCTAGAAAAAGATGATTGATATTCTTATATAATTGTACTGTAATTTAACTTGATGGATGCTTACAGTGTAAAATAGCTTTCAAAGGGATTGCGAGACAGATGCAGCTACATGTTTCAAAAAATAACAGTTTTGTTTTATATTTCACAGAAATCTTTGAAGCCCAAACTTCACCGATGTCACTCAGAGTCGGAGGCCATGATCAAGTCTGCCCTGAACAGAATCACTGATGAGCCTGACTTGATTGGAGATTTCTCTAAGGTAGGTGCAACACTTCTCAAATACTCAAAAACTTCTATGGTTATGCCCTTATCTGCTTTCTCAAAGTTCAAATGTTGCTGTAATCATTTGATGATTAAGATTTTCACAATTTGATTTGTTTTTACAGCCATACTGCCTTCCCACCATCCAAGGCAAGCATTCGGACCTGAAGGCTATCTCAGCAGAAACAGTAAGTTATTCTAAACATCTAAACTGATTCGATAAAGAATTTCAATCTTTGAACTGTTTCTACACTTCAAACTTCACAATAGAAAAGAATCTGTAAGAAATACTAAGTACCTGTTATTATACGCCTCTGTCCTTGCAGACAGTTTAAGCACTCAAGCTACACAGCATTTAATATAAGAACTTTAAGGAAGTTGTTCTAAAATCTTTGTCTTTTTAATAATAAAGTACATTGCTCTTCATGACCTTATGTCCCTGTCTTGCTGTGATTTGGAGATGTTATTGATTTTATTGATATATTTAGATGACACAAGTCCTGGCTGGAGAGTATGACCATGTGATCGAACAAGCCATAGTTATCGACTGTCGCTATCCTTACGAGTACGATGGCGGCCATATCAAGGTATGTCTCTGACAAATAGTCAGTCCTGTAACAGTAAAATCATAGTTACTTAAAAGTAGCAAGATGAACAACCCATCAATATAATACCTAAGTCTTGGGTTAAAAAAAACATATGTAGATATAGAGGTATGAACAAAGTATGTTTCTTTGCAAATCCTTATCAGTATTAGTAGCCTTGACTTTGCCTTTACAGGGAGCCCGTAACCTTTACACGAAGGAGAGCATCATGCAGACATTCCTGACAACACCAATGACCTCTGAAGATCCTGAGAAACGCAACATCCTCATCTTCCACTGCGAGTTCTCTTCTGAACGGGGCCCCAATCTGTAAGTCACTGCCCCAAGACTTTTATTGTTTCAAGGTTAACTTGAAACCAAAGACTTAGTAAAATTGTAAACCTTAGGACATGGGATGTTCTGTAAATGAATAGTTTTTATTTATTCTTAAGACTTCAAATAAGAAAGTGTGTCTTCATGAAATGGTGCTCTAAGAAAAAGTCTTTCTGATCTAGAAACCAAAATATCAATACTAAAGCGAAGTTAATTTACTTTAAATTTTGACAAATTGTTGTTTTTGTTTTGATGCTGAGCCTGTTGATTTTATGTTGAATACTGACGTTTGTGTTTGTGTTGTAGGAGTCGGTTCCTGAGGAAGTTTGACCGAGACTCCAACAAAGACTGCTATCCCCAACTCCACTACCCCGAGCTCTATCTGCTGGAGGGAGGCTACAAGAACTTCTACGAGAACCAGAAGGTGAGGACTCGGGAATGTTGATAATAATATCTACTGTCAGTAAAATGTTTGTAGTAGGGTAATAGATAAAGAATAATAAGACTCACTACTGCTAGTGAGAGGTATTAGATGAAGGGATGGATAGAAGAGTAACAGAGACTAAGTACTCTCAATGAAATAAATAGGAAGTAAAAAAGAATAAAAAGACACTCTACTGTTTGTGAGAGATATATAAGATGTAGTTATTGATTTAAAAAAAATTAAATATTGGAAGTAGTGTAAGTTAAATAATTTTAAAAATGCTCTCTTTTGAAATGCATTTAAAAAAAATATTCATTTTATCAAATTTTAAATTCACATGCTTCATTCACCATTTATATATAATTTTGAAAACAAAATTTTAAATATAAGTCTCCTCTATGTTTTCAGGCCTTCTGTGAGCCCCAGACCTACAAGCCGATGCTCCACAAGGACCACTCAGATGACCTGAGACACTTCCGCCTCAAGTCCAAGTCGTGGGCTGGAGAGAAGACCAACAGACCCGGATTCCGTCCTCTCAAGTTCTGATCACCCACCAGCAGCTGCCATCAATCTGTCTCTTATTATCCTGTTTTTGTTTTATGTTAGATTTTTTATTATTTTTCTTTTATTTTTTATGTCTGTTTTAACTGTTGTCTTTTTCTCTCTTACTTTCGATCTAATTGTTATGTTTGTCTAAGACACTACACAAAAAAAGACCTCAGACTGCCCTTACTTCTATTGGTGGATGTAAAGGCAGATTGTGTTGTGATATGTGATTATGACTATGGCAGCAATAAGTGCTTATCTTCTCTGGGTCAGATGTATCCCGCCCCTCTGTATATAGGTATTAGTACATCTGTACAGACCTGTACAAACCATGCCTTATGTAAAGGGGTCAATTAATCTATATGTCTGATTTATCTGTAAATAAGACCCCGGACCTTTATTTATGCAGTGTATAGTTACCTGTGTCATGACTTAGTGAGTGAATGTTGTCTGTTATGATTGTTTGTGTGTCTGACTGTGTGATTGATCAGTCTTAATTATTATAACCATATCGTGTCTGATTTATTTATGTAGAGTCTTCATATATTCTTATTTAATAAAGTTCCCATATCAAAGAAATATTCAAATTTCCAAACACCTTCAAACCAAATTTTTGAAATAAGTATTCTTCCTGTGACTGGTATAAAGCAGTGAGACTCTACAGCTGATAATTTAATGATGATCAACCTACACGTGTGTTTATGTGAGCGTGTGATGAGTAACTGTTGTGAAGTGTGCAGACTGATACCAGTTATCTGCCCTTGTAGTGCTTGAGATAGTGCCGACCTGTTAAGTCATGAGCTTGTACATGCTGTGTACAGTGTACAGAAATTCATGTATAGAGAGCTTTATATTTATTGACAAAGCCATATATTTATCTCCCCAAGATTTTGCTGTATTCCTAACGCACTGTTATTACCTAGTAATTCTAAATCGTGAGGCAGAAGTGAAAGGGATAGTTCAGTGGGCTCGACAAGGTTAGTGGTGATTGGTGTTTGTGTGAATAGATTCGATTAGTTAACAAGTTGTTATTGTCGGTATGGAGAGAGAGATTCGGTGAGAACCAGTTTAGAGTTGACAGGTGGTTGTTGGTCAGTGTCTCTCATAGAAGAGGAATAAGTGTCTTTGTAGAATGTTGAGCAAGTATTCTGTCTTGGTCTTGTGTTGTCTAAAAATTGTTCTGGTTAATTCTGGTATATATTCTGGCAAGATTAAGTTTATCCCCAAGTTGGATACCTTTCATTATACTTAATAGTGTGAAACACAAATTTTTGATAGTACTGATGTAGAATGGTAAATTCATCTATTTTCTAAAGCTTTGTATGTGTACAGTGTTGTGTGAATAGTCTGAATTTAAATTATTGGTATTTATTGTTCATTGTGTGAATAGCTCAGTAGTCATAACTAGTGAAGTTTGTAGTGTCTTAGTGTATTTTAGTGTTTGTGTATTTTAGCATGACGAATGGTTCCTCAGGAGTTTTAATTCTGTAACAAGTGGTGTATAAAAGATTTTAGAGTGTTGAATAGTTGTTCTGACGCGTATTTAGCTCACCTGGTTTTAAGGAGTGGTGGTGCTGTTTAGGAGGGGTGTGACATTGAGGTCAAAAGTCGCTCTTGTGATTCCACTTGTGATGTAGGAGGTGCAATACACACATATAAAGATCTATCAGAGATTAGAATCCAGAGTTTTTTTTATCGGTAGAGTTTTATAGAGAAGTTTTAGTGTGATAACTTGTGTGACTGAACATTTCCAAAGCTTCAGGCCCATCAAAGAGTCGTAGAGAGATTACAGTAAAAAATCATTGGTCTATGTTACATTTTATTGCCATTACAGCACATATATCTCATATTATGTATAGGAGAAACATCTGTACTTGCAGATTATATGTAATAAAATTTTTAATAATCTGAATGCTTGTTTCCTTTTATTTTGTCTGAAAGGGAGGACATTGCTTTGTGTTTGTGTCTGTCGTCAATCTTCATTCTTATGTTGGCCACGTCAAATTGGTTCATTTCTTTAATTATAAAACATCTTTAGAAACATTGATTTCACAGTTATCAAACGAGGCACGTGCCTGTAATTTCTATTTCCTTTTAAGTCCGTCCACCTATATCATATTGATTGTCAGTATCATCAGCCACGCTTCTGACATTTTTAATAATTGAGACATTTCCATCACGTGTAGTGGCTATGTGATCCTTGTCTTCAAAACGGGATTATTTAGGCACCCAGAAGTAAACATAGAAGATTATAAAGTACATGTTTATTGGATTAAAACAACTACATGGTACACCTAGAGCGAGAGCAGTCTGCTTCACTGGGAAGTGATACCCCCTCCCTACTGTACAAAGGAGATGGCAACCAACTTTGATAACAGATTTTAATTAAAAAGTTCATTTTTTTCCTAATCTTATATATGGCCATGTTCATAACAGGTGCTTGAATTGTTCAGCATGCCTGACTTTTTGTTTTTCTGTCCTACTTTCTTCAGTCTATCATTCAGGAACTATTCGCTTATAGCTCAGTTTCAAAGATTTTTCACCATGAGCCTTCAAACAAAAATAAATGTGGTGAGATTGGTTCATCTGATGGTGAGATTGGTTCATCTGATACCGACTGAACAGAAGTGATACAGATAGGAAGATTAATAACAGCATCATCATACCACACAGCTTATATTCTTCTGTCATATTTCAAATTTTGAATTTTTCAGGGGGCAGTAAATACAAAATTTACACACATGATCAAGTCAATTTTGTATTGACCGCATCCCGTTAAATTCCAACTTCTTTCCCCTCATAATATTTGACCTTAAACCCAAACCTGGGGAGGGGAGAGGAGAGATAGAAGGGATGGCTTATAACATGCCACAAGGTTTCAAATTAAATTCTCTTGACATTGAATTATTTTTGAATCGTAAAAACTATAATAATACTAATGTTTTCCCCTACATAATCAGTAAAGTCACTCTCTAAAAACAGAACCGCCCACTAAAGGATGAACTAACTTTGGTCGTAGTTTTTGCCTGCTAAATGTCCAATAGTGGAATAGTTTTTAAGAATAAGTGCATGTTGACAATATAACCAAAAGATCACTCATGTATATATCTGAATCACTAACCTTGTAATAATTAACAGGTAATATTGTAAACACCATAGGTTAAATGTGCATAAACAGTATATTTACATCTTCTGAGGATTTTCTCTCTAATTTGTAAATAAATTCGATTTTGCTATTTTAAAAAAACAACAACACAGAATCACGTTCTTAATAGTTTAAAGAAATCCAACAAAAACAACAATATAACATTCTGAAAATGTGAAATCAATTTAAGCTCTTTCATACTACTCAAGAGATGAACAAAGGCAAACTCACTCTAACGACTGCAAGCTCTTTTGCACTCTAATTCAGAGGAGACATATTTCTTTAACTTACACGTAGGATGGCATCTTTTAAATTTGGAGATATTAAGTATAAAACTAGTAAGTTAGACTAGAGAGAGAAATTGATATTTCATTTTCTAGAATAAATACTGGTATGTCTACAATTTAATATGTCCAGATATCTCAACACGTTCAAAAAATGTAGCTCACTGTTTATCTCTCGCGTTCAGAGATACTGGTATCTTCTTTTTTCACAATGGTATTTCGTAATTATATAATATTTGATTATGATATTTGGGCAAGTCCAAAGATTTTACGTAAAATTCCCATGATTGCTTTTTCACACCAGACACCATTGGCTGTACATCTTGTATCGCCTGAGTAGAAGAGTCTGTCTAGACCCAGTAACATTTCTACTCTACTTTTCCCTTTTCTGTAAAGTCATTATCTGATGTAACGCAAATCTCTGGTACAGTTTTCAAAGTCTACAGACACACGTTTAAATAAAAAAAAAATACATATATAACCGTTCCCATAGTCTGATTTTAGATATAGAGTAAAATGTCGAACTATTTTGCAGCTGAAGATCGTAATCCCTGTCACCCATTTTCTCTGCTTTGGTGGTTCTATATATCTAACTTTGTTCATCACTGATCTACACATTAACAACATCATCATCGATGTTTTCCGCTGGGATTTTGAGTTAGATAAATATTTCTGCAATTGTCGCTACCTTAGTAACCATGTAAACTATATAGTATGTCCCAGGTTACTGCCTCCGTCACTTTTTGACGATTTTCAACGAGAATACACACACCTGTCAATTAAAGAAGTACAATACAAATCGATACAAGGGAGAAAATCCAAGATTTCTTCATTGACACTTAACATGAACGAAATCAAATTTCTTACGGAGATTTATAATGGGAAATGTTTAACATCTTTTCCCCATTCGGAAATACTCGGGACACCTTGCACAATTTGTTAACGTTATCATCCAGGTACTTTTCCTGTCGTTGCAATGTAAAATTCCCGTATACTTTCTAAATATTTTTGATAATGTATTGAAACCTGAAGCAGTAGAGGGGCGTTTCAAAACAGAAAATCAGGACTTTTTTCATTCTAGGGGATTAACGTAGTTTTGACACAAAGGTGTTTATGATTATCGAAATATTAAGCAAAAGGTCAGTGGTGGAAGCAGAAACCTGGGACAGAGTATACAAAAGAAAACAGTTTACTTTTGTTAGTTATATTCCTCTCAAAATCTTTTTTAAATCATCCAAATAAATTGATGTAATTACGTAAAATATTGTTATTGTCGATCAGTACGTTACATAGAAGGAACGGCCATTTCTTTCCATATGTGGCCAGAAATTAATCCCGACTCTTACCCCTTTCCATTTGTAACCACTTTCATTGATTATGAATGATTTACAAACTCGTATGTGGTTGTGACTGGTTACAGTGGTTACATTTCTTACAAGTAATGGTTATGTTTGGAATTAGTTTTAGGGTGAGTTAGTTAGCATTAGGTTTAAGGGGAAAGTTTGGGAAGGGTTAGGTTTAGTGTTAGAGTAACACTGTAACAATTGTAACCAAATAAAATAAGACCCCCTGCTAAACAGAAAAAAAACCCGTCACATTGCTGTTTGTCACAACTACCCAAATTCCAAGCTCTTGTTAAAATGGTTCTAATATTTGTTACATTTGTCATCAGAAAACAGAGCCTTGTTACTGGTTACAAATGAAATGGGATAAAAGTGAAGACTAATATTTCTGGCCATGTCTAATTCATCTTACATAGAAGTTCGGTCTGACGTCAGCCCGTGCAGTCATAATTCTCAATGTAGATCTTTAAACTTCTTCATCGATCATGAAATAATCCACGCATAATCAACCTTAATTAAGAAGAAACTGTTTTACAATTTTGGCATCAATTATTGATATTTGAATAATGAACTGAACATTGCTTAAAAAGACACGGTGACACACAAATCCATGATTAACCAAATATCGAATTTTACACGATTTCCATATACAGTTTGTATTTTATGTATACTATGAAAAGATGAACTTTAGAAAAATTATGGTGTTAAATGGTTAATAGAAAAATAGAATTATTCGTTTGGCGAACACATAAATATTGAGTTTCTCTTCCACTTCATAGCCAAGCAAGCGCAGGGGAGCGTAATTACTGAAGCGTGGCATATGTCATGAAGAAGCGGCCTGAAACCTGATGTCTTCAAGAACTAACTTATTTGTATTATTTATTAAAATGCAATATCCACGAATGCATATCTCTTAGAACAGACATCGAATAACTGTATACTATTTTTAGACAGCATTCGCAATCACGTGACACTCAAACCAATGTCCAAAACAACTCGGTTTGTTTCCAGGTGACTTACGTCCTTATTATCAAATTTCTTATATTTTTCGGATTTCCATTGTAATGTAAAAAATTAAAACATCTTTTTTGAGTCACCATACGTGTCGCTTTAACAATACGCTTAAAGACAGTGTTTAAAAGTTCAGGGAATTCAATACGTATACAAACAAATCAATTGAAAATGTTTTTTTGTCGTTAGCTATATGAACTTAATCAGGTTACATGATAAATAGGGGAGAAAATACTCAGTATAGATGTAAATATCAACGTGCTTTATTTCCCGCGACGTCCATCAGTATTGTATTGATGTGATTTTTTTTTCAATCAAAAGCAACAACAAAAAAACCCATTACTAATTGTTTATCTTTGATGTAAAATTAGAGAGAAAAGAACAGGAAAACAACATGTTCTATACATCTCTATACATCTCTGTATAAATATAGACGTAACGAAGGAAGTAAATCGCAAAATCTGGCTTTTTGTGTGAAAACTCGCCATAAAGGTATAAAACTTCTTCATATTACTTGCTTTTTTATGTAAGATAAATTAGATAATCATTCAACAAAACAACACTTCATTTATAGAAATGTCTCATTTCTTTGTAGTAAATTTAAAAATACACAACACTGTACTTGCTTTTTAAAATATGAATTAAATAACAAAAAATATTCATTTTGTCACGTTTAGTAAATAAATCTGAAGAATGAAAAGTTTGATAACGTGACAGAATGAACATTCTGAATTCACTGAACAGCGTGCTCTAATGGACAATGTAATTAGAACCAGTAGACTTGTAAATCTGCTCCTCGTGATACTCTGTACAAGATGACGTAAAGGAACAAAATAACAATTTTGATTTTAATTAGATTGTTCTGATGAACGTCTCATTTTTTTTATATTTTGAACAACGCTAGCTTACGTTTGAATTGGTGGTGATATCCGAAACGTATGATAACACATTACTGTTCCTATGCATGAAAGATAAATTATGTCGACATGCGAGAAAAGTATGTCAACATGCAAGATAATAATGTCTACATAAGTATATCACCGTCAAAGTTACAAATCCTTTTTGATAATTTGATTTTAATATTGAAAAATTACCTTACCAGTATCTGATATATATGGTGGTACATGCATATGCAGGTTTATTTTTTCTAGAAAGTATGTCAACATGCAAGATAATTATGTAGACATGCAAGGTCATTAAACTTGGTAAAATTTGATGATTAAAGTATGATGGGACACTAGATTAAGTTCTGTAATGGTCATCAATTCTGCCAGCATCTTCTTTACACGGAGGGTGCATTAGGTGTTTTGGGGTTTCCATAAATGATAATTTCGCGTCCTGTCAATGTAGTTTGTTTGATGTTTTAAGATACCTGGATAAACATGGAAAACTGCATAAGCAGAGGTAGCGTCCCTTTGTTAGTATTAATGTCGCTGATACACCCTAGTAATATGTAGTATGTAGTAATATGTTCGACATGCATCAGTGAGTACATCATCCAAATTCCACATTCTTAACACGCTACAAAGTTTTAATTTATATGAATACTAATAGATAAATAGCATTGTTAAAATGTTCACTGGGGTATAAACTTAATTGGTCACGTGACCGTACTGTGAAACCCAAAAAGCTTCTCGGAAAATTCGGGTTTTACAGGATTTGATCACGTGACCAACCAAGTCTATATCCAGATGAACTTTTTAACTTGCTGTTTGGTGAACATTCAGGCACCGATAAAAAAATATTCTAACTCAGAAAAAGTTAGATTTACATGTCGGTACCCAGAAGATTAATTAGTATGATATTTTCAATTTTACACTCTTAGAGGTCAATTAGAAACGAAATATGGAAAAAAAACCAAACTAACCCTTGCTCTCTTTTCTTCTTATGACCCCTCATCACATTTTTTTAAAACGTGCGCTCTGGTACTAGGTTTGTCATCTATTATAAATGTTTACCTTTATACCGAACCATTATAATAACGTTGTGGACAAAACAAACCCAACCTGTCAACAATCAGTTGTATTAGTCAATTTTATATCATGTAGTTTATGATTTTTTCATTATAACTAAGACAAAATTGGTATGCACTGATAATTGAAACAAAAAAATATATATAAAAAATTGTAACTTCATTGTTGCAAAAACAATGTTATAAAAAGTTATTACGTATTGCATTGTAGAGATATTACATTCGTCATCATTGGGTGCTCTGATGAAAGTTTTTTACGATCCTAGTATTGGCGTTTACTTATCTTGAATGATATACAAGTACCCAGTAATTTAATAACCATGGGTACACTACATATGTTATACATGTTCTCTGTCTTTGTCTTTGGGATACTCTGTCAGAGAGATATTTTGCAAGATTTTCAACGACCAGTCAAGTTTTAGATAAAATATTAATCGATAGTCTATTCAATTCAAAACCAAAGAGGATGTTTGACCTTGTTTGTAAGGCATTGGCTTCATTTCCCCTCATTTATCTTAGTCAGTAAAGCCAAAATTCTAAGTCCTTTACGTGTTCTTGAAATTCTGTAAATAAATTGAAAGTATGACTAAATACAGTGATAAGTTCTGCTTCCTGCTTCGCTCTCTCCTCGTCCCTGTCTCACAGTTGTGGATATTGATTTACAGTTATTTGAACAAATACATGTATTGTATATATTATTAAAGTAGCATTATATAATTATGCTTTTATAGTAGTTTTTTTTAAATTGCAAATTTACTGTATATTGCAGCGGGAATAATAAAGTGTAGAAATTAGAAGTGTCGACGAGTACTCATGGAGCTCACACAAGAAAAAGAAAACAAAGAAGTTTCTGTCTCTCTGGCAAAATGGTTTTTGAGAATAATTTTTAAAAATTGCCAACAAATTTGCAATATTTTTTTTAATTATCTCCCTTTAAAAGAGAGCAATTTTTTTTAACAAATTCGAATCCCCTACACCTAGAAATGCTTAATGAAAAGTTTGGTTAAAATTGGCCAAATGGTTTTGGAGAAGAAAAAAAGTGATAAGTTTACAGACAGATGGAAAGACATCCAGACGCTGGACAAAATGTGATGAGTTCAGCCCAGGTGAGCTAAAAAGCATTGCTAATAGATTTTTAAATAAATCTTTTACACTTAAACAATATGTTTTCAAATACATTTAGTACATATACTCTTGAGTTATTAAGGTGGCTCATTAAACCTTGAAATAGTTTCTCAAATCAGCAGAAAATAACTTGATTATGATGGATAGTATATAAGTCGAATAGGCGGGAAAATGTGCAAGTTTGGATAAAAAATTATGTTTAAAAAAAATAATTCAGTAAATGTGAACAAAAGACCCAGGCGGATTCGAACCTCATGATCTGCGGTTCACAAGCCAAATACTTTAATACTTTAATATACCTCTGGGCTATGACAATATTCAACCAAATAGATTGATACAAACAATTTAACAAAACATTTAAATCGCCGTCTTGTGACGTAGTGTATTAAAAAGGTCTAATGATAAGTCTAGAGTTCAGCAGAGCAAATGCTCGCGAGCGCTCGCCAAAATTTGTGTTGCGGGTATAGGGAATTTTGATGAGCACTCACGAGCACCCACTCTGTTGAACACGCCTCAGGTGTATTGAAGTACCTTAAAAATCTTTTATCAAAAGTAACATTGTATGTGACAATAGCATTATTTTGAATACTTGACTCTGACTATCCATACCAAGAAATGTCAAGAGGCGACTTATTACCCAATAAATTGTATACATTGTATATGGTTATATCTTCCCTGCTGTCACCTTGGTGGTGGCAATTTGTAATTACTGCTTCTTCACTTGTCCCCGGGGGATGGTAATTTACCGAGAGACCCACCCACATCCTTACTGCTACCTTTGTCTTAGTACACCTTGTGTACTTAATCCCAAGACATGGTGTAATTTTAGTCACAAACTCAGCGACTCAACTGTACTACATTTACCTTCAAGGACGAGTAGCGGTAAATAGCATGACAATGGTGTGCCCCAACAGTGCAACGCTGAAAGTTGGGGTGTGTTTTCCTCAGCACTGTCACAAAGTTGTGGTGCATTTTCTTGGTGCGACCCAATAGTATAGCAACACTGTCACAAAATCAGTGGGGCACTGAAAAGCTGAACCTGTTGGCTTCCCGTGTGGTACATGTTAAAAATATAACAAAGGCTGTGTGCATTTTTCCTGGATTTATTGTGCTTTAGAGCATAGAACAGTGTAGTCTCTATAATTCCTAGAGTATAAGATGAAGTCTATATTTTGATTGACTTGCACTGCATGGAAAAAAAATGGAAAAAAAAAATTATATGACACAAATATGCAAAAATATGATACACTTACGTGTTCCCAAAAACATAAATCACAAAGTAGCAATGTCCCATCTCTCGCCATTTGGGAGATGATGACAAAACAAATAGCTGATTATATGTTTTACCAAGTGATGAAGAAAAAGGGGGAAAATGCAACCATTACAATATGATAATAATATATATTATTTGCAGAGGTAGAACTGTTTGGCAATTACTTGAAGATTTCTCTCAAAGCCCATCTTCATTGTGACAACCCAAGAAACTACTTATAGAAGCTGTTACCAAGGCACTTGTAAAACTGTGTCCAATGGGTGTACGTATTTCAGATCTTATTTGGTCAACTATTTCCTTAAAAAAATTAATAAAAACATTTTATGGTTAGGTATTTCAAATATATATGAATGGAAAAAAATAATCATATTCTTGTTTGAGTACTTATTGTTAATATCTGAACATGTACTAGTTAAAAAAAAGGGAAGAAAACTCCGTTTGTAACAAAACGCCATTTAGCAGACCAAAAATTAAAAATAACCCCACATATCTTCACATCCTGTGCGTAGTTTTCGATTCCAAACTTTTAAGTGTAAAACAAAAAAATCATGGCTCAAGAAAATGATTGGACTACTAGTATTTGGTTTATGTGTTCACTCGAGACTGAGTGAATTATCTTCCACCAACCCACCAAAATTAAGGTCGATTTCCAGTTAATCATTCCACAATTGTAAGGTCTATATATAAATGTATATTTGGAGATATTTTCATGTGTATATATTATTATTATTTTTTTTTTTTTGCTGACAAAATCATTACAGTACAAAAAAGAAACAAACGAACAATTGCTAATGAATGAAGGGAAGTTTACCCCTCACCTGTAGAACATAATGAAGGGAGGACTACCAGTGTTTGGCCCTGTAGTACATAATGAAGGGAGGACTACCAGTGTTTACCCCTCACCTGTAGTGCATAATGAAGGGAAGACTACCGGTGTTTACCCCTCACCTGTAGTACATAATGAAGGGAGGACTACCAGTGTTTACCCCTCACCTGTAGTACATAATGAAGGGAAGACTACCGGTGTTTACCCCTCACCTGTAGTACATAATGAAGGGAGGACTACCAGTGTTTACCCCTCACCTGTAGTACATAATGAAGGGAGGACTACCAGTGTTTGGCCCTGTAGTACATAATGAAGGGAGGACTACCAGTGTTTACCCCTCACCTGTAGTACATAATGAAGGGAAGACTACCGGTGTTTACCCCTCACCTGTAGTACATAATGAAGGGAGGACTACCAGTGTTTACCCCTCACCTGTAGTACATAATGAAGGGAGGACTACCAGTGTTTGGCCCTGTAGTACATAATGAAGGGAGGACTACCAGTGTTTACCCCTCACCTGTAGTACATAATGAAGGGAAGACTACCGGTGTTTACCCCTCACCTGTAGTACATAATGAAGGGAGGACTACCGGTGTTTACCCCTCACCTGTAGTACATAATGAAGGGAAGACTACCGGTGTTTACCCCTCACCTGTAGTACATAATGAAGGGAGGACTACCAGTGTTTACCCCTCACCTGTAGTACATAATGAAGGGAGGACTACCAGTGTTTACCCCTCACCTGTAGTACATAATGAAGGGAGGACTACCAGTGTTTGGCCCTGTAGTACATAATGAAGGGAAGACTACCAGTGTTTACCCCTCACCTGTAGTACATAATGAAGGGAAGACTACCGGTGTTTACCCCTCACCTGTAGTACATAATGAAGGGAGGACTACCGGTGTTTACCCCTCACCTGTAGTACATAATGAAGGGAAGACTACCGGTGTTTACCCCTCACCTGTAGTACATAATGAAGGGAGGACTACCAGTGTTTACCCCTCACCTGTAGTACATAATGAAGGGAGGACTACCAGTGTTTACCCCTCACCTGTAGTACATAATGAAGGGAAGACTACCAGTGTTTACCCCTCACCTGTAGTACATAATGAAGGGAGGACTACCGGTGTTTACCCCTCACCTGTAGTACATAATGAAGGGAGGACTACCGGTGTTTGGCCCTGTAGTACATAATGAAGGGAGGACTACCGGTGTTTACCCCTCACCTGTAGTACATAATGAAGGGAGGACTACCGGTGTTTACCCCTCACCTGTAGTACATAACCACACTGTATACAAAGAGTGACAGAAGTTTTGTTACTGGTAAAGTACCGCTATATTAAAGTTTGGTAAAGGTTTTGTCCATCCAAATACACAATATCCAAAATTGGTAGATACTTAAATTACAACTAAACATGTATCTTACCAAAAATTACATGCACAAACTTGTACAGATTTTTTAAAACAATTCTTCAAAAGTTACTGAGCAAAAAATGAACAGACTTGTAAATAAACAGGTAGTAAAATTCTTATGATACATCAACTTGAACAGAGACCAATTCAATTGTCGGACTAATGGAATCTGCTCCGGTATTAACTTGCATTGCCAAAGTAATACATGTTTCCATAAGTCATTAATACTGAAATTACTAACTCTGAAAAATTGAATTGGCCTAAAAAATATTATAAATATACATATTCTTATATGAAATATGATAAATTTATTACTAGTAACAAATAGCAACAAAGTCTTAAATTCTATTTTATACAATTTAAAAAAAAGAAGAACAACTTAAAACTAAAATTTGTAGAAGTTTTTCCCAACAAATTTTGGACAAATTGACAACACTGAAGTTAATTTATACAGGTACAATCATTTGTACAAACTAGACCATTAACAACACCTGAATACAAAACAAATCCCGACCCCCAACAAACCACCCCCAGCACTGGGCCCAGGCTGTCTCCACAAACTACAAGTCCTGGTCCAATCAGCTGACGATTGTCATCTGTCACATATCTTGGTTTTATTCATTGATAATATGCCTTAAGAATAGGAATATTTGGAGAGGTATTGTGTTATAGTTGTTGAGTGAGAGCAAAGGAAGAAAAGACTGAAACAAAACAAGAGGCTCCCCATTATACTGACTGTAATATTACTCTACTTCATGAAATAATCTACACCATTGTCTATATTGGGGGTGGGCAGCACGAGTGTGTAATATGACATCAATAATATTTGTACTGGCTTTACAAAAGGTATACAAAAGTCCCTGAACATACTTTCTTTTACATAAAAAAAAAATATTCCTTTCACCCCAACAAAAACAGGGATATACATTTTCTATAGGTTATAACAAAAAAGCGATGAATAGCAGGTACTTAGGCTATAGTAGACAATTTGCTCAAATAATAGAAACAATATATATCAAAGCATCTATGACTAATCAAAAGGAAAAATAATTAAAATAACAGTTACATTGTATTGTATATGCACCAATTCATACTAATTTCTTCATATTGTCCAGAGAGAAAACAAATTTGACCCAATAATAAATAGTCTAGTCACTGCAGTGCTTGAACTTTGATCCCTAGTCCGATTGGCTGGCAATCTCTGTGGCGTCCGCCCGACAGATTGGACAAGTCCGATTGGTCTACAAAAAGAATATCTCAGTAAATTCCTGCACCGAGAAGTAAACTTGTACATGTTTAGATTGACTTGCTGTCATGGTTTTAATAATCCAAACATTACTTGTAAACAAAAAAAAAACGGCCAAAAGGAGTGAATTAAGTCAGTGAATCATGTACTCTAAGAGAAATATTTATAATTTTTTTTAAACATTTCAGATGCTAACACAATACAGTAAAACTCGGTTTTTGAGAAGTCCTAGGGACAAATGGATTTACTTTGTTATATCCGTAATTCGTTATATCCGTATAACAAATTCGTAATAATAACTATAGCGAATTCACTATATACATGTACATATTTTATTTCACCAGACTACTTTTTGCTAAATGAGGCTTATAATGAAAATACATTCTTTTGTTACCTTTAATAATCGGATTGTGAATTGAAGAATTTTAGTGAAAATAAATTCTTTCAATCTATTATATTAAATGGTAGTGCAAATTTTTTAAACTGTAAAGAAATTCG
The DNA here is from genome assembly GCA_033439105.1 of Magallana nippona. Taxonomy (NCBI): domain Eukaryota; kingdom Metazoa; phylum Mollusca; class Bivalvia; order Ostreida; family Ostreidae; genus Magallana; species Magallana nippona. The sequence goes on from CM065920.1 coordinate 37,347,419, forward strand.
TTAAAAAAGTGTTAAATTTCGTTATTAATCACCTCTATGGGATTCAAAATCAGTTCGCTATATCTGTAAATTCGTTGTATCTGAATTCGTTATTACTGTAAAATTTTGCAAAGATTTGTTAATATTGTTACCGGGGACTCAAAAAAACTTTGCTATATCCAAAATTTCGCTATATCCGTGTTCGTACTACACAAGTTTTACTGTAATCGTCAGCAAAGTACAAAAAGATAATCTATATAAAAAAAAAAACCATAATAAAAATGAAAAAATTAAAAAGCCAAAGAAACCTTTGTCCAAAGGTAAAACTATTCTTACCTTTAACCACTTGTCCACACACTTGGCATGGAACTCGTGACTGCACGGCAGGACCCGTAATAATTGTCTATTTTCAAAATCGCACATGCACACGACACAAGAGGTCTGGTCCATGTCAGAGTGGTGGTTCTCCTTGTTGAACCTGTAGGCCGGCAGCTGCTCTATCTCAGGCTTGGTCAGACCCTTGGGCTTAGCCTCCCCTAACCTCTCCGCGAGGTTCAGCAATGCCTGCAAAATCAGAGTACTTTAAGTATTAGAAACAGACACTTGTTTGGTGGTTGAATTGGTCATTAGAAACGTGTACTGTACCTAAATTTGGTATTAGAAATGTGTATGGTAATTAAATTGGGTATTAGAAACTTGGATGGAAAGAGATTTTTTTTGGGCTTACCTCGTAATTCTCCACTTCTGTGGCATCTTCATGGAAGTCTCTTCCATAAGGCATTGGTGGGTTACCCAACATGGCCCTACAAGTACAAGGATAAATTTTTTTTTACAAATGAAAATGAGTGCATGGAGCAATACTAAAGGCCTATCAAAATATGGACAAATAATGTCCATCAGATAAGAATGAAATTTTAACCAATAGATTTCTGGTGCAACATAAAACTTACAGGAAGTGAAGAAGGAATCCTGGGTAGGGTGGAGGAGGCAGAGGAAGTGACCGGAGGCGACCATTTCTCCCACCCGTACGCTGACGAGCAAAATGACGATGGAAAGGTCCCTGTAAAGAAATTGAACATTCAAGTATGTGTCAATGTTTGTATAAACAGATTCTATGAATGCTTGTTATGCAAGTGTTAGGTTTCATATTCTTCATTGTTTTATCTAAAAACATTATATCTTTTCTTTAAACTAGACTTGGACATATCTTACATAAATATCATGAGGTGTAGGGTGGACGTGGGGCTCTTGAAGCATGACCGGGGGTGAGGCAGTGAAGGGCGTGGCACCGTGAGGGTGTAATGTCCCTGGGTGTAGAGGAAACCGGGATCGTTGATCAATCAGACCAGAAACTTCTTCTTCCGAGCGCTACAATCAGAAACCATTAGTCATGTAGTTATAATACTGAAAATCAAAGTAACATATCAAATGTGTAACACATCTCATTACATCCAATTAATCTACTTCTTTTATTTTTGTTTTCATTGAATAGGAAATGCCGTAATCAACACCATAATCATCAATTCATTAATTTTCCTTAAGCATTTAATTAATAACAAGAAAACTGCACGTACATGTACGCCTCTGGCACTTGGATTGAAGTGAGTGGGTGGAGCCAAGTGTTGAGGGGGTATGTGACTGGCGGCCGGGTGATGATGATGATGAAACAAGGGAGGGATGGAACTCGGATGAAACGGAATCTGTGGCAGACTGCAGGCAGGGATGTGCTGCATATTACAGGATGGCAGCTGCACACTGCATCCTGGGATAGACCATGTGGGGGCGGTACTGCACACTGGGTGATGAGCCCCAGTGCACACTGGGAGGTGGGGCCCGGCACACACGGGGATTGCATATGGAGCCATGGACACAGGGGTGCTGACAGGCACCTGTAAAAAAGATGAAAAAATATTACACAAGTCCTTTTACAGTGATGAAAACTGTACAATGTTCATTAGGCTGTCTAAAGTTAATTCTACATTTAATGTCATCTTCAAACCACAAACAAAGGAGGGTGATAAAATTTAAGTAAAATTTTCAAACAAATGAGTTTTATTTATTTACATTGATATAAATTCTGAGAGTATTCAAGTTTCATGCAAACAACTTGTTTAATGATCTGCTCTTTCAGTTATAAAGAGAAATCGAGTGGGTATTCGATAACTAATTCATACTACCTTAAATACTTTGTATTTTCTTCAGATTACAGTGTTTTATTTGTAAAAAGTAAAATAAAGCTCGAAAAGATTATCATCAAAATAAGTGCTTGTTTAAATTTTTTAAATGACAGTTTCTCCTAAACCTTTGCGTATGGGTGATGTTAAACATAGAATTGACTGAACAGCCTTACAGTGATGTAGCTGGTACACTGTGTCGGATGGAGACCTGCCCTAGTCAGTGTTACCAGCCAACATTACCTGTTTACTCCAACATAACTGTTGGATAATATACCTATGTAATATAGATTGAGAAGATTACAAGAGCAGAGTATTAGTATATATTACTTGAAAAACAAGAACTATTGATTAGTCTCGAGCTAGAGATCCCATTGGAGGGCTGTAAGATTATCACCTTTATCAGACTCTTACTTGCAAAACATCAAAACATGTAAATGTTCAGAATAACATGCACTAAGGTGTCAATAAACAAAATCTAAAGATGCTAAGAATATCTAGTCAACACAAATAAAATAATGCCAACATTTCAACACACAGAGAAAATAATGACAACATTATGAACATATACCGGTATTTCAACACAGAGAGAAAATAATGGCAACATTATGACCATGTTTCAACATACAAAGACTATGATGGCAACATTATGACCAGACTGCATTCTCCTCAACATCTTCCTCCTATAGACAGATTTTCACTATGTATCACTCATAGATTTAAAATTCCTCAAGTCCCATTAGATTCTTAGGTGGGGTGTTGTTGGATTCAAGTTTTTTTTCATCTTCATATATCGTCAGACAAAAAGAGTTTAGTGTCTGCCATCCATGCTTTGAGGCAGGAAATGACTACTTAAGGATTTTTGTTACTTCCCTAGACCCTCCATAACTTCCCTGTTTGTCCATACAAATGAAATCCCATCGTTTTGGGTCATTTTATGCCAAAGACAAGTTAACAAAGAAACCACAAGGAAGGGTCTCAATAATGACTAAATATCCCCCCCCCCCCCCCAAAAAGTTTCATTCTGTACCAAGCTCCTCCCTAGACCCTCCATAACTTCCCTGTTTGTCCATACAAATAAAATACCATAGATTTGATTCAATTTATGCCATTAGCCAAAGACAAGGTAACAAAGAAACTACAAGGAAGAATTTCAAAGCGGACCAAATATCCCCCCCCCCCCCCCTTGTTTTAATTAATACCAATCTCCTCCTCACCTGTTCCATATCAAACAGGACTTGCTGTGGTGCCCCGTGTAGGTGGTGGGGGTGGAGAGAGGCGGGGTGGATCTGTCGGGGGTTCATCAGGTGGGGCGGCTGGAAGGCTCGGGGCTCCTGACCACTCTCATTCTGTGGGGTGGGGTTCCTATCTCTCGTTCTTCTCCGGGTACCGGGGCTGTAATGGAAAAGATTTCTTTATTGGAAATGATGAAAGCAATATCTCTAGTTTATGCTTATCTGTCAAATGAGGATTACACTTATTTCATGAATTCTAGTTATGTAAATAAATAAAAGCTAATATATATTTTTTATTCAGAGAGTCATAAAGCATAAAACATCACTACTGGTTTCCCGCTTGATATTTTATTCGATATCCCTACAAATATAACGATGTTCTTTTATAATCTAAGCCATGTGTGTGTTTCTATAGAGCGCAGCTGCAAAGGAAATCAGCATCCTGAAGGAACTTAATAAGAGAGAAAAAAGGGCCATTGCCTGTAACCCCCAGCTGTTTTATGCTTGCCACCTGTACATTCCATTCTGAGCTAGGCCTACAGGATATTCTGTGGACCCTAGTCAAAAAGTAAACACTGTGCCCACTACAACACAGAGACTGGCTCCACACAGCCCCAAACACACAGATTACAATATCACCGAGCAGTTATTCACCACGGCAGGAAAAGAGTGCTCAGGTAGATTGTACATATTCATGAGACTTCATGAATATTCATTGGAAGAAGATACCACAGGGGTTATTGAAAAATTTATAAAAAGAATCACAGAACGTAGTGGGAAAATCAATGGCACTGACCATAAAGTTATGCAGGATTATTTAAGTAAACTCCAATTGTTATTTTATCACTATAAATAATCTATAAAACTTGACTAGCTTCTTCTGAATAAAAATTCTGGCAAGCTAACACGGCTACATTAAATCTGCCGCAAAAAATGAAACAAGATAGCAACAGAAATTGATTGGTTGGCGTGCTCTGTAATGCTGGTACCATGCTGCAACTGATATTTTAATTGTATGAAGGCAGACAACTAATCACCGGCAAGGTTGGTCAATAACTTGTGCATTGTGCTGTTGTATCATGGCCGTCATGGCGTTCCTCACTATGTCAGAAAATCTATGCAGTAACTGTCGTGGTGCCAGGTTGATGTTGAACAGCAGACTCTGTATCCTGAAGTATGTCGCCGTGGTGGGGGGTAGATTGTCGAGTCCACTGAGTGGATTCAGAATTTCCAGCAAACGCTGAAACTGAGTATTATAGCTGATAGTGATTCCTGTCATAAATCCCTGTAACATGCTGTTTGTCACAGAGAGGCCTGGCTCATGGACAAGGTCTGCAATGGTGCTGAGCATGTTCCTGAGATTTTCCTGTCTAGGATGCCACACTGCTGTCACAAATATCCACTTCATGGCCTCCTGATAGAACTGCTGCAAGAGGTGGTTAAAGAGTACAGCCAAAGACCCAGGGCTGTTGTTAGGTCCTCCAACAAATACTGATGGATGAAAATTGAGCCCAGCACTAGTCTCTTCACTTCCTCTTACACTACTGTCATCAATCTGTGGGGTGGGTATCTGGTCTCCACTGTCTACTTCAGGTCTAGGGGTGGGTCTCTGATGTTCATTGCTTTCTTCAGTCTGAAGGGCTCTCCCTTGTTCTGCCTGTTGATCTTGTTGGAGTAGATGTTCATTCTCATTATACCCACTATCTTCACGGTTATCATTGCGGTAATTGTAAGACTCTGTTATTAGTCCATCCATTTGTTGCAGAACCTGTCTCTGGACTGCTCTCCATCTGTTGATATTTGAACTGTGAGCCCCTCTACCCTGACCTTCTATTGCAAAGCTCCTTCCTCTTAAATTCAACAGCAACATATTTCTGTATGGGTGATAATGATGCATTCTTGTCAATGGTGCAATAACTTGCTGGGAATCAAACTGCCTCATAAAGTGTGATACATAAACCCCTCTGGGTGGAACGGTGTACATTTGGTTCTCTAACAGTACAGTGGTCACATTGTTTGGACCGTTTTCCTCTGGATGAAGAGAAGAGGTCCTCTCTGATTGATAACCTTGACTAGAATTTCTGTTAGCAGGTCCAGTATCAAGTGGTATATTCCAGGCATTATCAGCTAGCTGCCTCCCCACAGAAGTGTTCACTCCATGTAAGTTTGTTTGTCTGTTGGATGCTTGAGTCCTGTTCTCATTTCCTGAGTTGTCTCTGTAAATATTTCCAAGTCTGGCATTTGCGGAGTCAAACAAACAGTTGACTGCTGATTGTACCACAAATCTGAATGCTGAATCCCAAAGCTCTGGTTCACTGACTCTTTCCGATTCATCAGGCTGAGAAATAAACTCTGGTACCTGGCTTTCTATCCTCTCAGAAGAATAACCTGATGCAGCTGAACTAAAATTCTCCATGACAGATGATACTCCAGATTGGCAACATAACATGGAAACATAGCAACATTTCTCGAAGCTCCAAAATGTGTCACATATGAATGTGTCACTTTCCATGACATCACAAGCCTGATGACATCATAATGCCTATTATGACATCATCTTTTTTATTACAAAAAATTCAGCAAAAATTGTTCTATAATGAAAACCAATTCAATGAATGTAATTTTCTTACTTCTTATTAATAAATAAAATACTAGTAAAAATTTCATGATTGGGAAATGAAAGGGTAAATATATGGGGTTTTTTTCAATTAATAACATTTGATAAACATTTAAATTTTTTGTTGTAATTCATATGTTTTATATTTATGTTAATTTTGATTTTTAGTCAATGTCTGCTTTCCTATTCTATTTGATTCCAGGTTTATACCAGATCATACTTGTATCTCCAGATAACCGGCTAGCAACCTCTACCAGCACCTCACTGATAAAGCTGGCCTCTTTCTCTCTAATTTAAAACATATGGCACAGGTTTTTACTCCAGTCCATGAAAAATGTATATTACTTTAAAATAGTTCAAGCCATTTTACTGCGCTCCACCAGTCTGAAGGGACAATTTCCTATGGAACCATTAAACACCATGACACAATCATAATGCTAACAATACAAGTGTTATCTCTACCACAACTTTAGCTTTTTTTCTAATCATAATTTAATTGTGATTGTAGAATTATACAACCACATAATTCAGGTGAGTTCTGATTTTGTATAATGAAATGAATGCTGTATTTTGTGGTGAGGATTCATCAATATTGTTAGCTCTTGATTTCTAAATGGAATAATTAAATAGCCTGTTTTACAATTCAATTGACATCGGAGCATGGTACATAGGGCTAATTACATGAAAACAATAGGACATTTTTCTCTATTCTAATTCACAATAGAGTTTTAACTGGCTGAACATTTTAACAGTCTTTTCCCTTGTATTCTCTTGTAGAAAAAGAGAAAACATCCCATTGAACTTAGTCTTTTTGACATTATCTATCAACAATATATCCATAAATCCATTATTCAATTGCCTGAAAATTTAATGAAAGGAAAAAAATCAATTGCCAATGATTCAAAAACACTTTTAATTTTATCTTATATCTACTGTGCATTCAAGATTTATGGTATATTGTTAAATAAAATTAACACAGTAATGTAATAAGAGTCTGAAGTAAGGAGACTATGTATTTATTATAGTTTTTAAATAACTAATTTCCTGACACATAAAATTTGACGGTCGACAGGCGTGTTAATTGTGTAATACAAGGATTGGATCCTCTACCAAGCACGGTGAGATTCACTCTCCAACATGTGCCGTTCAACTCGGGGAAAACGGAGACCTGAAAATCAATGTGGCTCAGGCTAAATCAATACTAAAGCCGCCACAGCGTTTAAATATTTGACATGGTCAAGCAAGCACAGGTGACACACAAAGGTGTGGGTACAATACCTTGCCACTTCACTGTGGCAGGCCTGACAATGCCCCCCCTTCCCCTCCTACCCCTCCATTCTGACAGCCTCCCGGCATACAAAGAAAATCAATTCCTCATTGATCATTTCCCTCTACCTCGACACACTGGAGAATTTTTTTTCCCACAATCTAAAAGCTGACTTGCCTATTATCAACACTTCTATAAGCCTGGATCCCACTTGATTATCAAACACAAGTGTGCAACTAAGCAATGGTATCCTCATTGCAACCCAACCCTGACAACTTTTTCTAATGAAACAGCTCCACAGGCAAAACACACACCTAAGGATAAAAAAGCTGGCTCTATCTTGAGAATGTGTCTACTTGCATCCTATATATCATGACCTACACAACAAAAAACCTGAACTAAGTTTTGGGCTAGATTTTGCAGGGTCTTTTTTTTTGCAAGAAAGTGAAATGGTGAATGAATTACCTTCTTCGGGCCCGGGGTGTGTTGCTTCTCTCTGCAATCAGCCTCCTGCTGTCTCCGGACATGCGTCGCTGACTGGACACTCGTCTACGACTGACCCCTAACCTCTCAGCCTCAGTTCTCTCCCTTGACCAGGTTGGAGGGGGGCTGGGAGAATGATTCGTCAGGTCTATGTAGCTGTTGGAAGTCTTCCTTCTCTTACGGCTTGGACTCTCACTCTGGAAAACGAGCAAGAATCAATATCAAAATCAAGGCTTATATTCTCCTCTTTCTCTCTATCACACACAATCTAACAACAGCAGGGTACTACACTTCTGCTCTAGTTACATTTTTCGATCAGAAATTTACAAAATTGTGTATAAATAAGAACATTGCATGTATAGCTGGTGTGTTACAAACATTAAGCATGGCTCTTTGTTCATATATATACTCCAAATCTGATCTAGTCATGCTTTAGTAGGCTAGTCACAGGTATAGCCTTCACTGCATTCACAGTCAGAAACTCAAAACAACTACTTGATTAATCAAAGAAAATTCTGGTTTAGAAAATATGACTAATTCTAAGACTGTTCAAAGTTAAGATCTGAAATACTTTTCAATCATTTCCTCTTTGCACACTGGCGTTTGTGGGGGCTATTATTTTTAAAAAGACCGTACTTTAAATTCCACATTCATGATTCACTGCTCTTGCCCGAGCTGAACAAGAGATAGGCAAGCCCTTTGTTGGTACATGGGATTTGACTGCGATAAACAGTCCCCGCTCTCTCATTTACCCAGCGACAGCTAGATTCTCCTAGCAAGAATCTGACAAGGTTTTTTGTGGTTTTCAAAGCCCTAACCAACAATCACAATTCAAACACTTGGCCAGAGTGAGTTTTAAACTGTTCAGTATTTTTGGACTGTGTAGATTAAAACTTGTACATTGAGCTTCCTGTTGTTTAGACAGGTGGGAAGTTTCCACCCTGTCCTTAATCTCCTCAGAATCTTATCACCAAATCCAAAGTGTAGGCCCCTTCCCATCATCTGGCCACACAATGGGCTATTACCTGTATTGGGCAATTTTACCTCCAATTCAGACCTTTTTAATACCAAAATATCTACCCCTTTAGTCATTCTTAGCCATTACAGACTCCAGTGATAAAACTACAATGGTAAAGGGACTTAATCTGAAACAAAAGGGAGCTCTATATCCTACCATGCTTGGTCTTTCAGTTTGTGACAAGTTGATCACATATATTTCTCCTCAGACAGCCATTTCCTCCCTACCACTCTGTATGGACTCCATGCACACGGTGCTTCCTTTATACACAGTATAGAAACCCAAACACACATTCACACCCTTAATGGTGGACTCATGTTCTGTTTTTTGTTTAAATTCTACTTCCTTTCAGAGAGATAGAAATCTGTTTCTGCAGATATTAAAGCAGTATTTGTGTGGTTGTATCAATCTATTTCAGGCCTACAATAGTGACATTGACCCTTCAGACTCAATAACATGACCCCCCAGCCATCTGTACACATGTTCAGGGCCCCTGTCCCATGGACATCCAGCTCCCTACAGTTACATGTATACACAGCCACTGCCCCAGGCTAACTCTATCTCTGGTCTTTCTGATTTTTCCAATTCAGTTTTATCTTTTAAATCTTTATAATCATGAAAACACTTTCTGAAATGATGGTTTTTCCTGTACAGATAATAACTAATGACTTGTTCAATACTGATAAGTGTACTAGGACTACAGAGGTGCTTTATACATGCATGGGAATTCTGACCTTTTTGGTAAAAAAAAGAAGAAATTAAGTTGATTTCCTGACATTTAGAATTGTTTTATGTGTCAATTCAAGAAAGTCAATGAGATTTCATAAAACTCATCAGGAAGGGTCCTCTATGGATGACTTATATCCTGTGAATGTCAGTCCTCCAAGTATTTGCTGATTCATTCAACCACACAAAAACCCCATGATCCAATCTCAGTATTACTTGAAACCCCAAGTCAGGATTTCTATCTCATCACAGTCAGTGAGACAACTGTTACACTCTGTTGTGAAACTACCACACACAAAGCCATCTCAGCAACATCTCAATGTTAGCCATCACATTAAGAACCATCTCAATATCACAAAGGTCTCAACTCAACATTGATTAACCATCTTATTATTATAAAATGGCCATATTTCAATGTTTACATGACTCACACTAAAAACCATCTCAACATCAAAACTGTCACTTATATAATAATTGTTAATTAGAAACATTAACAATGAGCTACCCGACAACATAGAAAGAAAGAATGGTATAAGATAAAAAGGCTCATAATAACAGGTGACAACATAATCGTAACAACTCTGTTAGGAAAAGAAAAGAAGGACTGATTTTACTGTAATGAGTTATACAGGGTACAACAGTACAACTTGACGTCACACACAGAATGAATCACATCAGTAGTAAACTCTAGCACGCTACTTCACAATGTTATAGAGAATCTTCTTAATCCACAAATCTTTATAATAGTATGTATAACTAATCAATAATGTTGACCCCCTTAGGTGTATATATTATGGCATAGAGTTATTCAATGACAGAACTTCCAGAAAAGTATCTTGATTTTTAAGTAGGTCATACACGATATGAAATATGATAATTCATATAGAACTGTGAACCACATCAGACCCTGACTCAAGACAAAGAAATATGTCATCTGCAAACATTGCGTAACACTTTATGTTGCGTGTAGACAATCCAGGGACCTAAGCATGAAATACAAGGAGAGACTACAAACGAAAAGTCTAGAGGAGTTTCTCTTTCATGTCTTTGTTTGGTGGAAACTCAGAGCTCTGGGTTTTTAACTGAATGTAAATTTACACAGAGAGTCCTGCTTGGATAGTAATTGCCTAGCCAGGCACTCGCGCCTCTTTATAGACTCCACAGGTATTGATTAGCTGGAGCGACAGAGAACTAGCAAACACCAAAGGGACAAAACTGTCTCTTCTACAGGCCCTGACTGGGATCTCAAGATAAATTTCCATTACTTGACTGAAATAACTTCTAGCCTGTCCTTCAAGCTTTGATCTAGAATGTAAACTATCCTCAGAACCTCCATCTTTAAATAAACTCTGATTACAGATGTAAGCTGTAACCTCTCCATCATCTGTTACAACAAACATACCCTGAATTTTGTGACATTTTGTCAGAAATGACAGAACATCTCTACATTTTGCATGAGTTGAATCAATAAACCCAGATTTCACATTTCATCTGTATTGACTGAAAAGCTACACAAATCTAAAACATGTTCAAGGCTATAACTTGAAAGATCTAAATGAAAATCAGCACAAACTTCAGGAGGCTGAGTGGTCAACAGATTACCCATTAGATCTATCTTACAATTTGGGATATTATGTTTTTAGCCATATACTCTCATTCAATACAGAAAAAATCAAATTATTTCAAGGAGATTAATATGGCATAAAAATGGCCATGACCATCCAGCGCTCTTAACGAAAGCTAGACCTGACAAAAGTTCTTGACAAAAAGTGTGCCTCTGTACCTTCCTAGAAGTGTCCTCCACATGTCGTCCGGAACAAATCTGCGCCGGATTCTGCATCGGCTGGCTGCAACTATTCTGGAAATCTGTAAATAAAACAAGATCTCTTGTTAAATATATGACGTGTGAGGATGACATGAAAACAAAGAGCGTAGGGTATTAAATGGTAAGCTGGTAAGCTTATACTGCCGATATCACAACACCTTGACCAGTACCACAAGGTGACGTAACTTTAGTGTTTGCTGGTAACACCAGGTTACATTGTAAAACCATAGAAAGGTGTACTACATATATTCCCTGTACTGTACAAGATATATTTTTGTTCCCTTGCTAATTGATAATAAACTACGCTCAAAATAAACAGAGAGACAATGGAAATTAAAAATAACACAAGGCCTGCTTATCAGCATGCTAGGAGGATTTCAACCTGTATCAATTACTTTGTTTAGCTTTCAAAATAAAGATAATCAAACCAAAAACAGTCAGTATTAGACAAATTATCATACTTATCATATTATTATTCTTTCACAATATATCTTATAGTTTGTTTTGTTGAAAAGTTTAGAAAAAGGAGAAAAAAAACACCAGCAGACCCTTCCTCAAATGTATCATAGTGGTCATCTGACAAACCAACCTTAGGTAGAGAACCAGTTTCTGTGAGCATGGCAAGTATTCCCAGTGAACTGAGAAACAAATAGACCTACTGATATGATACGCAGTACTATATAGTAACACACGCTCAGTCAGAGTAGTTAGTATGTCTATCATTCTACCAATCTGTGGAACATTCAACAATAAATGGTAAATAATTCACAAGTGTTAATTGTAAAGACGTCACAATGTTTCAGACTCCACCAATAGAAACTCGCTTAGAATTGTTACTCCTCTGTGTTCGAGGAACATATACCGGTAGGTTGTCTCAAACTTACTATAGCGCATTGTTATTTACAAAGACTTTCCTCTGACTTTCATTAATTTAAACATTTTTGTTTTGATGTTTATAATTTTCTCTTTTCATTCTTGCATCTTAAATAACAATTTGTCTTCTTAAGTCTTTAAGTATATTTTGTTCCTTCTAATTTTTATAATATTCCTCCACTCTACATGTGAAATTCATAAATTAGTGCTACATATGCCTATATATTCAGTTAGTAAACTAGATCTGTAATCATACCATTAAAAAACAACACAAACAAGTTCTTAAGGGTTGGTTCAGGGTAAAAGTAGGCCTGGCCCCATCAACCCATTCTTCCATCAATCTTCATGGGCATCAAATTTCATGGCTTTGTTATAATTTACAGTTTCCGCGATATATTTTATCATTGACAATATCCCAGGGGTTGAAATTAACTTTTTTGACCACTCACACATTTTAGCTAGTGGAATTTCGCAAAATTAAACTTTCACTCGCATTTTTTTCTTCTCATAGTAATAATTTGAATAAAAATCAAAAAACTAATTTTCTGTAGTAAATACTGTAAATGTCTTTAATTATACATGTCTTGCTTGTGTCTGTGTTAGAACCTTTTATGTGTTTTTAAACTCTTATCAATCAATCTTAAAAGTGAATTATTCGATCTGAATTCCAGTCACAGACAACATGGGTATAAAAGACGTTTCAAAACATATTTGCCTTGAAGGAGTGACAGCGCATGTGTTCACGTGTTCGATGGCTTTGGTAGGGCTGCAGAGGGATGTTAAAAGATGAAGTGGAAACGAATTCCGTTATAATTAGTTGTTTAATTAACATAAATTGTATTAAAACATACATAATATTCATGCTTTTCATTTGTTAAAAACACTATCATTACGATAAGCAAGTGGAAACTAAGGCCTCGATCATGAAACATCTATTAATAACATCTGTAATGGCGGCCTAAACGGGGAAAGTGAATATACAGCTCGGTGGCTTAATGTTTACCGGGAAAATTGTCTGATCGCAAACAAAGTGAAATTAAAAACATCCGAACTTATGTTTCTATGTCTACAGTACTTTTAGCGCAAGCTTCAAAATCTGAACGGATAAGCCGCAAAATCCGAAAAAAGACCGTTATTTTGTTACTCACAAAAGTTTGCAACCACAGGTCTCTTTTAACTCGCAATTTCAATTTTTAACTTGCATTTAGAGAGTATTTCCCTTTAATTTCGACCCCTGTGTCCTATCAATAGATTATGTTTTTGCATATCATACTTCTAGTTCTATGAGCATTTGGATTTGTGGATATACTAAACAATGAAATCCTTGAAAATTGATGTTCAAGGAATACCGATAAAAACCACAGTATTCTTCAGTAATACTTGGAAGCCTGGGAAGCACATGATTTCCATCCCATATGAAAAGTGTTTCCCATTCTGTGAGAAAAGATGGCACCACAATCAAAGTCTCACATGACTAGCATTGCCTTAGAGGCCTGAACACAATTCTGGCTCACCTAAAACAAATTCACATCACCTAAGAGACAATTCTGGTTACCTACAGCCTAACTCACATTGCCTAAGGCTAAGAAGATGTTTGACTCACAGTGCCTTAGTATGATAACGATTCTGCACTATCAACACCGTAACATGGGTAATGTCATACCATTGACGTTCTATGGAACACATATACCACAGGATTTCTACTTCTAGGAATCATAGACTAGGGAGCAAATCCAGTGACATAATTTGGCTCCCTTACAATGCACATTATACCACTCTCATCAAAATTACATAATGTGACAAAGATCCTGTGCCTTGGTGAAAATGAAATGAAATGAAAATGTTCACCCATTCACATGGCAAAAATACAAGCTACAACTGGCTAGTATTCCTGGCGTTTGATAAACTCACCACATGTGCTTTGCAGTAAAAGTCATACACGAGACCATACACATAATTTTGACATTACTGGTTTATCCATACTTAATTAAGCTTCAAGCTTGAATACAAGAGAAGTCCGTAGGCCCATTCAACTTGTCAGAACACACACCATACATATATATATATATATATATATATACCTAACAAACAGAGTCCACGTGGAAGAGGAGAAAAAGCCATGTCTGATATTAATCCAGCACAGCTTACACAGGCAGGAAATATCAACAAGACAGCGCTGTACAAAACACAGGGACAGAACTCTAGTGGAAACAGCACACATACACACACTCGTACACACATTTAAATGTACCTGGCCCTGCGAGTGGATTCCTTGTGTGCAACCAACCCACGTGCAGTATAACTCAGGGGCTGGCACTGAATCAATAGTCCCCCCGGTCTCTACCAATCAATACCAGCAGCACTACTAGCTGGGTGTTGTACATAGTACTACTAATCATTGACCAAAGACTAAATGAACTCACAGTATACTCTAGCTCACAAAAACACTATCATACCCACTACACATCTAGTTTTCAGTCATTTTTCCAAGTCTCAATTCTTTAAGTTCTTTGAAAACAAAAAGGCCATAATCTCTTTCACATATTCTGTTTTCCTACTATATGTGCAACTGTAAGTTATAACTTTACATTTAAAATCCTGTCAAAACCAGTACAGAGTAGAGTCATCTCATGAATAATGGATGTTTTCAAAACTTCACTTCTTTCAATTATCCCATGCAGAAATACAATAAGCTCTAAAAATGCAAATGGGTTATAGAGTCCTACTTTCAAAATGCTTTAGATTATACCTTATAGGTATACATGATATTTCACTTTGACCTGTTTTAATAGTCAATATATTAACCAGAGAGACAGATAGAGGAGAATGAAAGAAAACATGGACAAAGAAAAGTCTAAGTTGGCCAAAATGTGGACACCTGAGTGCTTGTGCTACCCAGGGGCTTTTATAGCCAGAGTGCTTGGACTTCAGACCATTTGTCAACACGATCAACACCGCAATCCCAACAATTGAGTTCTACCACAAGAGAAATACTCTATTCCTTCCAAACATTGTTCCCACTGAGCAGGCTTGCAATAAAGCTACCCTTCAGACACAGTAAAAAAGGTCTGTTAGAGGCGCCAATTCAACAGGGATCTTTAAAGCCCTGCCTGCTGGCAAAGGAATTATATTCATACACACACAGAATTTCCAATCCTCTGAAAACTAAATTTATTTAGTGGTTTCTGGTTGCAAAGAAGGAAATCTCCTAATATATTATACAACCTTCTTTCTTTGCCAAAGATGAGTCACCCAAAATTCTCTCTCTCCTCTCCTCTCTCTCTCTCTCTCTCTCTCTCTCATGCCTTACATTCTCATATGTAACTGTCATTATGACATACTAAAGTAAGTCTGATTAATTATTCTACTTTTGAAACAAAAAAATCATTATTAAATAGGTAAATTACCCTTAAAAGGATACATAAATCAAATCAAAAAGGGTAAATTGAGATGAAATAGGCCACTTCCAACACCTTTACATGATATTCAAATTATATATATAACCTCTAGCTTGACACTGCTAAAATAATCGCATTCTACAGGGAGTCTCAACTTTTGTTTCATATCATAATAATGCTATATTAATATCTGAACGTTTACTCATTCAAATATTATATGTAGATAATATGGCTTATCCAAAATAAAAACTGTGGGTCAGTAACTCTAGGTCAACAGTCTGGACTAGCTAGTACCAAGCACTTCCCTTTGGGTTAAGAGACTTACTCTGAAGATATTTATTAAAAAATAAAACAGAACGAGGTGTGCTGGATGCTCTTGTCAGCTGATCCATAATGAAGATAACTAATTACCAAGACTGAAGCCTGGTTAATTCAAACTTTGAAGCACTGACCAAGTTAAATTTTCATTTCTCCTAAATAATCTTCAACAATCTAAAGCAAACACCAAACAACATGGGCTATCTTCACTTAATTCAGGAAAAAATCTCAAAAGCAAGGAAGACAAATTTACACAGGGTTGGGTGTTTTCCAAGTATAATGACAATTTTTAACTGGAGGGTAAACTGTACTGTAAAACATGTATGCAAATACATACGCCGAGGATTTATCAACTATTAACCTAATCATGGCACCGAATGTCACCATTTCCAATCTGTCAAATCTTCACCAACGAAATCATGCAGAAAATAAAATGAACCACAAAATATGTACATATATATAAAGTTAGACATAAAGAACTTAAATCCAGGCATTAACTGGGTCAGCTTGTGTATTTTTAGCTGCTTGCCACGATAAAGGATACACACACCGTTTCTGCAGTGTTTCCCTGACAAAGCAGGCAGTTCTTTGGACACAGATCCAGCTTTTTCCCCCTTCTTTACCACATAGCGTTAGCTATTGATAAGGTTGGAGCTACACTGTGCATACACTTATGCGAGTGTGAATGTGGATGTGAGCCCTAAACTCAAATCACACACACACACATGTGCAAACTACAATGTAGGTTGACAGATTTTTTTCTGGATTAATGTTTAACCTGATAACTTCTTTGTTTAAAATGGGAACCCTAAACTGTATACACACAATTAGACATATTGTTGCCTTAGTTTGGTGTATAATATATACAGCTAATTTCTAGTGAGAATACATTATGTGGATATATATGTAAATGTGCAACACGCAATCGTTTAGGGTGTGGATATGCATGACTGATAAAGTATACAGGAGTGCCATGTTTTTATCAACATTTCATAACATCATTTTAAACACTGCTCATTTATTCTGTGGAAACAAACTATCAGTTGACAATATCCCAGGATCCTACAGATGGTATAGCCACAATCAACTACATGTGTAATAAAGCACTAGGCCTGTGATGAGATCGTTTTTGAATGACCTGAATAGTCAGGAAGCATGAGGGTTTGTAATCAACAGTTTGACTCTTTGTCAGACTAGATAACAATGGTTCTATATTTAGTATCTCAGTCACCAACATTAATTTCAATTCAGATACTCTAGCTGTACTATGAACTTTTTCATCAGAATTTCTTATTTTCCTCACATGCATCTTATTGCCCATTACATCATCTAGCAAAGACTCTACAGTTGAATCAATACTTGTTAAAAGTCTAAACATACCATAAAAACTCCTGCGGCGAGTTGTTTCTCTGAGGTCATAAAACGGAGACACCCTCTGGGGTTCTGCTGTTGGACTCAGATTAGGACTAAGGTTGATGAGTGGTGGACTGTGGGTACTAAAAAAACTGGCATTCCTCTCAGATGTAGCGGAGGCCTGAAGGGCTGTCAGGGGGCGAAGGTCCGACACATAGGTGGCTCCTTCCTCTCTCCCAATGAAGTGTTCAGAACTCGGAACAAGTGACCCTGGGGAAAGCTGACCACCTAGATGATAAGTCGGGGACTTAGGCAACAGATGCTGGTAGTGTTGCAAGAGTTGATTTTGTGCATCTTTCTGTGATGACGCCACTGGCATTATAAGACATGCACCGATCAACTAAAAATTCAAAATGATATTAAGTTTTATTAATTGTTTTGACATTATCAATTAAGAGTTTTTCAATTCACACAAGTTAATGAGAAAAATAAGAGTTTCAATGAATCTATTCAGTCATTCTGATATATATACCTAATAAATTCTATCAAAAATAAAGTCGCTTTACACTCACACGCACATGAAATAAATATAAATTTAAATAAAAAAAGACAAATAAATAAAAATTAACAAATGATGCATATCAAACTTTTAGTCTGAAGTGCTATCCTATTATTTTTAAAAATATAACAAACATAAAAGATTATTATTCTGTTGGAAGATGCCTAAATTTTAAATTGTATCTGCCCAAAGAGTTCTGAAATGGCCTAAAATCAATTTCGGACGAAGGGCTCCCTTGACCCGCGGCCTGTTTGAATTGGATTGTAGCCTTTTAGTTTCAAATAAAGGGAAAACACTGCATTTGATTTTTAAAATTAAAACGGATCAAAAACAAGAATCTTTCTAGCTCAATCGTTTTGTTGATAATTTTAACTAAATCATTTTTGGACACTGATTTGACTGGTGATAGATGTACTTACAAGTACTGTAAGTATACTGTAAGTATATATATTTACATCTTAGTTTCCTGCATCACACGTATAGAACTGTCATCTGTTCTACCATGTCTTTACCTCGCATTAAACATTTGAAACCAACAGAACCACAAGAAATTAAATCAGGACAGTGAGCAATATACTTTTCAACCTGGAGCCCAATATTTTGTTGTTTATTCAAATCATAAATGTCAATTAAATTGTAAATTATCTGAATGATTTAATCTCTCTGAATGTTGTATTAAACTTGCAGTCTATTCTCATTTAATAACAGTATATAGAAACGATATGGACTTTTCTAAACCCATATTTATTCCAAGAAGATTTTTGATAAGCAAAAATCCAATTTTTACAGTAAATTTCAGCAAGAATAATCTACTGTAGATATAAATTCACCATGAGCTCGCTCTCGAAAATTAAAAGTCGAGAAAATATTGGATAATGTTTACACAAATAAGGATATACATTGTAATATCGACTCGTGTGAATGAATTGTTCACTTGCTTAACAATCTTATGTAGTCCCATCTCCTAGGGAAAAGCATGATGGACGGTCACGCTTCAACGATCGGTCACGAACAGAGGAAACAGACACAAAAACTAAATTATAAACCCTCGTATGAAACAAAATTATACAAAAACACTACTGCATGTACATACCTGAATTCAGTAAAACAATTTTCCTGTTTGTTTCAGCTCTAGAAGAAAGAAAATAACCTCAAATGTAATCCTTGGCTCTCCTGTATAAAATCGTTCATCTGGAAATGCTAGTCAAGCCTTGGATCCCCCGCCTACCATATTTTACGTCATATCCGTTATTAATTTCCGTCAGTCTTCGTACAACCAAATAAAATTTTTTTTTTTCTTTTTTGAATATGCTAAACGAAATTCTTTTATAATTTTATTGCAAGAAATATTTCTCATTAATTTTGTTTTACTAGAAGGGAAAATATCATGTGATCATCCACGGATATCACATGAAGCAAATCAGCATTTTCATTGGATGCTAAATTAGGTGACCTTGGTCACGACTTTGTTGGAGTAGAAGAAGGGGAAGTATTTCTGGCTAGAAGGCTGGCAAATGTCTTTCAAAATTTGAGCGAATTGCTCGTTTGTTAATGTAAAACTGCTTTATTCTTAAATTCTTCATATCAAAGAAGAGGAAAACGGAATTCAGGGATTGGTTTTTGCTTTGGAGAAGTTGGAAAAGGACAATTTTGGAGAAAGATTGTTGTATTTTGGTCCGCCATATTGAAACCTTTGTTTACAAATAACTTTGACAGAAGTGCTCTTTGTTTTACAGAAAATTTTAACATTTTCTCTAAGAGAGTGTGCTAAATCAATTTGAAGAAATCCATCGATTTTTTTCCAATGACCTGGGCAGCAAATATGAAACATCCAAATCAGAGACCTGGAAGAAGACCACAAAGGAGGCATTCTAAAAATAGCTCGCCTGAGCATTTTGACAACTCGCCAAGGGGATCTCCGAAGTTTGGTCTTTCGAATAACGATGGTCAGTTTTCGTCGGCTGACGAGAACAGTAGGGGTACCCCTAGTCCTAAACTTGATGGAGGAAACATTGCGTACGCGGGTGCCCGATTCAGCGACCCCCCAGCCCCGACGGTGCTTCCCAAGCCCCCGTCTCATTGGATGATGAATACAGAATTCGTGGAGACGAATCACTGTGAAAATGTCTCAAGTCATCTGAAAATGCTCTTAAAAGTGCAAGTTAGTGCATAAACAATGACGAACATTCCAAAGATACTTATTTTTATGATGTTTGCAACTCTCATGAAATCAGTATTATGAAATGCCATTTGATGAATTCATGAGTTTTGTTAATTAAGTCTTGTGATATGTGTCTATGTTATCCCAAATTTTTTTTTTTTTTTGTGGTTTGTTGATAGGGGTTCAAAACCCCAATTTTTTCTCTTTCAACTGAATATTTGTACAGTCTTAATTTCTCTCTTTGAATTCTGAGGATGCAGAATTTAGTTGGCAGAGCTAAAATTTAAATTTATATTTAAAAAATTGAATTACTGATTGTATCATTTTTAGATTATTGATATTGTTAGAGTTTTAATATTGACATTTTTTAAAAATATTTAATAATATAGAAAATTGAGAAAAAGAAAAAAATCTTTCTAAATGTTAAAAAAATGTAGCAAGTATATATTTAAGAAAGTACAAAATATTTAGAAGAAATTTGCCAACTTCTTCTGCTTCTTTAGTTTTCGTCTCAAACATGGGTCAGTTACTCTCAAGGTTTTTGTTTTTTATGCAGCAGTATCTATTTCTATTGTAAGTTTTATTAGATTTATTTTTATATTCATTGTTGAAAAATATGGAAAAAAAGAGTCAATAGAAATATCTGTTTTATGATCTCAGGAAAATGCACAAAAATTGACCAAGGTACTATGCTGCAAACCTTGATAGTAACTTGATATTCTTGTTGTTGGAACATCCAGACAATTCCATCATTTTATGTATATAATTTTTTGTGTATATATGTATTCTGGGCAAGGAACTGCAGATTGCCAATGATCTTATTTAGTGCAATAATTAAGAAATGTTTGCCAAAAGTGACATTTTCTATGTATTTTAAATGAATATTCTCTATTTACGTCAGAAAACGAAGCCATTGAAATCCTCATATATCATGTATGTTCGAGAAGATGTTACTATGAATGTAAACATGAATGATCTTTAAGTGTCGATGATTATTTTGCTAGTTCATAATATATTAATTAACATTTAATAATTTTTTTTGAAAGTGATATTTATAGATTATTCTTTTCAATTTTTTTTTATTTCAAAAGTCAAGCATGTAATTAATTTAAAAGAAAAAATAAGTTTTGTAATATTTAATTATGATCTTATGATAGTGAATTAGTTTTTGTCAGAATCTATTGGACATTTTTCTCCTTTTTTTCCCTTATTTGTTAAATTTTTATTTCAATTTTAAGTGAGCATATTTTTCTTTTCTCAACGATGCATGTTTGGATCAGATGAGAGCTAGGCAGTAGTGATAAAGTGACATGAACACTTACAGAAACATTTAGTGGATCAAGTTTACATGTGACATCATCTGACAGCAGCAGATTTCATTGACCTCATTCTCATCATCGTCATCATCATCATAGAGGAGATGTTCCCATCGTCATCTACAACGTTGGAGAGCAGCAAAATATGGCGGAAGTAAGCGACTGATGTAACGAGAGCTTCGCGCTGGAGAATTCCCAAGATCCTGGTAGTTTGCAGAACCAAGCCTAACTCATTCATCCCATATGGAAATGTCTCGATGAACCAGCAACCCTGACAAATAAAATGAACTTTTCCTTCTTTCTTTAGGGTCCTCTTTAGGACCCGCCAAATCTTTCGAAAAGATGCTTATATTGCTTAAATAGAAACAGTGTGTACAATTATTAGAAGCTTGAAACATTGGTACATCTTAAAACTTAAGAATTGAGAGATGTATCAAATTTCTTCTTCCACTTTTGCTAAGCAGTAGATTCAAACATTGGTGGTCTAATTGTTGGCAGCATTCTTAGTGTCGTCAATTAGACCCCTAAAGTTTTATGAATCAAGAGCTTATGAAGATGTATAATATTTGAAGAACTTTGTCAGTTCATCTTCTGTAGGTCAGATGATAAAAACATTCTGACAACAGATAATGAATTGATCGAAAGAACCAAATTTGAAAGTGTGTTTTTTCTCAGGTAACCATAGCTCAGACTCTGTAGCACCCGGTCTGTAAAAATTCTGAATTCTTTCAGACCGGAAGCTACAGACATGCAGCTAAAGTAACCATTACTGCCTTCAGGTCAACTTTGATAAAGGAATTGAATAAATCATGGTTTCCCGGCTTCAGGTGGGGGGGGGGGGTGAAAGTAGCCACAGATTGTGTAGATTCAAGTTTATCAAAATCATGATCTTCAGGGGAAGGATGGGACCACATTTGGGGGGGGGGGGGTCCAATTTTTACATAGGAAAAAAATTGAATTATTCTCAAAAACTCAAATGTTATAATACATGGTATTACTAAAATGCAAGTATCTTAACATATTTTTGATTCTCAATTGCTTAGACTGTGGCCCCTTGCCAATTTTTGGGCCCCTCCAGAGGCTCAAAGCTTGATGCAGGTTAATAGTATATAAACAATTGTTTAAGATCTTGAGAACGGCAATGCTCAATATGTGAATATGAAATATCCTAGATGGAGAGATGGGAAGACAGGAATTTAAAGTATACCAGGTTCTGGTTTCCTTTTTCGCTCACCTGAGCTGGAGCCCTCGATTAGTTTTTAGCCCACCTGAGCTTTCAGCTCAAGTGAGCTTTTCTGATCACTTTTTGTCCGGCGTCCATTTGTCTGTCTGTCCATAAACTTTTTACATTTTCGACTTCTTTTCCAGAACCACTGGGCCAATTTCAATCAAAGTTGGCACAAAGCATCCTTAGGTGAAGGGAATTTAGATTTGTTAAGATGAAGGGCCACGCCCTTTTTCAAGGGGAATTGAAAATTTGTTGGTATTTTCAAAAATCTCTTCTCAAAAATCATTTGGCCAGAAAAGCTGAATCTTGGGTGGGGCCACAATGGGGGGTTGAATTTTTACATAGGAATATATAGAGTAAATCTTTAAAAATCTTCTTCTCTGAAACCGATCAGCCAGAAAAGCTGTAACTTGTGTGGAAGCATCCTCAGGTAGTATAGATTCAAGTTTGTTCAAATCATGATTCCCAGGGATAGGGTGGGGCCACATTGAGGGGTCGAATTCTACATAGGAATATATAGAGTAAATCTTTAAAAATCTTCTTCTCTGAAACTGATCAGCCAGAAAAGCAGTAACTTACCAGTATGTAGAAGCATCCTCAGGTAGTACAGATTCAAATTTGTTCAAATCATGATCCCCAGGGATAGGGTGGGGCCACAATGGGGGGTCGGATTTTACATAAGAATATACAATGTATAGAGTAAATCTTTAAAAATCTTCTTCTCTAAAACTGATCAGCCAGAAAAGCTGTAACTTTTGTGGGAGCATTCTCAGGTAGTGTAGATTCAAGTTTGCTCAAATCATGATCCCCGGGGAATAGGATAGGGCCACAGTGGGGGGTTGAATTTTTACATAGGAATATATAGAGTAAATGTTTAAAAATCTTCTTCTCTGAAACTGATCACCAGAAAAGCTGTAACTTGTGTGGAAGCGTCCCCAGGTGTGGAAGATTAAAGTTTGTTCAAATCATGATACTGGGGGTAGGGTGGGTTCAAACCTTTACACAGGAATATATAGGGAAATATCTTTAAAAATCATTTGCCTAGAAAAGTAAAATTTGTCAAAATCATAATCTTCAGGAATAGGGTTGGTCCAATTTTACAAAGGAAAACATTTAAATTATCAACAAAAACTAAAATGTTATTATATATGGTTTTACTTGTATGCAAGCATTTTGAATTATTGTTAATTCTTTAAAATTGTTTAGACTCTGGCCCCAGGACAATTCTTTGGCCTCACAAGGGGTTCAAAGTTTGATGTAGGTTTATAATCCATATATAAACAGTTGTTCAAGTTTGATCATTTTCTCGAGAACTGCAATGCTCAATATGTAATATGACTGTAAAATCATCCTTTTACAAAAGGGGTCTATGATAAACATAAGAATATGCAGGGGAATTTTTTATATTCAGGATCTTTTATACGACATTGTTAAGATATTTTGTATATGACTCCATAAAGCTGATTTTATTATGTCTATCATTGCTCAGGTGTCCCATGAGCCTCTTGCTCTAATTGAAATTGGTCAGTTGTAGATAAGTCCAATTTTAATTTCACAGGGCATAATTGAGTGAAGAGTGAGTTTAGTTGAAGAATCTGGACGTCTTAAAGGGGAGGTGATTAAGAAAGAAAAAAGGGTCGATAGTTAAAACAATCTGATTAAGAAACAAATGGTCTAAACTATCCAAACTTGTACACATATTTCCTGTTTATGGTAAATTTAAGTTAGTTCCAATCAAGACCTGCAGGGGTCAGAAAGAGGCCAAACGTTGTCAAAGAAAATTAAGTACAGTAATAGCAACCTTTGAAATACCGGTGATTCTTCTATGAAACATGAAGGCCGACTTTTTCGCGTAAAATAAGTAAAGAATCAGATGGTTCTTCAAATTTTCAAGTTAAGTTATGCCATTACCCTTGGAGCGGCTGGGAACTAAGAAAAAAAGAATTGCTTTTCTATATTCAATATAAAATCACATGCACGGATCAAGAAATATTTTTAAAGCATATTTTAAAACATTTTCTGTATATATTTAATAAATTTTTATTTATTTATTTTTTTTTTTGGGGGGGGGGGGGGGTGGACCCCCTCCCTAAACCCGCGCATGAATCAGCAAGTCATAAACATAAAAGGAAATTTTTTTAAAAAGTAGCAAATTTATATCTTTGGGCTTTATTGCATTTGATCACCCCCGTCCGTATTTTGAACATCTCATAATACTCAAAGATTCCTCATTCCTCATTCCTTGACCCCCCCCACCCCCCCTTTTCTTTTTTTATAAATGAGAATGACAACAGTAATGTGTGCTTCACAAAATGCTTGTGATTGATAAAAATGATTTAAAACTTGTTTTACTTGAACAGTGTATTAAATTGAATTTGGCTGAAACGTGTAATGAAAAAGGGGGTAAACCAGTACTAATTGTGGTTATTATGATAAGAAAAAGAACTAATAAAGACATGCATTTTTGGGGCTTTTTAGTTTACCAGATCAAAAAAATTGTCCGTTGTTTCTTGTTGTTGTCATCGTAGTTGTCAAAAAATTTTCGTCTTCTTCTCTGGGCCAATTTAAACCAAACTTGGCACAACGCATTCTTGGATGAAGGGAATTCCGGAAGATTCGCACCCATTCTCATTTGATACTCATTTAAACTTATTTTTTTTAAAAATATTCTTATCAGTCTCACATTGCTTCAAAGTTCATATTTAATATTTTAATCTGCTATCAGTGGAGTGTAAACTGATCTAGTCATTGCTAGAGTTGTGCTGCACTATACAATAGTTATTGCTCAAAGATGACTAGCCTTGCCATGCACTATACAGCTGCTTACAAATGAATGCCCATGCTGCGCAGTGTGCTACACTTACAAGCTGATTACAATTTACTGCCCTTACTATGCAAAGTGTGCGGCCCTATAAAGCTGCTTAAACACTATTGCCCTTGCTGCGCAATGTGCTGAAATATACAGCTGCTAAAAAATGAATGCCCTTTGCAGTTTGCTGCACTATATGCATGGCTGCTTACAAGTTACTTGCCCTTACTATGCAAAGTGTGCTGCGCTATGAAGCTGCTTAAAATTTACTGAGCTTGCCACGCAAAGTGTGCAATATGCAGCTGCTTTTAAAATAAGTTCCCAGGCTATGCAGTGTGCTGCCCTATACAGCTGCGTACAACTTACTGCCCCTACTACAGTTTGCTGCGTTAAAAATTAGTTTCTGTTACGCACTATACAGCTGCTAACAGATTACATGTTTTTTCTATGCCATTGGTATTGTAATATACAGTTGCTTTCATATTGCACCCTTGCAATGCTAACAATACAGCTGCTTATTATTATGCAGAGCTCATTACTTGTATTATACAGATTCTATATGATGCCCATTACATCATCTCAACCAATTCATTCATTCTTTATTCACTGTAGGCTACACAGCATCACCTGGACCAAAGACCATGATCTGAGAATATACTTATTAAATATTTATATATCTTTTGAAATAATTAGTAAAATTGATTTCAATGAACCAGTATCTGTTGTTGGGTTGTATGGCTAGATTTAAACAGATGGGCAACTGTTTAAAATTTATAACTAATTAATAATATATCCGACTAGATTGTTTTCGGTTTTTAATTGTGGGGCCAGCAGCACTGCAATAAACAGCTTGCTTATACCATATATGTATACCCTGCTGTGATGGAATTTATCCAATATTTGTCCCATCAAATGCTAATAAAGTGCACAACAGTTGTCTTTTTAATTCATTTATTGACATTGCCATATTCTTCATTACACTTTCACACAAATGAAGAGAAATTTCCATTAAAAAAGTTTCAACTGATTTCCTTTATACTGGCATTTTTAGCTCAATCCAAAAGCAATCTAAAAATATGTCTAAAACAATGAAATATCTCGATGACATGGAATAATTTATTACCTGAAAAAGACAAACAGCATTGATTTCTATGTACAATATTTACAAAGCAAGAAAAAAGATGACGAGATTCTAAGAAAAGAAAAGAAATATGGAGTCTTTTATTTTACAGTATGTGAGGCTTATTGCGGTGCATCCTAATAAATACCAGTTACTACAGTATACAGTAAACATGAACATATATACATGTATTACTTGTGGGTATTTTGTGTATCTCTAGTATTTAGCCTACCTTTCATTTTGAAGTGGGGTAAAATCACAACCATTCACTTGCAGTTTACTAATAATTATGGGGGGAAATATAGCTAAAATACATGTATAAGTCATTTACCATTAAAACTAGACACAACAAAAGGATTGACTTTTTAAAAATTTTGACATCGAAATAAAATACAAAAATCTGGGAAAATTTGTATCAATGATAAAACAGAGGTAAATTTCTATAGTAAAAACAGTTGCAGTGGTATTGCACAGTCACAGTACAGAATTGTTCAGTAATGTACAGCATTTACATGTATACAGTATGTACAATTCATGCTTTACTACTGGGGCTCCCACGGGGCATCATACTGCTTCTACAGGAGGCTCTCGTGGGGTGGTTTAAATTCCTCTAGAAAAAAAAAGAGAAAACAGTTCAGCAAAAAATCATCATAAATTCTAAAATACACTGAATCTTGAATGGTTGTCCTTATTGACTTTTTTCCTCCGTGGACACTGTCTGGACAGTTTACCTGTAGTCTAGTATCACAATTTAATCCTATGTTTACACTCCCACTGATTTCGAGTTTAATACATGTTAGGAATAAAAATTCAATAATTGTATATTACCTAAATAGAATATTTTTGAAACTAAAATAATTTACTGGTACATGTATACATTTCATGATATACTCTTTAATCCAACCTTTTTAATGAACACAGCAACTTGATAAAATCAGACAACTTACTATGCATCTGACTATACTGAGATAGCTTACAAATGCATAATTTATTAACAAAATACATGTTTTCACAATATGATCTTTATTTTTATAGATAAAATAAAAAGAGTTTTGCATTCTCATTGATGGATTAAAAATAATAAACATTTATAAGGAAGAAAAGTTCAATTACGGTAGTTGGTCAATGGAAAGACTGAGCTTAGCTACAACAGAAATTGTTCTCACTTCTTAACATGTATATCTTTATAAAATCAAACTATTATTGAAGTAAAAAACATTTTCGGTCCCTTTAAAAAATTGTCTGCCCCCTCCAAACTGATGAATAAGTACATGACTCAAGGTATGTGTATTTTCATAACCAATCACAGATTTACTTCTTTGAAAGCAGTTGTTTGCAGCTCTAATTTCTATTTGATTAAAGTTAATAAATAAGGTGGGAAAATTGCTATTTATATTCCAATATAGAAAAACCATATCAACATAGTATAAAATGTATCATCAGATAATTTTCATAACAGTATTAGCTCCAATTTTTTGATTTCCTGTAAACTGAATTTAAAAATTTGAAAACATTTTTATGTCACTTAACCTTCACATTCATCTGTAAATGAATTGAGTTGAATCTGGCATTATAGCAAATAAATGTGATATAAATGCTGTGCATGAAACTGTATTATAAAACTATATCATCAGCTGGTACAGTTTTTTTTAAATTTTTATGAAATAAAAAAACAATGTGATTGTTATCTTTCTTTTATAGAAGACATTTAGTAAACTAAAGTAGGGAAAATGCATGGAGCGGAAGTTTTTATTTAAGCATTTATAAAGAACAAGCAAATTAATTTAATATTTCAGACTTTCACTACATTCCGCATTAAAACTGATCTGTCATGCCCTTGAATAAAGAAAGACTACAAATTAAATCCTTGCTGCCAGTGAAATCAAATTAAAAAGAAAGTAAACATTCAAAGAAGCTTGGTTTAGCATACGAAAGGGGTAAGTTTGTGCTTGGTTTGTTGAAAGATGAAACGCATGCAGTGAATGAAACAGGAGAGACAGACCCAGAAGTCTGGCGTATCACCTACAGTGGAGGTTTCCTTCTGTACGTTAATGTGCTATTCATTTGAATTCCAGACTGAAAAAAGTACCACATTGTTTAATTTACTAAAGGATTTGTATGTCAATAGCCAGAATTCCAATATTAAGGGATAAATCAAGATTTCAAACTGATGAATTTTGAAAAGTGGTTTATCTGCACAAATTGCCTAAAGTTTTAAGTACCTTATTTTTCCAGAGAAGAATTCAAAGTATTATGCTTGGATTTCTTTGTTCAAAAGAAATGAGTTAAACAAAAATATTATGAAGATAAGATACACACTTCAAAATCTTGATAAGATCCCATGGACGCCATCGATGCATCGTTGTGGAGGGGTGGGGCGGTCTGTCCGTGGCTGCTTACCGTCGTATGGCTGAACAGCGCCGTGTTGGGAGGACCAGCGTTACGCTCTGACAGGACTTTGCGGTTTCCACGTAGAGATCTCCGCCGTGTGGTTTTACAACCTGGGGTCTACAAATATTACCACAAGTTTTAAGAGACTGTAATAGTAAAGATCATTAATATATTTACCTAGAGAAGCTACATAATGAAATTGATTATTCAGTCTAAAATCTGAGTGCTGATTGAAGTTTTAATACATCGTTGACTATGGTTGTTGATATTGTTACACTCTAGGCTCTACTATTCTCATCAAACCAGCTGACATTGTGAAGGAGTGCTAATAATCCTTCATCCTCTAACATACATTCATAGCTAAATACGCAGTACATTGTATCTGGCACATGTGCAGATGAATACTAAATTCAAGACTGTGCACTGAAACATCTGTGTTCCTCATTCTCTTAATTTTTCGACTACATGGTTATACTTACATATTTGCTGGCAGACATGGGGGCTTTCATTGCCGGGGAGGCAAACACACTACTGTGTTGTATCTTGCTACAGGACATGGGTGTCTTGGTTGTGTCATTCAGCTAAATAAAAAACCAAATTTTAATAAAAATAATGTCATCTAGCATTCCTCTCTCATACAAACTTTAAAAAATCCCCCCTTATAGTAAATAAGGAACTTATCTTTGCTCCCCCCCCCCTGCCCTTCTTCTCTTAATTCAGATTGTAAAATTTACACAGCAATAAAACATCTATGATGTATAAATTTGATTAGCATGCTACAGGTTTAATAGTAGTTTAATAATTTAGTATGAAGGGAGATAAAAATCAATGGTTTTATGACAGTGTTAAGACAACTACCTACCAGAAAGAAATGAAACAGCATGCAACAACCTGAGTTAAATCTGACCACAATAACATAATTAGCATAAATACTTTATTCAAATTGTTACAGTGCATTGGGAACCAATCAAACTGGCAGAAGACAGTGACAATGGTCCAACCAGTGATCTAACCTTGACCTGTAGTCTGACCTGAACAGAGATTCGGGAGCTGGATCCGTCGTCCAACTAAATCAGGACAGTTCATTTACTATACACTGAATAACACTGCATGTGCAATACATAGATTATAATTATTCTTCATTTATGTCAAGCCCCCATTAAATTCTGTGCATCAAGTGCCCAGTTTAAAGTTCTAAGAACATAAAAGTTCAATTACTTTTTTCAAATTTATTTCCCAGTATTTATATACCTCATACTAAATGTTCAACTTTAAAATAAACAGAAATACTATGTAAAATATAATACGACACAACTTTAATGGATGTACATGTACAACGCCAATCTTCGGATAGGCTAATGGGTTAGGCTAAGCATTTCAAACCATTAGACTACAAGAAGCTGGGTGACTTATTAATCCCTGACTATACTAATTATTGCTATGAGAG
This sequence comes from Magallana nippona, assembly GCA_033439105.1. Classification (NCBI taxonomy): domain Eukaryota; kingdom Metazoa; phylum Mollusca; class Bivalvia; order Ostreida; family Ostreidae; genus Magallana; species Magallana nippona. The sequence continues at coordinate 37,377,716 of CM065920.1, forward strand.
ACTGAATATGCATCTGTACTGACCTTCCTGAGTTTGGAGGAGGGAGTCTTCGTTGGAGTGGTCAAGAAACGTTTCTTGGCCGGGGTGGATGGCTTGCTTCCATAGATCATCTCTTCCTCCATCAGACGAGCTTTTGCCTTGTGCTGTATAACGGATAAGAGTCAACATGAAACATTTAAAATAAGATAGACTGCTGAAGAATCCCATGCAAAACTCCGTATACAGACTAGAGTGGTTACCACAATGTACACAGACTATGACATTTACCACTACTTATAAAGACTATGAGATTTACCCGCTGTTCCTTTTCCTTGACTTTCTGTTCTTCGTAGGCATCCCACTGTTTCTGTACAAACACATCCAGAGCCACGCCTTCCACCAGGAATGGCCGACCATTCTCTGCCTCCCACTTTATCACAGTCTCCTTCAGGTCTTCCTCGATCTACAAACACATGCAGAGAAAATATGTAAAATAATGTACATGATGCATGTAGAATAATTCATGACATCTGCCAATGAGATCAGTGTATCTAATGTGTTTGCCAAATCAGAAACTCACCTTAGGAAGATCTTTTAAAACTTTTTTCCTGGCCTTTTCTTCTTGTAGTAGTTTCCCTCCTCGGTTATTGAATCTATTTGGGTCGTTTGCTTTTCTCTGGAATTGAATAGTAAATAAGTAGTTGTATGATAAAACAATATTTTTTTAAAAGAAATTTATCAAAATATAATTCTTGTGAATTGACACTTACCTCCATTTCAATCATCTGCCTGAAGAAAGAGTCCCATTTCTCTAGATTCTCAAACATCTGTTTGTGATCCTCATAATATTTCTTCAGCTTTTTAACCTCTCTTTCATGCTCATCCAACAAAGCCTCTGTGTAATTTTCTTGAAATAGAAGACACATAGATTAAAACTGGAGAAGGCAGTTAAATTCAGAGACATTTTAATTGCTCAGATGGTACCTGGTTGACATTTTTATTAACATGTTCACTTCTCTAAATATCAATGCAACACATACAGGTATTTAACTTTTGAATAAATACACAAATACATGTACCAATAAGATAACTTTATAAAAATGCTCAATACAAATATTTCATGTACTGCAGAAGGATGGTGGAAAGCACAAATTAAACACATTTATTTTATACTAAACATGCAATTAAAAACTTTTTGAATTGTAATCTTCATATTTCACTTATCTCATTACCATTGAAGTATGCTGTGAAGTCTTCTCTCTGTTCTCGACTGAAGAAGCTTTTGTCCCACCATTCCACGATCTCCTTTCTCATTCCCTCCACGAACCGTTGGATGTTGTCAAACTTTAACTTCTCACACCTAGCTATTTCAACTTTAAGCTACAAGAAATCATTTTTATCAATAGATCTTCTAACATCAGAGGAAGAAAATACAGAGCAGAAAGCAGTTAAAGCAACGTCTCCTTCCCAGTTTTTCTCATTTATTTCTTTTCCATGTACAAGAATACTAAACACAATAATCTGGCCCAGTCGTCAACACAGTTGTCATATCACTCAACTAAAATCCTAAGTGCATAAATTTGAGATAAAATTTCAGAATTTGGGGCGAGTATTGACTTCAGGAAAGTTGGTGACAGTTGGGCCTGAAATGATGTGAGTTTTCTGTGGATTACACTGTTGCAATCACTATTACACAGTTGCAATCAATCAAATTCCGTTTAATTTCCAACACCCCCCCCCCCCCCCCCCAAAAAAAAAAAACACCCAGCCTTAGCTGTTTAAATGACCAGACCTAAAAATTGTGAAGTAATAAAATGAATTGAGAGATAAATAAATCTGAAAACAGATATAAACCCCAGTCCATATTCAGTGACGTTTAAATTCTAATGAATGTTTCATGTAACTATGTTTAAATTAACCACAAAATTTTGCTTCCACAATATATACTCGTTACTATACTGTATGAAAAAGATGTACAGTAGTTCATTCTAAAAATTATTGTTCCTTCTTAGTGCCCTGGGCACTTATAAAACAGCAAAAGGGGCAGTTATTTGACATTCGCATCTAATTTTTTTTTAAAATTACTGACATTACAAATTAATAAGCATTCAAATCAAAGGTAGAGACAAATATTTCTCTCTTTTTTTCTCAATGTATTTATTATGATGTACATTCAATTTCCCCCCTAAAAATAAGGTATGCACAAATGTATAATGATATATTCCTTATTTTTTTTTTATAGGGTAGTGGAAGGGGTCCCTTTTTGTATAAATTGGTAATTACCAGTGGGGTGCTTATGTGAGATCATTCAATTAATTATAACTCAAAAGTAATTAATTCCATACAGTGATGACAATCAATAATATTGAACATATCTATATTAATTTCTCAGATGTCAATTTTAATTATTTTCTTTTTTTCTAATAGAAAACACTATAACACTATAAATATAATTTTCCTTACTCATTATGAATTACTCATAATTCATTATCATGGAAATGAACTTCTATGACATAAAACAACATGAATGCTTGAGTGCATGTTATTATTATTTATGTACATAAATTTTAAAAACATTTTCTTCTTTGAAGTTTAATGATTTCAGGATTGTCATTCTTCTATAACAATTGAAAACAAGACAAATATACAAATTCAATAGGACGAGACATACATTTTGACACTCTAACACGTCTAAGTCTTGTAAAATCATGAAGCAGATCTTTAGCATTCAGGTTTAGGTACCGGTATATAAACTTTATGCTTGTACAGTATACAGATCTAATTCTTACTGCTTCAAGGAGTGGGGCTTTGATGCCTGATTTGTCCCTCTTGAAATGGCTTCTCTCGGCCTCCGAGATCTCCAGGCGGTCCCAAAGACAGCTGATACGCCCCCACAACTCTGTGACCTCCTTCTGCATGTCTTCTTTCTGTTCCTCTAGCTGAGACAGCCAACAAAACATCATATATCAAGTGAAGAACCATGGTGTCGATAGGATTACCTTTCTTACAATTAAGTATCCTCACTCTCAATTTATATAGTCAAATTTATTGCACAGTGCACAGATTTCATGAAAATAGAATTCAACTGGTGGGGTTGGTTGAGGGCAGAGAAGAGAAAGAGGGTTTTTTTGTTTTTGCATGGAAACTACTGGTAGTATGTTATCACATAACTTTGGAATGGGAGAATCATTTTGGTGCACTGTGATGGCATACCTCTGTAAGAAGAACTTTGAGAGATTTCATGTTTTCTGTTGACAGCAGGAAGGTATTGTCCTCTTCACATATCACGTCACACTCAAAGTCTGACTGTGGGTTGCGGTCTATCTCATGAAATAATTCTACTATCTGCTTTTTCTTTGATACAAACTCCACAAAACGCTTTTCCTAGAACAGAAGATAAATTTGTAAATCACTAGAAATAAAATGACAAGTGCATTTAAAATTCCCTCCAAAAAAAAATAATTGTTCATGTACAAATAAGTTATGATCTGGATATTGTGTACCTGGTATTTTCATTTAATCTAAATAGTTTCAAATTTTACTTTACGTCTTTGCATATTATATATTATAGCATTGAATGATTTATTTTTGACGTCGCCGTGTCAATAACTGCCGTCAGGTGAGCAGACAAATTGAAAAACGCACGCTAGCGCATTATGATAATTTGTCTGCTCACCTGACAGCAGTTATTGACACGACAACGTCAAAAATAAATCATTCAATGCTTATATTTACATTCCCTTACTGATGAAATCAATTATTTACTTAAATAAATCGATACAAATTGCATATCACGGAAGGAGTAAATTAGTAACAGCAAAAACAGCTGTTTTATAAAACTGGTTTAAACTGGTTATCACATAGACTGTTGAGTTGGGATCAATGAGCATGAAAATATAATCCATGAAAAATAACTCTTGAAATTTTGTTTATAACAATAAAATCAACTTTTTTGTTGAATAATTGTAAAACATGGTGTTTTGACAACATGTATGAAATATATTTTTTAACTGATAACATAGAAATCACTGTTTGAGAACTACTTATGTAAATTACATCTAAATTCATACGCAGTGATTAGTTGTTGCATTTAGAGGCATTTAAAGATTACAGAATTTTATGGAAAAACACAGTAGAATGTAAATATTTTCATTTAACCTAAATAGTTTCAAATTTTACTTCACGTCTTTGCATATTATATACCATCGGCAGGCTAGGATTTTACATATGTTTTATCTTTTAAATTTTTTGCCATGTCTAAAAATCTAACAGTTGTACCTTCTCTGCTTTCAATGAATTTACATGTTGTTCTAAAGCTTTTAGTTGATCTTTTGAGGGGGTGGATCCAGTGGGTATGTAGTATGGAGTTAAACACATGGCATCACACAGGTGCTGATCTTGGTCCTTTAGGGTTTTCAATGTGTTCAAACGATCTTGTTTTTCTTGTGAAAGAGACTCTACCTTGGCTCGCAAATCTTTTTCACATTGTAACATTGACAATTTACCACACGGCTGAAATAAAATCAGTCATTAACTTTAAACAGAAGGATTGTATAATGACATGTGAATCCATAAATCCAAAGTATATTTTAATTTCTATATACATGATTAATGTGTGTAATATGTAAGATCATTTTAAAATGCATCATTAACATCCAAAGGATTTTGGTACATCCATTATTTAAGATGTTTAAGATTAAACTTCTTCACAGTATCTTTATTCAATATGCAGTTTAATGTTGATTAAAGTTAAGGGCATACTTCAAACTGAGGAATTTCCAGCTCATTACACAGGGTTTTCACTTCCTGTGTATACTTTTCAATTCGTTTGGTGATTTGATGTTTCAGGGCCTCTTCTTCTTGAACCATGTCTTGGAGAAGATTTTGCAAGTGTAACATGGCTGTCTGAGCTCGCTCCTTTCGTTGATAATCTACTATACCTATCTCTGTCCATATTCGATTCAATTTATTCATTGATGAATCAAGATACTTCACTAAGTCTTCAACTACTGACATTCTTCTACAATACAAATTAGAATAAAGAAGTATAAATAATAAAAATCAGTCATATTTAATATTTATCAAACAGTCTTGAGTGATTTTAAGCAATATTATATTCAAAAGATTTATGCAATATAAGAGGTACAGGAATAGTACTCAGTATTCCTTGAAGAATATATATTAAAAGAATGGAACTTGAAAAGGGGGGGGGGTATGTAAATCGGAACCCATGTAAATTGTTTATCCAAGTTCTAAAGGGACGTAGCCTATATAAATATATTATAAGTAAGTTAGTTTACGTCCCTGGTTCTAACAACCACATTACTTAATTCTCATAATAATAAAAACTAAAAAACAAATTTAAAGTATACAACGACAGGTATGCCTAAACAGCATCGCATTCAACGTATAAAACAACACTGCACTTCGGCATGATGATAACAAATGGTTCCAACTGTTCCTACAAATGTATTCGCCAGGTAAAGATTGTTTGCGTGATTTTTCCCTAAAATACACATTATGAATTCATTTTACAAATATTTACCCATTTGATGCCATTTTGATAAGTCCCAACAAGTTCCTCAATATAATTATCGCCTCTTGTATGTCGACATTTTCTTTTAAACTTTTCAAAATTAGCGCATGAATGCGACGATATGATTGGTTCGATTTTCAAGGGCAGACCACTCTAATCTGTATATGTCATTGACAGCAGTTATATGTCCTTGTTACTTTTGTTTTGTCAGATTTGAAAAAAAAATAATAAAATAGAATAAAATTGTAATATATGTGACATACATGAAAAAAAGAACAAGATGATCAACAAAATATATATATATATCTCTAAAAATAATTATTGAATGTATCAAACTTTTACCTTAAAGCACCTGATGATGACCTAATATAAAACACATATAGAAGTAAAAATAAACAAACATTATTGTATATTTTTACAGAGGCAGTATTTTGTTTACTTCTAGGCTTTGCAATGTAGTTCTTTTCTTTTCCATAATTATCCTATAGTTTGAATAAACTTATCGTCTCTCATATCGATAGAAAATTTGATAAAAGGTGCTTATAATACATGCTTTTTAATCAATAAATTGACTTGTTATTGAAGTTTTTCAATTTTCGCATACATATGACTCACAATTAAGTGCTGTGGGTAGGAGATAAAAACTGACATAAGATTGGAATACACGGGCTTCAAAATTCATTTTTCACAAATACATAGTTAAAATCATCCTGAAAAGGCGGCTCCTTAACGACCCATTTAAACAATATCAAATTTAGCATCGTTGATAACGTTAACGTTGTTGAATTTCGACGAGCGGTTAAAAAATCTACTTTGCAATGGTCATTATTTTTAGCTCACCCAAGCCGAAGGCTCAAGTGAGCTTTTTTGGTCAAAAAATTTCCGTTGTCTATTGTCGTTGTTGTTGTTGTTAACTTTTCACATTTCCATCTTCTTCTCCATAACCACTGGGCCGATTTCAACAAAACTTGGCACAAAGTATCACTGGATGAAGGAGATTCAAGTTTGTTCAAATGAAGGGCCACGCCCTCTTAAAAAGATAGATAATTTTGAATTATTGAAAAGTTTTTTGTATTTTTAAAAAATCTTCTTCTCTAAAACCATTCAGTCAGAAAAGCTGAAACTTGTGTGGAAGCATCCTCAGGTATAGTGTAGATTCAAGTTTTTTCAAATCATAATTCCCGGGGATAGGGTGGGGCCACAATGGGGGGGGGGGGGGGTGTCGAATGTTTTCTTAAAAAGTCTTTTGAATCTTCTTCTCCAAAATCAATTGGCTAGAAAGCAGAACTTTGTGTGAAAGCATCCTCAGGTAGTGTAAATTTGTTCAAATCATGATCCTCAGGGGTAAGATGGGTCACAATGGAGGTGAATCAATAGAAAAAAAGATCTTATTTTCAAAAACTGAAAAACCAATAGGTATGGAGCTTAATGTTTAACTTAAAAATATATTCATAAATTTTGAAAGACTTTGAAACTCAAGATATATATACTCTACTAAGTCTACTAAGTCTAGATATTTTGTATTCAATACTCTAAAGACGGTCTAAAGCATTTGTTGGCTATTGTTGCTCAGATGAGCGATGTGGCCCCTGGGCCTCTTGTTTTTGTTTCTGTGCCCTTGCAACCCACTCAGTGAAGATATTTGAGTATCATTTTCTTCAAGACTATTTGTATCACGTTTGGTTCAGATCTTCACAAGGTCTCAATGTACCGTATTCTGCTGTTCAAACTGGGTCCAATCGCTCCGTCATGTTGTAAAGTTTGAATTTACGGGGTGGCAGTAGATACAAAATTTGTCATGTGGTAAATTTTGTATAAATTCTACTGCCATCCGGTAAATTAAAAATTTACAACATGACAATTCTAGAGAAGTCAAAACGTTAACTGGAATGTTAATAACGGACATCATAGTAAGAAGAAGGAGAAAGATGAAAAGGAATTTCTCAAGAAACCTGGAGTTAATAGAAAATCTTTCAGTTTCTAAGAAATGTTTTAGTTTATTGGTCACTATTGCATATACTTTTTTAGAACAAAAGTGTAACAATGAAATATTGATACAATACGATAAATTTATCAAAAAACACCTTTCTCTGACATTTGTCAATATGTTATATTTTAAAAAATCGCGACGTATTTTTTTCATTTTGGAAACTCTTCACAACAGTATCAATGCATATAACAGTTATTTCACATGCTTTTGAAACTATTTATGCAAGGTTATCTGAAACGACGATATTTCCGTGTGAAATGAGCATTGATCTTTTTCATCTTTGATTCGTCTCGCTTGAAAACAGGGACGTATCTTATTTAACATAAAAATCAATGATAATTTCAATAATGGCGAGAAAAAGTGAAGAAACTATGGAAAAAATTCCCAAGACATTCAAAATCTTCATAACATAGAATTTTAATTAAAGTCTGGGGATTTTTTTTTACTTTCCAACGATTCATAAATAAAACTGATTAATTCATTTCAACACCATCGGATTTCAGTTCAATCGAATTTCAGCTTTTAGTGTTTGGGACCGTCACCTGAATTATTTGTACATTTCCCACAGGAAGAGATTGCATCAGCAACTTTCTCGTGATATGAGTCGTAGACTGGTGACTGATCGATGGTAATTGTTGGCATGTAATGTCGCGCGAGACCCATAAAACGTAATTGTCTGCAGTTTTGCAACCCCATTACTGCGTGCTACGATTACAGACCAATTTACTGGATTAAAGACAATCAGATATTGTTATATCACAGTAAAAATCAGAAAGGCCAACCCTCTCTTGATCACCAGTGATCGGAAAAACCTTTCAGCTTTATTAAACTTTCAAAGACTAAGACTTATTTGGCGTTAATCTTGGTTTAACGAACGATTTATATTTCTTCGACCCGTTTCCAAGACGCAATTTGACAAAATGCACAAACTCTAAAAGTTGTTAGGAGTCATTGGATACACCAAATTATTCAAAATACATTTATTTGGGTTAGTATACTAAAGTATAATTGCGGTTTTCGATCGATTTTTACTAAGTTTAAACGAAAGTAAATTTGTCTGCGAGTGTGGCGATCGGTGTGAAATTATGTACAGTTGTATATATTGGAATTTTGATGCAGGTTATACTCTCTGTCGCGGACGATCGATTTAATGATGTCGTTCTTTATAAAGAAACCATCTCCTGTATAGATTTACCACTGCAGTCTGGTATCACCGCCGCTTGGCAGTTCAGCGGGGAAAGACCTCATAGGCTGTCATGCAGGACTAGAGCTGGTTACTCTCTGACAAATTGAAAGAAGGACCGAGGGAATGAGATGCCTAATGCTGTCATACAAAAGTTTAGATCCCTCCGGAGACAGACCCAAAACTCCCGCTCTCTCGGAGTTTGTATGTGGGCCATGCAGCCTCAGCCGCGTGTACGCAAGGGGCACCGTTTTCTGTTTAGTGTGCAAGGAGCTCTTTTGTTTTAACTGCTCCAAGCTTCATCGGATGAAGGAATGGTCCCAGAATCATGCTATAGTCATCTTAGACAATGCCAGTTCACAGCAACTGAAGAACATAGCGTCACAACAGTGTGCTAGACTATCACAGCGCCCCCACCGGCGGGGCAGGCGAGCGCCGCTCAATGAAGGGTTCGAATCTAAATCCAAATATCTGAATGCCTTGGCCACCAACCACGATCACGAAACAGATGACCTGGAAAATGAAAGGTACTGTCCGGAACACCAACTAATTTACTGCTCGAAGTGTAAGGACTCCCACAAAGAGTGTAAGAAGACACTTTCTATCTCTTCTCTGGCAGAAAAAATTCTGAAGAAAGACGAAATTTCTCAAGTCATTTCGGAATACCGGAAGTTCACCAAATTTTCGGAAATTATGGTGAATGACCGTCTAAACCAGATAGAACAAATCGAGTCTCAAAGAAACGAGATATTTCCCACCATTCACTCAATGAAGAATCAATTCGGGCTTATGGTGAATGATAAAGTTCAGATTATTGAAAATGAAGTAAACGATAAAATAGAAAGTAACGTGAAAAACATCCGCCTTTACATGGAGAAATGTAAGCGAGCCAAATACCTAGCACAATCGGACCTCGACAGCTTCCTCTCGGTGATTGACAAAAATGTACCCGGACCAGTCGTAAAATCTTTCTTCCGTTTAAGGACAAAGTATCCCATATACGAGAAGTACCTTAAAGACTTGTACAACGACACAGAATACATATCGTTCCAATTTGTGCCAAATGAAGAGGTTCTCTCTCTGCCTTCTATCGTCACTTCTATAGGGACCCTCAAAGAGAACAAGAGTTCGTCAGCATTACCCCCTTTTATGTCTACAGACAATGTCAAGCCTTTCAATCAGCGGTCGCTTTTTCACAGGAAGCACGGCGACATCCGGTTGTTCGGTCTGGGTGTTCTCGGGAAGGGCGGAATCACGTCCATCAGGTGTACGGCGAACGAATACGTCATGGCGGTGGCTCGGAGCACCTGCGAGTTTCGTGTGTTTACATCACGTGGCTGGACAGTAGCCCGCTGGGAGTTGTCCTCTCTACCATGGGACTTCACTATCTTATCTGAAAACGAGGTTGTTGTTACTCTACCAGGCGAGAAAAAATTAGTTACCTTGAAAGTTTACTTTACTCTACGTAAAGTAACACTTGTCAAGGAAATCACCTTGACCGAGGCGTGTTGGGGTGTGACTGAATTTAAGGGCAATCTTATAGGGACTTTCGCACCTTTTGAGTCTGATGCGCATTTGAAGGTCATGACCTTGGAAGGAATAACGGAGAGAAAAATTATGATTATGGACTGTCCAGTCTCGTTCCGAGCCCCTCAGTACGTGTTGTACCACGAGGACAAAGTGTTTATCTCGGACACGTTCTCGCACGCGCTGATTGCTGTTGACCTGCAGGGGCATGTAACGTTTGCCTTCAGGAGTGCCGAGTTTGAAAACCCCGCGGGTTTGGGCGTGGACTACCAGGGGAACGTGTACGTCTGTGGGAAGACCTCACGTAATGTGTTCCAGATCACGAGGGAGAACGAGGTCAGGGAGATCCTGTCCCCCAGCGAGTGTTCCTCGCGGCCCTCGTGTGTCAGTCTATCGGGCAACGGCTCCACCCTACTCCTGGCCAGTACGGACTCAAATGTGATTAAAACGTTCCAAATGAAGTAACAGTAACGGGTTAAAAACATAGGTGCGGACAATCGTCACTAAATCTTTGATTTCGAGCTCCGAAATACATAAGTGAGGATTTCAATTGTTTTTAAAATTGGCAAATTCTCTGGATTCTACGGAACCCAAGAAAGTGAAACACTGAATTTCTGGCCGATATTAAGAGAGCTTGATGGTCGTTGCCACATTTTTAGACTATATTTATCTCCTTTCGAAAAAGAGCTTTGTATACAGATATAGGAAAATTTTTAAACTTTAAATTGTTGACCACTCAACCTCTCAAAGGAATTTAATTTATTCTATAGGTATTCTTTGGACTAATGGATGGTTGGATGATGACGTCATGCTGTATGTTGATTAATTGTATATAATATACTTCGTTGACGAAATATTGTTGTTTTTATTGTTAATTTTTAAATAAATAATGACTGTTTTTCAATAGTCTGCAAGTGTTCTCAATGCCTCCTCTATTAAAATAGTCATATAGTGCAGATTTATTTAATGATAAAAATTGATAGCTTATGACAGCACAACCAGATGTTCCCTTTTAGCCAGTCATATTTTGCGAACCCGTTTGCCTGAACTTTGTTTGGGTTAATATCAACGTATATACGCCTGATAAGCTATCAATATACGCCTCAATGAATATACAAACTTGTTCTGTATGAAAATACATACATGTAATTTAGTGTCCCGGGATGTAATTTAGTGTCCCGGGATGTTTTCGATTTAAAAATTTATAAATTTTACTAATACTTATTACAGTGTATTCTGGTAATAAAACTTCTCTCTGACAGGGAATATTTTGTAGTTTCTATCATACTGATTTTCTAATCTTATACTTTATTCTCCTATATATAGTTTGACATCTCTTAACTCAAAAATAAATCGAATTGATCTTGAAATGGATCTTTAAGTAGTTAATCTATCATGGAAAATCCAAATTTTCATTGTGCTGTATTAAGATCAACATTTCTGATCTTGTTAAATTGGTCAAAACCATCTGACTTGCCAGACAGAATAGAGCATGTCTTTGTTGAATCTGATTCCGTCTGACTTATTATCCGTCGTATGATTTTCCTATTTACACAGTCTGATTTGTAAGATGTGGCGACTTACATCAATGAAATCAGTCGTGCAATTAGTGATCAACTTTGTTACTTTATTATTTATTTATACTTTATTATAAGTTTCTAACCTGGCATTTCAGACTGCTGTCCCTATTGAAAAACCCCATGTACAGTAATCACAGGTTTATTGATTCATAATGATGACACATGAGCCTTTTTAACGAAGGAGTGAAAAATCAGAAATTGTTAAAAAGTGAAAATCAAATGATTACTATCGAAAAGATACGTCGATCAAATTTTCAGACTTCTATAGTTCAGGGTCGGTCAGGAAATCGAAAACACACTATTTTAGCCTTATGTCCTTGCTGTCAATGTCATCTTTCAAAATAACTCAGGCAAATTCTGTTTACCAAGGACAAGACCAGTCCAGTGGTTTCAATGTTTTTCTTTTTAAAATCTTTTTATTTTGCCTAGTTTTTTTTTCTTTCTTTTGTTTTCTTTTGCTTTTGTTTTTTAGCTAACCTGAGCTGAAGGCTCAAGTGAGCTTTTCTGATCAAGATTTGTCAGTTGTCTGTCGTCGTCGTTGTCGTCGTCGTAAACTTTTCACATTTTCATCTTCTTCTCCAGGACCACTGGGCCAATTTCAACCAAATTTTAACATAGGAATAAATAGAAAAAATATTTAAAATCTTCTTCTCAAAACCAATTAGCCAGAAAAGCTGGAACTTGTGTGGATGCATCCTCATGTAGTGTAGATTCAAGTTTGTTCAAATCATGGTCCACTGGTAGAGTGGGCCACAATTGTGTTCGAATTTTTGAATAGGAATATATAGAGTAAATCTTTCATAATGTCCTACCCCCCAAAAAATTTGGCCAGAAAAGATTAATCTTGTGTGGAAGCATCCTCATGTAGTGTAGATTCAAGTTTGTTCAAATCATGATCACCGGGGTATGATGGGGCCACAATTTGGGGGGGGGGGGTGTTTATTTAGGAAGATATAGAAAAAAATCTTTAAATATTACCTGGAAAAGCACTCAGTCAAAAAGCTGAAACTTGTGTGAAATCAGAGGTTGTGCAGATTAAAGTTTGATCAAACCATGATTCCATGGAGAAAAGTTTGGCCAAAAAGGGAAGGGGTGAATAGGAATAGAGAAAAATCTTCTCAGAAATACTAAAACAACAAAAGAGGCTTGCTATCTACAATATATTTATATATATGGATAAAAATCGGCAGATTTTTTAACTTTTTGTTCTTAGTTGTCAAGATATTTTGATTTTGATACTATAATACTGATTTGATCAGAGTTATGGCTATTGTTTCTAATGTGAGCGATGTGGCCCCTGGGCCTCTTGTCTTTTATTTTTATCTCCTTTTGATTTTTTGTTTTGTTTTGTGATGTTTCCGTTTTTATCACACGCCGGCAGATCCTTCCATTGTTTATTATTCCCACACGTGTCCCACGAAATTGGCCAATGACGCAGAATTTCAATAACAATAAATAATTTAATATGTTAGAAATTCTGAGCTTTGGGTGTATTTTGAACTGTAAATAAATATAAAACACAAACTACATTATTTATATTTTTTGAATTTGCGGTTCGTCGTAAGTCTTCTAATAGTTGACATCTGTATTTTTCTTTGATATATATATATTTGTTGGATTACTATTGTTTTTACGAAAGATAGTGTTTAGTTGTTACCTAGGTTGTGAATTAATCGTATGCACAGAAGCACCAATCAGTCTTTGTCCTCTTATAGCTGGCATTCACCGCGGTGCTGCATGTTATTTCCCCGACATCAAATAGAATTTCTCTACTCCCGTAGGCAGAAAAAATACTCATAAGTCCGGGGAACTGGCAGTCGTAAGTGATAGAAGTCACGGGGGAATTCAACAGAGAAATTGGCAGTTTGTTCATGGACTACGGTTAAATAAATCATAAAACTATTGGGTCAAAAACAAATTAGAAAAGGTTGTAAGTGAGTTTCTAATTTTGAAATTTGAACGTTACTACCATTTATTTTGTAGTATTTCAATTATTCATGAATTTTATTCTCGCACCAAACAGTAGGCCAAAGGAAGACCAAAATATATTGGAATTAGGGATGTCAACGAGTACTCGACTATCGCTCAGTCACACCGATCTTCGACTCAAATTTTCTTATAGTCGATTACTTGTAATAAAGTGAATGGAATTTAAAAAAATTATCTATTTTTCTTAATAATACGGCAGTTTTTGGGCTACGAATTAAAAAAAAATGTTTTCTTTTCTCGCCTTGTTTGATCCGTAAGTTACACTCTTTCCCATCGGTGTCCCTGTGTATTTTTGAAGCGGCTAATAATGGATCTCTTTTGATTTACTAAGGCAGACATGTTCTTGAGAACAAATTCTGTTTCTTCAATCAGTTATTTATTGGATAAGATGTTTGCATTATCAAAATTTTTTATCAATAATCTCAAGGCGTTTGTTTTTTATAATCATTAATCTTTGATTATTGATAAGACAATTATTTAATTAACATGGAATAGATCACATTTGATTAGCCTAATATGATACGGAGCTAAATTATGTGTAAGCGTCACAAGAAAAAAAAAAGGAAAAGCCAGGACATTTAAATAAAATACTTTTCAATTTATTTTAAATCAAATACATTTAGTATATATCATCATAGATTTTTAAATGTTTTTTAGTTTAAGATAAGATGCATCTGGCAGTAGCATTATTTGAATTGAAAAGGACTCACAGTTTCAAATATATCATCGAGTACTCGACAATCGCCCGACTTAAGCCTTAGATGAATCGACTAAGCCAACCGGGTAAAATTGACTTTCTTAATTGGAATTTTAAGCATTTACTGTATATATTCTTTGAAATATAAGTTCTTAATTAATATTTTTCATAGATGGAAAACTCATTCCACGAAAAGATCTTTAAAAAATCAATACACATATTTAATTAAAGAGTATTATGTTAGATGCCGCTGATCTAAAACAGGACATGCAGATGTTAAAAGCAGTGACCGGAAATGGGCATCGATGTTCCATATAAAATTTAATAACTACTATAGTATCTGTGTATGTATATAAGTCAAAGTATGGATAATTAATGACAATTAACAACACAACGCACAAATTCCAGGATCCAGGAAATCTCGTTAATATCGTATCGACTAAGAGTTTTCAATCTAACCAGAATTTCTATAGAATTTGAATTTCAATATTAGTACTATCTATCTCGAAATAACTATTTTCACTTGATTATTATTTTAAGAATTGAGATGAGTTTGAGCTGGGGCGGTATTTGTTGTCAAGGAAGTTTTCTTGCAAAGAAATATTCTTTATGCATTGTTTCCATAGTTATACGCCTCCGTGTGATTTAATCAAAATCAGATTTTTATTAAATTGAAATCGATTATTTTATCCGAGAGAAAAAAACCTGGAGATATAGAAGATGAACAGAATTCAATGATTTCAATTTATCTGATTCGATTCCATCCTCAGCAGCTCTTTGATATTTCATTTCCCCGCAGTATTTTTCACCATGAAAAGAAAAGTAGTCAATTTATTATGGTGAAGTGCATTATCTAAATAATCGCACCATCAAAGGTTAACAGAGGTACATGTAATAACAGTCTGATTACCCCCCCCCCCCCCATTACTCTCGACGACAGTAAGGAGAAGGGGGATGGTTGTAATCAGACTGATGTAATAGTAACCATGCGCCGAAAAACTCTTGGCTGCCATGCTTAGTCTTGCATGAAGTATGACAAATATTGTCTGCTATTTGATATAGCTTAGCAACAACTTTAACTGCTAGGTAGCATTGAACGCACTATATGAAACGCTTATTATTGCTTAGCTAAAACATCGTTCAAGATTGCTACGGCTACCTAGCACTAGCATTACAGTATTTTTTACTCATCTGTTAAGATTGTAATGAATTTAAATATGCATATTTCCACTTAAAAAATAGCAAATTATGTTTGTGTAATATTATACAATTATTTAATGCCTGAGCAGTCAATAGACCAGAATATTTTCCCCGAGGTGCAGGGAACAGCTCAGTGTGTTCTATTGCCCGAGGCCGAGCCCGAGCTGCTCCCTGCACCAAGGGGTAAAAATTCTGGTCTATTGACTGCTCAGGCATTAAATAATTGTTTTATTACCTAATTTCATTTTTAGTATTTTGTGTTCACAATTCTATATTACAGAAGGCTTTCATAAATGATAAATTTTAAGAACGATAGTAAAACAAACATAATACAGTGATCTTTTAATCTTGTAGCAATTAAAATTTTTCCAAAATACGTTGCCGGTCCAAAAGATCGCAGTCCATTGACCGGCGGTCTAAAAGATCCCAACCTATTGACCAGCGGTCTTATAGATCACAGTCTATTGACCGACAGTTCAATAGATCGGTTTCAATAGTTAAGAAAAACTGAACATACATACAAAATATACGAAAATATTTAATCTGTAATAAAACAACAAAATACCTTTGATTAGGTAATAAAAGGTTTTAATACCATTATGCATTTGAATCATTGTAAATCAATACCTAGACGCGCAATATTACATATAAATTCGAAACTTAGATCTGTTTTTCCGTAATACGTTGACGGTCCAATAGATCGCAGTCTATTGATCGGCGGTCCAATAGATTGCAGTCTATTGATCGGCAATTCTTCAGATCGGTTTCATAGTTAAGAAAACTGATACGCATACAAAATAATCGAAAATATTTAATCTGCAATGAAACAAGAAAATCCTTTTGATTAGATAATAAAACTAGATATCCTTGAGGATATCTTTGAGCTAGCGACTAGCTTAGCTTTTTTTTTTTTTAATAATGCTTTATTTCTGTGCTATTGATACAGACAGTCAAATATATGTATTATACATTGCACAGACCACCCATACAAACTTGCACACCTCACTCATACCAAAATATACAAAATGAATTTTTAGGTAAGTTTACACGCCATGTTGATACATAAAAAGAAGAAAAAGAAAAACAATAAGAACCTATAAGCAACTTTTGTAAATTTCTCTAGAAAAACAAAAAATAACAGAAAAACAAGATCAGAAAATAAATCTGATTTTTAGAAACAAATTATATTTCTAACATATATTTCCATTGTGACCAAAGAGCATCAACGTTATCAGCAGTAGAATTTTTTTTTCAGATATGAATTTTTCAACATGATAATACATCTTCAAATGACCTATCAGTCCATATAGATTTGGTGTTTTACTACCTTTTAAACAGTGAAAAATATACTGTTTGGCATGTAAAATTATAAAATTTATAATAAAGTTTTCATTCATAAGTGGAGTTTCACCAAAAAGTATGTTTTTAACATTAAAACCTACTCTTTTCGAAGTAGTAGAATAAATATGTAGGCTTGGATCATTCCAGATAAGCAAAACTTTTGTGCACATAAAAATACATGTAAAATAGCGACTAGCTTAGCTTCCACGATCTTGAACGCAGCCCCGGATGTCGCTTGCTGAATTCATGTCCTATTTATGAAACATCTAGGCAACGTTTTACAAAAGTACTTTCATAAACATGTACGAGGGTTGTTCAGAAATTATTGAGACAACACAACTATTTCTCTTTCTAAGTGACGAATTTTAGTGAAAATTGGCATAAACATTAAAGAAACCTAAACGAATAATTCAGCAAAGTAATATTACAAAATAATTAATAATTCTATTACGATTGTACATAAACAAGTCGGTGGTCGGGGTACCCGGCGCAGGCAGAAGCTCGGAGTTTTAAAAACTTAAACATCCACATTTTAAGTGTTGGTAGACCTACAATTATTGATAAAAGAAATCAAATGATGTATTTTCATTTTGCTATTTCTTGTGACTAACTTTTGTGCAAGTTTTACTAGTGTTCGAGTTGAAATACGAAGAAAGTACCAAAATATTTACCAAGCAATTGAAATCTGACTGCGACGGTTTATTGAATTTTGACGTAAAGGCGGCGCAGCAATTATACATCAAATTGGTGTGAATCTCGAAAGAAGACCTTTTTTGGCCAAGAAATTTCTTAAATAAAAACTATACGCTGGAAAGGGTTCAAAAGCTTTAGTTAATCGCGGTTTATTTAATGATTGTTTAAGTAGAAATAACAAAGGGACTTAAAATCAAGTACTTTTTACACACAAACTGATTTTAACAGTTCTAAGATATAAACAGCATGAATGTAAGAGAAATTTCACAGTAAGTTGACTTTTGGGAAGAAATAACTCGATTTTTTTCACAAAAAAATCAAGAATGGAGAGAATTTGTAACTGTTGCCATTTTAAAATAAAAAGAAAAGATGAAAAATGAAGAATAGTTCATGTTTTCCGTTCGTTTGTAAGGTGATTAAAACATAGTACCAAGGAAAAACGTTAAAATTACGTTGCAATGAGTTTGTGGTTGTTCCGGGTCATTGGATGTAGGCAAGTTAGTTACATGTAGCTTACCAAGAATGAACAAATAATGTTATTAACTTCAAATTTTTCACTTTTAATAAAATATATCCTGGTTTACTTTCTGGTGAAATTTCAATGATTTATCTTTTTTCCCAAGGGAGTACAAGTAATTAGTCCATAATTTCCGAACAACCCTCGTACATACGAGCAGGTTGATAAATGTTAGTTTCATAGTTTTTTAATGTTTCAAAACCAGGAGGTCTTTTAAGGTCAGACGCGACCAATCTTCCATTATTTTCAATTTTTTCCCCTATATCCGCAATGTGTTGATTTCCACATGTGTTAATTCCAAAATTACAATTTCATGTGATATGATATATTTCTATTTGAATTATTAATTCAATCGAAAATATATACTATGACTTTATTTATAAGCATTCAATTGCATTTCGTATGCAATTAAAGGAAAATTTCAAAATATTCCAACTCTGAAAATAACCTGGTAATGCACCCTGAGTTTTTATGCATTAACAGGTTTTAAAGGGACTTGGACACGATTTGAGATCAATTTATTTAAAAACAAATTTATGTATAAACTGGTTTACTTGTGCATTTTGAATTATGGAACAAAATTTGAATGTTCGAAATCAAGTTATGGGAGACACAGAGATAAAAATTCATCATTATTTAAACAAAGCTCGAGTCTTATACAGGGTGTCCCAGAATATATGATACCTTATACAGGGTGTCCCAGAATATATGATAACTTTTACTCTTTGAATAACTTTTGATTAAATTTACCTAACAAAAGAATCAAATGCATTTTCATAATTGTATATGATGTAAGTTTTTACTCAACAAATTTCAAAAACATACATGAGTTTTTGAAAAATAGGGCACTGTTTATAAAAACACAACAAATTTTAAGAGAGTGCTCCAAATGACGTTCTTTTTGATCAATGACAACATCAAGTCGATGAGTAAAATTCCTCACAACAGCCACTGTACGGATTCCATTTTCTCAAATCTTCTCATTATTTAAAAAATCTGTTGATTGTCGAGTTGTTTTTGGTCAGGGTATTCTTTTTTCATTATTTGTAAAACTATATCTGGAATCTGTGTTTGATAATACAGTTTTAAAACGGAAGATGTCTGCTCTCTTGTCCGATTTATATTGATTTAAATTCAATCCAACGAAGGAATATGATACGATTTTTACAATTATGTAAAAATTCAATCCCCCATTGTGGCCCCACCCTACACCCGGGGATCATGATTTGAACAAACTTGAATCTACACTACCTGAGGATGCTTCCACACAAGTTTCAGCTTTCCTGGCTGATCAGTTTCAGAGAAGAAGATTTTTAAAGATTTACTCTATATATTCCTATGTAAAAAATTCGAACCCCCATTGTGGCCCCACCCTACCCCCAGGGATCATGATTTGAACAAATTTGAATCTATACTACCTGAGGATGCTTCCACACAAGTTTCAGCTTTTCTGGCCAAATGGTTTTCAGAGAAAAAATTTTTCAAAGATTTACTTTATATATTCCTATGTAAAACATTTGACCCCCCCCCCCCCATTGTGGCCCCACCCTACCCACGGGGATCGTGATTTGAACAAACTTGAATCTACACTACCTGATGATGCTTCCACACAAGTTTCAGCTTTTCTGGCCTAATGGTTTTTGAGAAGAAGATTTTTCAAGATTTACTCTATATATTCCTATGTAAAAATTCAACCCCCCATTGTGGCCCCACCCTATACCCGGGGATCATGATTTGAACACACTTGAATCTACACTACCTGAGGATGCTTCCACACAAGTTTCAGCTTTCCTGGCTGATCAGTTTCAGAGAAGAAGATTTTTAAAGATTTACTCTACATATTCCTATGTAAAAATTCGACCCCCACCCATTGTGGCCCCACCCTACCCCAGGGGATCATGATTTGAACAAACTTGAATCTACACTACCTGAGGATGCTTCCACACAAGTTTCAGCTTTTCTGGCCAAATGGTTTTTGAGAAGAAGATTTTTGAAAAATACCAACAAATTTTCAATGATTTTTAATTATCTCCCCTTGAAAGAGGGTGTGGCCCTTCATTTTAACACACTTGAATCCCCTTTACCTAAGGTTGCTTTGTGCCAAGTTTGGTTAAAATCGGCCCAGTGGTTCTGGAGAAGAAGTCGAAAATGTAAAAAGTTTACGGACAGACAGACAGACGGACAGACGGACAGACGGACGGACGCCGGACAAAAAGTGATCAGAAAAGCTCACTTTGGCTTTCAGCTCAGGTGAGCTAAAAAATGGAAAAATAAAATTTAAAATTTTTAGCTCAAATCGTGTCCAAGTCCCTTTATTGCAAAAAAGAAAAATTTTATATCGAGGAAATTTATCTAAAAATGAGGAACGTCGCGTGTGCATTATGTCCTTAAAGAATGAAATCCTTTAATTAGTAAATTCTATAGTCATGTCAATGGTTTCACACAATACACCCCAAAGACACTTGCTTCTACGAAAAAGGTTACACATTGTATAATTGTAACATGTTATAAATACACGTAACCTATGGGGTAAACTTCATCCCAGAAACAAGTGCCTTTGGGAATACCCATAAAATTTCAAAAGGAAATGACACCAGCTTGACAATGTCATACTTTTTTGTTTGTTTTTGTAAAACACTACTCAACAGATCTTATTGCAGCTTTGTTGTTGCCCAATACAATGAAAGGAAGGTTACCAAAATGCAATTAAAAATGTACCAGCATGTATTAATACGATCACTCATAGCAGGTGCGAGGCATTTCTTTTGTCTTTACACCAGAGTTATTGCGTCATATTCCGGTACTCATCAACACCCTGACGGTGATCTTGTTTCAAACTCGTTACTAAAAGGTGCGTCCATAAAATAATGAACGGCTCTATGCGTGAAAGCATCCGTCATAGTTCTGCCATTAATCAATGTTTACGGACGACATGCTGTATTAGTTTGTTAAATTATAAAGAATTAATTACATGCACGCAGTAAAATGTTATTTGATAATTTTAGATTGTTTTTTTTTTTTTGCTTTGTGTTTGCCTATTGTCCCTTTTCTCAGGTTCTGAAATGTAGACCACTTCGATCCTTTAAACCATTTCGTTAACGAATGGCGTACTGAAAGCATCAATTTTTGATAACTAAAATCACGAAATCATATTGTTTTCCGAATGAATGGTTAAAAGTATTAGACATACTCTTTGAAACTACCTTATATATATATAGACTCCTTCACGGTAACTGTGGTACTGCTCTTTTGCGGGGCAAATTGACATAATTTGGTGAAATGTGACGAAACGTCAATTGTTTCATTTACGTCTTTTAATTATTTACTTACTAAAACTTCGGCAAAGTATATCAATTTGCCCTGAAAGAGAGTAGTACCGCAGTTATCGTGAAGGGGTCTAATATCATGAATGTGTTTCCAGGATGTTTTTTAAACGAGTTTATAAAAAAAAATTAAATATACCATTGTTTTAAAGAATTATCAACATACCTAAAGATCTAAAATTTAGAATTAAGCAAAGTTTTCTTGAATATACTGTATACAGGGAAATATTCGCCCCCGTTTTATTTTCGCAACTATCGCCCTCGTTGTCAGCGGGCTAATTTAAGACTGGGCGAATTCCAATGTTTCAAATTATCTCTGTTTAAGCACAAATGTGTCTGAGCGAATTCAAGGAAAGGCAAAACTGTTTGAAAGTGTAGAAGGGGGAAATTACATAGGGCGAAATTAACCCTGTATACAGCATTTACAGATACTGAAAAAAAACCACCATCCGTTATCGCAATTTTTGCGCCAGAGTGAAAGAAAGACATTAAAAATTTACTTTAAATAAATTGTGTATATTTACTTAACAAATGAACACATTTCGAAACCTATAACAAGCACGTCTGCAGTGTGGATGTATAATTTAATAGTATTGTTTTAGAAGTATTTGAACAAGAAATAGTGAAGAGCTGGGAAATCGTGCATACAAATATAGGAACATCCATGTTGCTTGGATACCGCCAACATCAAGTGAACAGAGCACCCTTGAAGCCAGTTTTAATAAGCATCTAAAATAAAGCGATAAATTACGAATGAAAAGGACTTTGATGACAACAGTTTTCAATTACCAAAATTAAAACCATGGCTTTCATTTGCCCTTCTTTGAAATTTGTGATAATCGTTTTATTGCAGTCAGTAACAGACTCTTCCTTTTATTGCACTATGGAAGCTTCTCTGTATAAAATCATAATCTAACTGTACAGTCAATGATGTCGCGCATTAATTGTACAGTAAATGATGTCGCACAATTAATAATTGTTCAAAATATGCCTTAAGACGAGATTTTTTATCATTATTAAAATCATAATATTAGAAACAAGTTATTGATAACAAATGTATCAGTATTAATAAAAAACACAAGAGATACAGTATAAATAGTAGTATAAGTATTAGTATAAGTATTAGTATAAGAAACTGTGTTCATTTTAAATAAATAATTTGTGTGAACGATTAAGTGTCTACCCAGATGACATAATATCTGTTCAGCAAACAAGTAGTCACTTATCATTGTTTCAGAGAGATGCGTCAAATGCATGCTTGAACATATGATTGTAGTTGCATATTTGAAATTGACAAAGAACTAATCAATAAAAAAGTCTAGCAATGAAGAGTTGTATTTTGCAAATTGCTAAAAAACTGAAAGCAAATAAATCCCATTAAGATTTAAGATTTAAGCATATTGAAAAAAATTCATCCAATTTCAAAAAATGCTTAGCTCTGTTTGATTTATATCATTATGTCATTTGAAATAAAACCCATTAAGATTTAAGCATATTGAAAAATATTCATTCAATTTCAAAATATGCTTAGCTCTGTTTGATTTATATCATTATGTCATTTAAAATTCAGTTTTTAAAACTACTTATTGATACCAAATGTGGCCTGGTTTTTGTAACAGTTACTATGCATCGTCCCTTATTGTTCACTACTATATATTTTATGTGCTATGTGGCCCCAGGTGTGTCACCAATGGGACTTGTACTCTGGTCCATGCAGAGAGAACACTAAACCACACATTGCACATGCTACACATAGTATCTAAATATGTATTTTTTTAATATATAGTCTTATGGACTTTCTTTCTCAATTCTGTATACCTTTTTGACTATGAGCCCATACTGGTTGCTGCTTATTGGAATTTTGGAGTGGTTAAAAACAACTCAGAACTCATCACTAGCACTAGACATAGAAGGTCATCTTTTAGATGACTTGGAGGGACACAATTCAGCAATAAATCAACTGTGAAAAATGACCACAAAACCAGTGATGTACGAAAACTTCAAGATTCAAAATTGATGAAATCTTGTTTATTTTACATGGCTAATACAGATGCCATTTTGAGGCACTCTATACATTACATACAGAAATACATGCATCTCATTACCTGACATAATGCCTGATCATTACACATAAAAATAAGAATCAGATATATTTATCTTTCTGAAACAAATACATTCCCTTTAGGACACTATTAGATTTACTACTCTCTTTATAACCTCAGTTAAACTACAAGTTACTCTGGATCATCCTTTCAGACCATGGGCCTCGTAAGGTTGGAACTGCTACCTGGTTTTTGTAGTCGTAGAAATATGAGAGTCATTGACTCCCCCTGACTAGGACATCAGTCCAAAAAGATAAAGTACCTCGTTTAAGGACATAACACACATCAAGATCCCAAAGCAGGATATGTACCACATATTAAAGGCCAAATGTACATGACCACAGAGCCATGTCCTCACATAAGACATGACTTATCCTAAACAGCTCTGACCAAACTATTTAGAGAACTTTCTCCTCGTACTCTGACCGACTACACATATTTTCACCACCCTCCTCACACTTCAATCAGATCGTCCCGGCTGATTCTCCCTCTGCTGTATGGTGTGGTGTACCCTATAGTGTCCACTCTGCAAAATTCACCGGTGTCCAGGTTTTTGGCCATCAGCTGTTCAGGTGCCATGTTAGGGGTCACGTGTTGGATGTACACGCTAGAGACACAGCAGTCCTGTAAAAGGTCTCCTTGATTGTATAAGTCTCTCAGAGAGAGAGAGAGAGAGAGAGAGAGAGAGAGAGAGCGAGAGAGAGCATTGCTTACCAATAGATGAGAAGTTAATAATTAGTTATTCTATTATTTCATGTAAGTATAAAGCAATAAAAAAAATCACATGTGTTATACCTTGAGATACTGCAGAGTTGTGGAAGAAATCTGTTTGCAGCCATTGAGATAAATTTCCTCCAGGTAAGGACAGTTGTTGGCAATACAGAAGATGGACTTGTCTGTAATGTTGTTCACTCCCGACAACACAATGAAGGCAAGGTTCTGACAACTCCCGCTGATGGTACACACACCTGTATCTGTTACCTGTGAAAATGTAAACATTAAAAGGGCAGACAACTCATACTAACTGTAAATTTATAACAGAGAGGGAGGAACCTTCTTTTTCCAACACCATTGTTTGAACAATTTCAGATTTGACATTTGTAGAGCACAATAAATGATCTTGCATCCTCAAAACTTTCCTGACACAGAATCTCTAACAAAATTTGTCATACCTGTATTATGCAATTCAGTAAGCAATGACTATTACCTTGCTGCATCCTTTGATGCCGAGCCTCTGTAGTTTGGGGGTGTTTCTTGCCAGCAGTTCCATCAAATGGTCGTCTACACAGCTGACTCCCCCCAGGTCAAGAAAGACCAGACCATGACAGTGGGTGGCTGCCGCACACAGAACGTCATAATTTATCTGGGGTCAAATATTAGAGGTCAAATAGGGAATAACATACATGAACAAAGGTCAAATATCCAAGGTCAAATAATGAACAACAAACTTAGGTCAATTGCAAATAGGGAACAACATACACAGGTTCAAATAACAATCTAATGAACTACAAAATAGTTTTATGCTGGGAAAACCTTTTCCTCTTGAATATATCAATGATGATAATACATATTTATCTATATTCAGAATCTGCAATATACGGTACCAGGTTATGTGAATTTTATATAGGATTAACTACCTCTTTACCATTCTATAAAGACAGAAATGAACAGAGCAGTGGTACCTTCTTTGAGGACAAGAAGAGTTTGTAGAGATGAGGGGCCCTAGCTGGGTCCTCCAGCAGTGGTAGCAGGGTGTCCCCGGTAAACATATGACACATGCTGATGTTAAGGATCTCCAGGGATGTGCAGTATTGGCTGATTGCCCTAAGACCCTCATCTGTGAAGTCAGACTTCCTCATCCCACTCAGATCAATTTCACTCAGACTGGAGCCTCTCTTCTCCATGATCTACAAGATAACAAGGGGCTTGATGTACACAATAGCTAGGCGAAATGTCACAAAAGGTCTAGGCTCAATGTAAATACTAGGGATATGCTCATTGTAGCACATGGACTAGAATCAATAATGAGATATAAGGTCTATTCTCGGTGTAACACAAAGGCTAGGCTCAAAGTAACATCAGAGCTAAGGGAACTTAATGTTGTCATAAATTGTAGTAAATTCATACACTTTAAATACACATGCAATCTAAGACAATTAAAAAGGTACAGAGTAATAGCGTTCAATTTGAGCCTGATTTTTTAATCTCAATTAATAGATTTATTTTGAAAATATCTGATTGGGTGTATGAGCAGTATAAATGAGTACCTTAGTAAAGGTTTCATCATCCAGGCAGGAAATTCCACACAGCCGGATGGTCTGGAGGTTCCTCAGCCGTTCCAGGGCTTCCACCAGGATCTCCTTGTCATCCAGCATGATCCCACACAGGGACAGGGTTGTCAGGGTAACAGGGAGTGTCCATAGCGACTGGTTATCTGGACTCTGACTCAGACGGACACAGTAGGACAGGTCTAGCTTCCTCAAGGAAGTACAGTTCTGTGTCAGCTAGGGTAATTGAATGAATATTTGGGAATCAAACTGCAGTTTTTGTTAGATATTTGATATCTAATAGGATGCCTCAAAATAATTTGTTTTCAGAGCAAAATAATTTTGTTAATAACACAGCTGACATTGCTTTAACTTTTCCTACTGAAAACATGTAGTACACATATAGTAAAGCAGTTGTTCAGTCAGAGCTAAGCCTTGTTAAAATATTTAGGAACATATAATCAAAATCTTATGTGGAAAAACACAAAATCTTTTGATCTGATAAATAAATGCATAACATAACACAAAATACCTTGAGCATTGAATCCCCACTTATTCTAGGACAACCGTACAGGTCTAATCTAAAATGGATAAAAAGAGTCTCTATCAAGTGTGTATTGACTTCATGAAAAGAGAGATAACTCTTTTCGTGATGAAAGATGCCAATATTTTTAATTTAGTTCAATCAAAAGCAATTTCTGTCAAATTTTGCTTTATTTTAAAAGCTTTTATCAATATAGCAAAGTTTTACATGGCTGATGAACCAAACCCACTTCAACTGCAAATTTTAAAGAACAATCATGCATCAAATTTGCCTCATACACAAATACAACCTGAAGTGAAGAACGAAGCTGGGCATTATTTTCCTTACCAGAAAGAAAGAAAACATGTTTAAACATTTCATATTTGATAATGTTTTTCATGTGTAAATCTATTTTTTAAAATTTCATTTCAATGATGTTATTACTGGATATACTTGTAATTTTTATCAACCACGACCCCATGCTTTGAAACTTACAAAAGAGGAAGTTTGAAGTGATGAATTGACAGACAGATTCCTGTAGACAGATCGAAAACATCACAAACCCCTGATCTCTGGGACACATAACAAAAATAATCTGGACAAATGAAAACTACCATATAACAAATGGAAACTGTGCAGGTAAAAAAAAAAATTAGAGATAGGTATGCAGCTGCTTACACCTCAGTGTCCACTTACACTTCTAGATTGGGACAGGAAGTGGCTATAGCAGACAGGGCAGCATCATCCATGGTGTGGGGGGCAAAGTGAAGCTCCTTCTGTAAATACCGGTACACAGAATTACCATCTCATGTACTGTCTCACAATTACAATACCATCGTTATACAAAATTTCATATTTTTAATACCGATACTAGAATAAATTCTTGTACTGTAAATTCCTATGAATAAAATGCTAGGAATTAACATCCATGTAAAAATGCTAGAACCTCCTCCTGCTGATTCTAGAGTATCACTTTTGTTTTTGTTTATAGTTGTATATGGATATATTAAATGAAAATACATGTTCTGATATTAAGCTATTAATGTCTCGATAAAGTTCAGATCTTGTGATTTTATGTTCTCAACATTTGATACAAAACACCAGGATTGTAGAATTAAGTACATGCACTCATGTAAAATAAGAAATCTCCAGTATCTAAATGCAAGACCAACTCACTAGCTTGGTTCCGAGGGTTTGAGCGATGTTGGGGAACAGTAGGTCATCATACTTATGATTGCCCTGGCCAGCAACGTGGAGAACTTGTACATTAGGATTGTTTTGTAGAATGCTGAGAATTCCTGTAAAATTAAGTCAACAGATTAAGATCTTTTTTTTTGTTTGACTCTATTCACAGGATCATGAAGGGATACCAAAATTTACCACAGTATTTAGAATTTTTCGATAAATGCCGTCATTTTCCTCTATTTCTTGCTTTCTCGATACTGGAAATCATCACATTGTTTTGATTTTTAAAAATTAAAATGACACCTCTTTTATTGTACATATATTGAATTCTTGAGTAAAATTAAGCCAAGTGTGTGATTATAATCAGTTTATGTTAGTACATCCATTTACAAATTCTGTAGAAAAGTATACCTACCCCTAGAGGTCATCAAGGTACATCCCTTCAAGTTCAGCGTGTGAAGTGATGTAGATTTCACATTGCTGAGTCCTTTGGGTGTCAACTGGACTAGACTCTTCAACACAAGGGTCTCCAAAGACTTCTGTTTATAGGTCACTGCTAAAACTCCGGCATCTAAAATAAAACAAAATTGCATGCATTTACTTCAAAATAAGGGAAAAGTGAGGTCTAAGTTGTAATAAAAATAAGATAATTCGTTTTCTATAAATAACAAGACAGTTACATGTACAGTTGAACTTTGAATACCTCGAACACTGATATCTCGAATACAATGGATATGTCGAAGTGATTTGTAAGTCCCAACCACTTATTTTTTAAGTATTTTACCCTCGATGTCTCGAATACTCGGATATCTCACAGTTTTTAAACAGTCCCATCTAGTTCGAGATAACGAAGTTTGACTGTACTTGTACTCAAGATCAACCCTACGCTCATGCAACCATGTTGTTTATACATATTTAGTATTCTTCATTCCTCTGCCATATCTGATTTAACCTTGATGTTTCAGCTTGACCCATGGTTATCAGACAAACATGTGATCATTTAAGATTTTCATAAAAAGAAATCAAACATTCACTAGGTTATCATTTCAAAAACAAAAATAGTATTTATATTGACCTGAGACATCGCATTTCTCGATGAGAATTGTCTTCAGTTGTCTCTGAGTGTTGGAAAAGGATTTCAGGAATTGGTCATTCACTTGAGAACAGTGATTAAACTGGAGGTGCTGCAGCGAATTCACACACAGTTCACAGTTTACACACCCCAGTATATTTGGGGTCAAAAGGTTATGTTCACTGAGGCGAGTCAGCAGCAGTTCCTTGTAGATGCGAGGAAGTTTCCGCCTGATATTGGGTATGTCCTGGACATGGTTCATGATACAATGAATGCAACTGTCCTCCAAAGACTTCATGGTTATTGGTTAGGGGATAATTTCTAGGTTCCTGAGAATACACCTTGATAAAAAACAATTTTCTGGATGCTTTACATGAGTAATTTAAGAAAAGTTAAAGTTTCAGTGTTCAACATCTATACACTAGGCTAAGTATCTTCATCAGTTTAATGCCATCCATGCTTGCAATACAAGGAACCCCTGTGGAGAGAGAAACAAAGAACATACAGTTTCAACATAAACAATACACACATAAAACATCTTTAAACTGAAAATTACCAGAAGCTGTGAATGATCTTTGACAGAATGGGAGAAAGGAAGAAACAAATGCAGATTCAAAGCAGGGCCCCCCCGAATCTCTAATCTGGTGCTCTACCTACTGAGCTATCTAGCGCTGGTCTTAGAATCAGTCTGACCCCTGTATTTCTATGGAAGCTCTACCACAGATATACAAGATTCATACATATGCCCCAACAACTACAGATTATACATATGATTTTCTTGTTTTTATTGCTAAAAATGTAACTTTGTAAAACATGAACTCAATTATCTTACAATAATACATATCTTGCAACAACTATTGAACTGAACGATGGGGTTACTTAGAGAAGTGGACAGGCATAGTCTTCATCAATCCCTTCAGCTACTCATGTTTTGGTGAACAGTTGATGAAGGGTATATAATTATATGCTTATCTTTCAAGAAAATGTCTACATGTATATAAATAAAGACCACGCTCATCCACTTCTTTAGAAACAATATATATCCCTGACATCTACTCTTACACTTCAAATGATATTTTACTTACTGGCCTCAACAAATAACTCATTATAGAGGATAAATAATGTAGGAATCCATATCAGTCTCCAATGTAAACAGTTGACAAATGTAATGGATTTCAGAGTAATGTCTCGATTATACATGTAAAAACTCATAAAGTTTGTGGTTTCAACTTATATAACACTATCATTATATTCTGAAAAATGAATATGAAACTAAAATCACTTACGAATGACAATCCTGTTTGCTGACCGATTGTGCACACCGAAGCTTATTTATAGCAAACTCCGGATTCTATTTTTAGTTAGATGAATAAGTTCGATCCCGACCTAAAAAAAAATTGAATGAGCAGTTTTGTGGACGTCATAACATTGGTACCACTTAGAATTTATGTAAGGCCAAAAGTCTGAAAGATGATCAGAGAAAATGATATAGAATAATATTTTTCCTACAAAAATTTTGAAAATTTAAATTGGTGGGGGCGGGGGTGTCTGAATTGGAAGTGGGCGTGTCTGCCCCCTGAAATCTCATCAATTGTATATAGGCCTATATAGTTTGCTAAGAACACTTTTACATTATCTTATAAAAAATATATAGACTGCAGTTTTGAAATAGAACTCTGTTAATAGTAAAACTGAAATATGAACATAATTTTTTTTTCGGGGGGGGGGGGGGGGGTGCCAGGTACCCCGCCCTACTTATATTTAGGATAATATGTATTATGGACAAATAATGCCACTGCCAATATTTTGTCTTCTTTTTAAAAATCTATCTTTATGTTTGAACAGTGATGGGTTATCTGAAAAAAACATAAGGAAACTGAATATGTAAACAAAATTCATCAATATTTCTGAAGATGAATAATGACAAATGGAGCAGATCAGGTTTTGTCGCGCGACAGCTGGCCAAGTATTGATTTTTTGAACCATGAAATTTAGACGCATCAAATATTCTCCCAAAATCTCGTATTTGTCCTGGGAGTAGCTACCAATGGGACACACGTCTACATAGTAAGTAAATTGTGTGTATCGTACACGTGTTGTAAAGGATAGATTTAAATCAAAATTAAAGATTTAACTTATTTCAATGGCACTAAAAACTAAACATTTATTTCTTTTGTTTTTTTTTTGTTTGTTTTGTTTTGTTCTGTTTTTTTTTTTTTTTTAAATTTTTCGGTGCAAGGGTAAATTAATGATATAAGGTTGAATTTGTTCACAATTTCATCTTGAAATTGTAAAATATAAATCACCGTGCAGTAAAAATGTATATGGATTGAGAATATAGTACAACCAATATATTTTACAATCTTGTGTCCGATCAAAGTTCAATTCTCTTATTTCTTTTCTCGAAAAGGGCGAAGTTCCGATGGATCACTGTGTTTCGCGGCGGCATACGGCGGTGGAGAGGTTTAGTGAGGTGTGTCGGGAGGTATTAACTGATCCGGAGCGCCGCGGTCTGTACAAACTCCTTAATGATTACTACAAGCGGCGGAGGGTGGAGCGCCTCATCCCCGGGCTCTTCAAGGTCATTCGGGAGGAGAACCGTATGGAGGTTATCCATGTCCTCCGTCGACTGGTTCCGGTCGCGCACCTGCAAGAGTTTGACAGACAGACGCGCCAGAGGAAGGCAAGGGGTCAGCTCAAAACCTTTTTCTGGGAGGAAGAGGATGACGGGATAGGCACCACGGTCAGCTTCAGCAGCGGTATGGCTCACATCAAATTGGAAAAATTTGAGACAACCCTCCCCCACTATAACAACAATGAAAATGAAATTTTATAAAATACGTTCTTACTAAACACCTCTCCCTGGAATCAAATTGAGGAGTAAAATTCTTTTCCCTTTTTCATCCTACAGCAGCTTTTCATTGTTGTTTAAAATTCAAATTAAAACTTGATATAAGTACTTTAAATGTTTTGTTTAACTGTTATCGAACTGTTACTCTACATGTTGATGTTCTAAAAAAAATCAAAAATCTGAAATATGCATGATGAAGAGTTTTAAAAGTGATTTCATGGAACTAATTCAGCTTTGTCGATATAAAATTAACATATTATATAAGATTATAAGATTATTTTCATAAATGTTGCACAAACTTTAAAAACCAGGGTCAAACTGGTCAGTAATCTTATTTATCTTCCATTCATGTGTGCAAACTCTTGCGGAGGGTATCAAATCAGTCTACAAGCAAACAAACAATCTTATACTTCTAAGGTTTCTTTAAAGACAAAGAAGACAAGATGTACATCAATAATTCTTTACTTCTCCGCCATTAATTATTAATCAAAGTTCCGCCTTGTGCCGCCATTGCTTTTTATTTGTTATGCTGGGCAACTTGTTCTCTTAGGCGATTGTCTGGACCTGGTATGATACTCAGGTAAGAAAACACACCGGGGGCATCTGTCAACACCAGATAGGTGACATATGGACTCACGATCAATTCACTTAAATATGGTAATGGAGGTGTGTAATTTTCATCTTGTATTGATGCATTTACCAGTATTCTCTCCTATCGAGATTATCAACAAAATGTCCGTGTGTTTTTATTTCTGTTTTAAAATCACAAAAGTATAGCATATGGCACAATTGCAAAAGCAATTAAAATAGGGATTTTTACACAGTTTTAATTAAGAATAACGCAAAACTTTTGATAAGTATTCATTCCAGTTTACGTTTAAGCAGAATACTAAAAGATGTAAAAATTTCAACAGCGATCGACAGAAACTGATTCTACCAAAAAAAAAAAAAAAAACAACAACAAAACAAAAAACCATAACGAAAATAATGTTAAAAAAAAATAATTACGTACATACATCCTAAAGCGTTTAAAAAGTCGACGTCATTTTCCGAGGCTGAATTGAATAACTCGTTGTTTGCTGTCAGAATTGCTGTTAAATAATTCACAGAAATCGGACCAATTTGGTCTGCCCCGCGTAATATAATGACTGCTCAGCCTTGTTATTTCCCAGAGCTGATATTTTCTGAATAAACATAAATGTAGAACGGGCTGAAATATTTTAACACAAGTAGTTTGTAGGTACACAATAAGAAGCTGTGCTTGATCTGCAAGTCTTATATATAGATATCAAAGCTTTCCTGGTTTTTAACTAACATATACATCACTGCATGGAATCTCTATTTTGGATGTAACAGCAATGAAGGTTTAATATTCATACTTTCTTATATGCTTATTTTCAGAGAGTGAATCGGAAGAAGGAGACTGGGAGCGCGGGGAAATCCGTGAAGTCACGTTACTGAGGGACGGGAATACACAGGGCCTGGGATTCAGCATCAGGGGCGGATCAGAGCATGCGCTAGGGGTCTACGTCAGCGAGGTCATTCCTGACTCTCCGGCGGGTAGGGTTTCTTCCACGTTCTGGATCTTTATGATTGCCTATAGTTATAATGGTTATGAAATAAATAAATGTTTACAGACTCTAACCGAGAGGTCTACAAAATGGAACATAAGATTTTTTTAAAATGGAAAATTACGAATACTTAGAGCACTACCGTGACTAACTAATAACACGAGTTGCATTTACAATGATTCACCGCAAACAAGGACCTAAATTATATTACAAATATGCAATATTATTAGTGACAGTTTGCTACAATTTTGGGCTGTAAATTATGCTTGCATTTCATGCATTCCAAGTCTTCAAATAACATGATGTACTACAATTTGAAGTTTTCTCTTCTTTAAAAGCCTTTATCATTATCTGGAATTGTAATCAACTTTGAGTGTTTACCTGAACAGATCGGGGTGGACTGGAGGTGGGGGACAGGATCCTGGCCGTGAATGGGGTCAGTCTGAAGGACAAACCCAGCAGTATTGTGGGTAGTCTGCTGACCCGCGGCCCAGAGGTCACTATGACACTGAAGTGGACCGGGCACCTGCCAAAATGGCGACTGGTCAAGGAAAAAACAGCATGGTCAGTGAAAACTCCTAAACTAATTGAAACAAATGCAAATTAAGATAACATTTCTATGATACAAAGAATATGCAAAATGAAATATTATTATATTTAAGGTTTGACCATGAAAGAAAGACGGTGGTTTGCGGGGAGTTTGAAAAATGCGGCTCTGTTCACTACATCAAAGGTTTAGACATGGATGTACCCGAGAGACGAGTGACCCTGGCCAATAACGGAGTTCTGGGAATGAACATCAGGGGAGGGTCAGAGTTCGGTCTGGGAATCTACGTGTCAAGGTCAGTACAACCGTACTAAAAGTCATCACCAATAACAAACCACAAGACATAATTCAACTTTTTTCAACCACAATACATAATTAAATTTTTAAAACCACAATTTATGATTCAATTTCTTAAAACAACAAGACGTAAATCAACATCTTCAAATTCATTTTCAATATTTCCAATATACTTCAGCCTTGACCCCGGGGGACAGGCAGAGAGCCAGGGAGTGAAGGTCGGAGACCAGATTGTAGACGTCAACGGTGTAAATTTTGATGACGTCACACATGCCAAGGCAATCGAGGTCCTCACAAGCCAGGATCACATTATTATCACGTTAAGAGTAAGTAGCTTGTCCCTGTAAGTCCACTGTCAGAGCGGCTGTAAAAAAATTATTTGCTTTGAAATCATAATTATGCTTTACAGTATATTAATATTTAATGTTGTACATTAACAGGACGTCGGTCGTTATCCAGCGTTTAAAGAAGTGTATGGGAAATATTCCTGGACCAAGGAAAATCTTAGATCTGGAAGTACGTTCACATATTTTATCATGGCACTGAACCAGCTGAACAGTAAATGTTGATATTGCTATTATCATCAATAAAACTACATAAAACATCAGATCTAATTGTTTTTCATTCTTTACGTAGAACGCAAACACACAGGACTGCATGTAAAGGTTCCGGTGGACGTTCTGTCACAGCGATCACGTGATACTATCTCTGATAGCGCTGTCAATGGCGGACTTCCGCTCCAATCAGAAATTTACCTCCCGAGCGCAAGTCAGGGATCGGGTAAAGACAAGATTTCCATACATACTGACAGCGACGTGGACGATTTAGAATTTGTAAACTTAGAAATGTGGAAACATGCGGAAGGGTTCCAAAATCCCGCCTTCAGCCCTGATATCCGAAAGAACGGATATATATCCAGTAACTATGACGATGAATCGGATACGGATGATGGCTCTGGGGTAAAAGGAGAATATAGCATGGACCTGAATAGAATGGGAATAGAGGAATTTGAATTAACAGACATGAAAAATAAACGAGTGACTTTAATGGAAACAAACAGTGAAACAAGGTTTCAGACATCACCGAGCCCCAAAACTGATGACGCACTACATATTGTCAATCTATCATCGCACCATATTGTAATGGCTGAGGTTAACAGAGAGGAAATAATATATGTGCCAGAAAGGTCACACGGCTCAGACACCTGCTCATTGAACTTGAGCTGCTCGCCAGAGACTCGACGTTACACTGCCTGGTCCGACGACGACGAACAATCCAACAATTCGGGGGACGGCGAGACCGTCAGCCCGGCGTCCACACGGAGGAGTCACAGAGAGGAATCGGACTGGGGGTCGGGGATGAATAGCCCGGAACTCACCAACGAGTATAACGTACACCACATGTCTCCGTCACCCGTGCCCAGCATCTTTTTACATAACGTCAGCAACCACAAGAGCCACGTCGAGGACGAGGCTGAAGTGAAGGAAGAGATGGAGAGTGCACACGCATCTCCAATTCATCAATACGCTTCTGTTAACAGACAAGAAAGTACAGGTTTTATTGTGTATGACGAGGAAGATGTCATGAGAAGTTTTGACAGACAAATAAGTGATTTGGAAGAGAGATATTCGGGTTTCGAAAATGATGAGGGTTCTGCAAAAGAAGACCCCATGAGGTTTTCAACGCAAGATGTACTTACAGAGGATAGCGAAGTGTCGAATTTGCACGTAGAAACACATAGTAACTCTACCGCAAAATTCAATCGCCATTCAGTATCATTTGAACTAACCGATACAGAAGATAAAACTGAAGAAGATGACGATGTAGATGTTGGACGAATACAGAAGACAGATAGACACACGGACGGAGGGACCTCACCGATGACAGAGATCTCAGGAAGCCCCAGGGTATCAAAGTTTTCAGCCAAAGCTTCCAGCAGAGGTAATTAACGGGGCGACGAAAGGGGACGGGGTATTTGTTAAAATGACATTCCATTAGTTTCCATGAATAGAGTAAGATATTTCCTTGTTCTTTTTAGATCCCACGTCAAGAAGCCGTGCTCTTGGAAACTGGAAGATTCTGAGAGACAAGGTGAAGGGGAGTCTTAGGATCAAGCCCCTGTCACGTCAGTAACTGTTCATATTTTGTTACGGGTTGACAAACTTATTGTTCATATTGATTGATTGATAAATTTTTATTTGACATTTTCAGGCAAAGGCTTGGAGGAAAGATTGAAAGGTAAACTTTGAAAGACAATACAACCGAATGCAAATATATGTTATCGGAATGAATGAGAAAACTTTAATTATCAACGCTTTTTTTTTTCAAACTGAACAACTGAAATTTTTGTAATAAGGAATGTAGAATATTTAAAGAAAACTTTTAATGTATTCTTAGCTATTAATACAAAATTTTATTGAGATTGGGTAGTGAGTATATGTCAGAATAACGACGATAGACATTCGCTTTTAATGTGAAAAATGTTTGCGTGTTTTAATCATTTGTGAATATTTCAAAAGCTGAATAATTTTAAAGGTGCAACAAGGTCGAACAGCTATAATTTGATTTGTAGACGAAAACAATTAGTCATAATGTTTTTGTGCGAAAAAAGTGTGTACGAATTTGGTTCATACTCGTAAACACAAGTACTACTACAATCTACTAGCAATTCATATATTTTCAGATTTTTAAAAATTTCATTCCAGAGGAGTCAAAAGAACAGGATCAGTCGGGAAGGAGTGTAGTGTCCTCCACAAAATTCCACAAAACCACCGTCTCCCCCAACAGCATCAAGACCTTGGAGGAAGCGGCCAAGAGGTTCCTGGATTCCGGAGAGTTGTCCAGCATGTTGGCACAGATCAGAAAGGTACGGACAGTGAGGACATACAGTAAAACTATTCTACCAACAAATCAAAGAACTGTCATAAGTAGTGTGTCAAAAGATCAAAAATATGAAATCAGAAAGGTAGCCAAATATTAGAATAGTTATATCAGAAGAGTATCCAAAGAAAGGTAAAATCAGAAACTAAGGTGACCAAAGATCAGAAAGATAAACGAGAACGATTCTTCACATAGATAAAATAGGCAAAATCAGAAAGAGGAATATCCAGAGTTCAGAAAGGTGACCAAAGATCCGAAAGGTGATCAGAGATGAGAAAGATTCTCGAACATCAGAAAGGTAAAATCAGATAGATTTTTAAAGATCAAATGTAATATCAGAAATGTAAGCAAAGATCAGAACGGTAAAACCAGAAAGGTTCTTCACAAAGATGATAAGGCAAAATCAGACACGAATCCAAAGATTGGAACGGCAATATGAAAAAGTTAACCAAAGAATAGAAAAGTACCAAAAGATCAGAAAGATAAAACATGAAGTTTCACAAAGACTAGAAAATGATCAAGAAAAGCAGGAAGGATTCAATTAATGAAAAAAAACTTTATCATATAGATACATGTACCCTTGGATCACAAAATCATAAATAAAGATTATAAAAAATCAGGACAAAATTCAGAAAGATTCTTATATAATAAAGAGAGTTACTCAAGATTCACGAAAGAGTGTGTCATACGTAAGTTACCTCGAATTGAGCAAATAATAATATTGTATTGCAAAATACAATATTTCTTTCGAGTTATCTCGCATTAAACACAAACTTCCCATATCATGTTATAGTATTTAACGGTTTGAATTATCTCGCTTGACATGAAGAAAAGCAAAGCGTTTTGGTGAGAAATTATTTTTATCAGATTTTGGCTTTTGTTTGTGCGATGTAAACAGTGTCAAGAAAATGAACACTTGAACGATAGAGCAATATATAAAAAATTTAAAGCTTGACTCTCATCCGGGGACTTGTACTTCACCACAGCTGCAGGTGCTTGATACAGAAAGGCAAAAGACCTATTTTATTTCTAGTTATTTAAAGCTTGGAGATAAAATTCGAGTAACCGTTTGAAAAACGAACGAAAATTAATGAACACTAGAAGGTCTTCGTAGAATGAAAGATTTAATGTAAAGTGAGTGGATTGTTACAAGAGCTATTAATGTACTTTTATCTTATTTTGACAAGCGCATAATCAGATGAGGGCTTTTTTTATCCTCTGTGTACCTAATGATAAATTTACAGCAACTCCGCGCTTTAATTTGTTTGTCTCATCTAGTATCAAAAGCTTACGCTCCCCCTTTAGCTTCTGACAGCTGTTTCTGTTATGTAAGAATTAACACAACGAGATGATGAAACGGAGGTACAAAGAATTAATAGTAGATTAAAGACACTCGCCTAATGAGAAGATGGTCTGCTATGGCTGTATAATGGACTATTAGAAATAAAAAAGGATAGGGAAACCAATCTGTAGGATCTATCTAATTAGAACTAAGTGAAGCTTTTTCCCAACTCGTTATAATATAAGGAATCTTAGGATGAAAAGACCCGTATTACAGCAAGTAATGACTTGGTCGTGTCCCCCCTCCCCTCACTCACGCGCTTCTGTCGAGTCATTAACTGGTCTGTAATATGTGGAATGTAATTAACGGATTTATAAACAATGCTTCTATCTTCCGGCTACATTTAACTTTTTTTCTGGAAAAAAAGTCACATAGTACACCGAGTAAAATATCACTAAAAGGTTCTTGGGTGTAAGATCGAATCCCCGTACCATTAAATGTAAACGGAGTATTGACTTTGGTCTGATTAATGATTTCTTTGTTTTAGTACCATTATTAATGATTTATTCGTGTTGGTACAATGATTAATGAATTTCTTTGTTTTAGTACCATTATTATTGATTTTTTCGTTTTAGTAAAATAATTAATG
This sequence comes from Magallana nippona, assembly GCA_033439105.1. Taxonomy (NCBI): domain Eukaryota; kingdom Metazoa; phylum Mollusca; class Bivalvia; order Ostreida; family Ostreidae; genus Magallana; species Magallana nippona. The sequence continues at coordinate 37,416,497 of CM065920.1, forward strand.
ATTTATTTGTTTTAGAACAATGGTCAATGATTTATTCGTTTTAGTACAGTGATAAATGATTTATTCGTTTTAGTACAATGTTTAAAGATTTCTTTGTTTTAGTACAATGGTTAATGATTTCTTTGTTTTAGTACAATGTTTAATGATTTCTTTGTTTTAGTACAATGATTGATGATTTATTCGTTTTAGTACAATGATTAATGATTTCTTCGTTTTAGTATAGTGGTTAATGATTTCTTTGTTGTAGTACAATGATTAATGATTTATTCGTTTTAGTATAGCGATTAATGATTTATTCGTTTTAGTACCATGTTTAATGATTTCATTGTTTTAGTACAATGATTAATGATTTCTTTTTTTAGTACAATGATTAATGATTTCTTCGTTTTAGTACAATGTTAAATTATTACCTTTTTCGTACAATGATTAATGATTTCTTCGTTGTAGTGCCAGGATTAATGATTTCTTCGTTAAAGTACTATGATTAATGATTTTTTGTTTTAGTACCATGAAACCCACGACCTGGATAGGTTACTAGAAGTCTTACTGGCGATGTTGGATAACCCCGAAAAAATCCTGCTTCTTAGAGAAATCAGGTACCTATGTTGAAATACTTCAATTTGATAACAAAATATTACTAAAGACACTCGTCCTTTATTTTAGACAATTTAGGCTTTACAAGTAACTAGCACTTTCAAACAGGTATTGACACGGTTACGGAATCTGTGTAGTCTAGAAATTGCTCAATACAATCATTTTAAAGTTACTTAACTTACATCACTTATCATTGTATTAGAGTCTTCTTCAACATGGAGGTAGAAAGCAACTATGAAATGTCCACGATCTCTAGCCTCCTTAAATGGCATAATATTGCGTAATTACTCGTCGTAAAACAGTTAAACGAGTTATATGCTGTATTTGCTGTGGTTGGTTTTGATTCATAAACATCATTTAGAACATGTTTCATACGGTATAAGATTCGGTTAGTTTGGATTGCAGATATTCATTTATATCCTGTTATATTCTGTATTAGCTGTAGTTTGTTTTAGTGTTCAAATCCATTATCTAGAGCCTGTTATATATAGTATTTGATTGCTGTGGTTTGTTTGGTTCACAGATCTGTTATTAAGAGCATCTTATATTGTAAACCAACTTTTATTCGCGTTACTGTATACAGTATTTGCTGTAGGTAGATTTGGTTAACATATCTATCATTAATTAGTATTAAGAGCAAGAAATATGCTGTATTTTCTGTCGTTGTTTTGGGATACAAATAGGTCATATAGGGCATGTTATATACTGCTGTCGCTGTGTTGGGTTACGGATCTGTCAGGTACTTTATTTGGTGTGCTTGTGTTGGGTTACAGAATTGTCATTTAGAGCATGTTATATACTGCACGGTAGTTTTATTGTTCTAGAAGTCTGTCATCTACTGTATTTGGTGTGGTTGTATTGGTTCACAGATCTGTCATTTACTGTATTTGCTGTGGTTGTATTGGTTCATAGAACTGTCATCTACTGTATTTGATGCGGTTGTATTGGTTCACAGATCTGTCATCTACTGTATTTGGTGCGGTTGTATTGGTTCATAGATCTGTCATTTACTGTATTTCCTGTGGTTGTATTAGTTCAAAGATATGTCATCTACTGTATTTGCTGTGGTTGTATTGGTTCATAGATCTGTCATTTACTGTATTTGCTGTGGTTGTATAGGTTCACAGATCTGTCATCTACTGTATTTGCTGTGGTTGTATTAGTTCATAGATCTGCCATTTACTGTATTTGCTGTGGTTGTATTGGTTCATAGATCTGTCATCTACTGAATTTGATGTGGTTGTATTGGTTCATAGATCTGTCATCTACTGTATTTGCTGTAGTTGTATTAGATCATAGATCTGTCATCTACTGTATTTGCTGTGGTTGTATTGGTTCATAGATCTGTCATCTACTGTATTTGCTGTGGTTGTATTGGTTCATAGATCTGTCATTTACTGTATTTCCTGTGGTTGTATTAGTTCAAAGATATGTCATCTACTGTATTTGCTGTGGTTGTATTGGTTCATAGATCTGTCATTTACTGTATTTGCTGTGGTTGTATAGGTTCACAGATCTGTCATCTACTGTATTTGCTGTGGTTGTATTAGTTCATAGATCTGCCATTTACTGTATTTGCTGTGGTTGTATTGGTTCATAGATCTGTCATCTACTGAATTTGATGTGGTTGTATTGGTTCATAGATCTGTCATCTACTGTATTTGCTGTAGTTGTATTAGATCATAGATCTGTCATCTACTGTATTTGCTGTGGTTGTATTGGTTCATAGATCTGTCATCTACTGTATTTGCTGTGGTTGTATTGGTTCACAGATCTGTCATCTACTGTATTTACTGTGGTTGTATTGGTTCACAGATCTGTCATCTACCCGGTGGACATCTACAGGTTCGAACTCTCCGTCAGTCGGTACGAAACCGAGGCTTACGAGAAGCTGTCTACCAAACTACACCTGTACCTGAACCACGAGAAAGACAGGAAACCCAGGAAACATCTGCTGTATACTGAGACAGGTAAGGATGTCCAGCTATTTCATATTTTTATAGATGTTGTCAAAAGTTTGAATATATTAATACAGTATTTGCACATATGTTACTTTATTTGTTATTTAGTTACTAATAATATTATGATGAGCGCTAGAGTAGTTTGTGTATCATTTTAAATTCATGTTCTTAAGTGAGGTATGGAAAACTAGGATCAAAGAATATATAACTTAAATATATTCAAATCAGCCACAGAAGTCTACATTCGCAATGTTATAGAAACCAGTTATACAAACGAGGACATTACAATAAGCCTTGTTACAAGAGAATGCCTACAATGAAAAAGCCTTTGACTTTGGACATGCTCGCTTCTTGCAGTTGAACTTTTTCTTTATAGGTCCCTATTGAGCTGTTAAAAGCTTTCTTATATATGACATTTCTGTAAAGATAACCAAAGCATTTAGATATTTCTTTTTTACAAATCATATGGGTCACATTCCAACAAATCAAATGCAATAATAAATCTTGTATATCCTTGAAACAGACGCCATTCCGGAAACGGGTTACGCAATAGGTATTCCCCGTGTTGTAATAGTGTTGTATGACGTCACATTTAGATATTGTTATCATTATCACACATGTTTGATAATGCATGAAGTTTTGATTTATTGAAATATTCATATATCTTATCATTCATATTTTTCAAATAAATAAAAATTAAATTTCAGTGCAGATTGAGTTTTGACACATTTATTTTTCATCCTTAATGCTTTGAATAATATATCAGATAAATCATTAGAGAGATATACTGAATGAGGTAGCTATCTGTAGGCGCACTTCTCTTAACTTATAGCAAATTACTTTTTGCAATGCCAACATATAAAAATGACGGAAAACATTCAGAAACAAATTTATTCTTTTTTATTTCCATGTTAAACTTTTAGTTGAAATATGTCAAGGTTACTGCCTACGTCAAAAATGTTAAACACACGAAATCATTCCAATTGAAATATATTTTTTGATCATTGTTTAAAAAATTTAAATATATTTTGTTCGTATAAAATTTGTCTCAGATCAATTTGTTAACATTTTTTAATCATCATAAAAAAAAAAGAAAAGAAAAAAAGCAAGAAAGTCTTTTAGTGTAAACATTATTCATTGCATTAAAAGAAGAACATGGATACAATACATTTTTTAGATGAATAAGAATTTATGCAGAAGGATTCGGCAACAAGTGTAATCACTTATATTAATCCGTTTACTTAGATTAAGTTAATTACATTAATTAAATAAGTAGCCTGCCCAGCAGGGTAATAGGTCAGTAAATTTTACATGTATCGATGATTCACAATGATAGGACAATGTGTTTAAGTTACATTAGTAAAAAGAAGATAAGTGAGAAGTGAAGGGATAAGAGAGGATGGTGCGAGGACAAAGTAAGTCAAGAATATTTAGATTAGAAAATGTGCAAGTGATTGGTAAGTATAGTTAAGTATTAAATCTTTTAGATGAGATAATGTATTTATGAACAGCATTGAGTACAGTGAGGTTGTCTAGATATGATAGATTGTTGTAACCAGATTAAAGAGTTTCAGTATTGATGTTATTAGGTAGTGCATTGAGGTATAGTCTACGTTGATTTGTGAAAATAGGACAGTCGAAGAAGAAATGTTGAGTTGTTTCGGTTCCAACACAAGTGCAATCTGGACTGTTGGCGATATTACGAGAATAGAGATGGGAATTTAGGGAACTGCATTCTAGTCTCAGTCTAGCATGCAAGATTTGACATTTACGAGAACCATTGTAAAATAATTTCTGTGCAGGAGGAGTATTTGATATAAAAAAGCGTTTGAGATTGGATAAGGATGGGTTTTGTTGAATACTATAGGACAGATTATTATTAAAAAGGATTTTCAGTATATACTAGTACCTATTCCAATTCTACATTATTTCTTAATTTTCACAACTTCTGGAATGCGCTCGGTAATGTGTGGGTAACTGTTAACCTTGTGTATATGCTCGTTAACAGATGAGAATGGTCATTTCTACGTGAAGTCAGTGGAGCAGTTTTCCCGGGAGCAGGAGATGAAGAGGACCGTAGTGGAGGCACTGTCTGGTGCCAAGGACAGCTACAGACAGACGGACATACCAAAACAGACGGACACACCCCGGGGGGACTCCGGGTTGGGCAGCGGCACGGCCTCGACCCTGGAGGACGCTAGGTGTGTCATTATCTCTGTAAATATACACATGTATTTAGACCCATGAGAGATAGGTCTAAGTACTTTGTCACGATGACTATGTCTGGATGACAGTATTAAAAAGATAAAATTTAAAAAAAATCATCGAGACACTTAAGTACAGGGTAAAAGTTTGGTTAAAAAATTAAAATTTGTCATTAAAAAACCCAGCTCCCAAAAACAAACACCTGCATCCAAAAAAAAACCCACCTGTATAACTTTAAACTTTTTTTTTTTACAGAAGTGACATCGGTTCCTTAGCGTCATTTGATATATCAGCAAGAAAAACGATCACAGCCAATATTTCTAAGAACAAACAAAATCTAGGTGAGATTTCTGGAATAAAGATATATAAAGCATTACTTCAATTACAACTTTGTATTTTTGAAAAAAAGTTTAATAATTATATATTATGAAAATGGTATTTATAGATAAACTTCAGTCGAACACCATCTAATTATGCATACATGTATTTTAAAATATTCAAAATTCTAGTCATGTTATAAAGTGATATTGATATTTTGCATGTATCTCCACACTCACAGGGTTATGTGTGTCTGGGGGGATAGAGAGCAGGGTACAGCCAGAGATCAAGGTGGAACAGGTGTTGGAGGGCGGGGCGGCGGCGGATGAACCGGCGATACAGGTATACGTTTACGTGAAAAATAACGAAATTATTTCCGTTAACCAACTGATAAAAATGATGAGGAGAACTCTCGGGCACACAAGCAAAGGTGCTAAAAATTTAATTCTAAACACAAACAAGCACAATGCATACAATAAAACCTACCAAAACCATCCCAACAAATCAAAACGGAGGAAAAGCAACACAGTGCAAGTAAACATTTAGCCACATCTTCATATTAAAATTTTTATCTTGTAAATTTGTAATGAAAAAATAAGTTGTTTTCTGCGAAAGGTTTAAATTTGAGGAATGAAATTCCCTTTAAAATCATTTTTAAAACTATGTACATGTATATGGATTGATGCTTTGATTCTTACATGGACGTGATTTGTGGTTTCTTGGTTGTACAGCCGGGGTTGGTAATCCTGTCCATTGACGGCCAGTCCATGGTGGGGGTCGGACACACGGTGGCCGTGGACGCCCTCAGGTCCTCCTTCGGCAACAAGCGGAGGGTCAACATGACGCTGGTCCTACAGAGCCCCTACACGTGATGATCACGTGATCAAAGAAACGAAACCATTAGATCATAGCTTGTATCTCTTTAACAAAGGTGTTAATGCTGTTACAAAATTTTGATTCCTATATCTTAAGCTTCAAAGTAACCCACTTATCTTTGTCAGAGTTACTTTGAAAATGTCATCATTGTCATTTATCACATGTTTACGTTGAATCTATCATGATACATGCTTAAACATACATTATAGATATACACAGTATAGAAGTAGAGCTATTTTATTTTAGGCATATCGGTATTTGTAATCTGTGAATGATTAAGCTTTTCCTTTGTAAAGATCTTTGGAGTTACTTCTATTTTAATAGTAGTATTTGTGTGTAAAAAATCTAGTCATTTATATTTCTGTAACATTGTAATGTAGCATTTTACCTTTATAAATACACGTCTAGTATAATTTGCGAAAGATGACAAACATCTCTTTTGCGTACTCTTGCGCATGCTTGTAATGTGTTCCCATAATCACATGTTTGTCCTCGGCGAAATGCATCTTGGGATCAGGTTTTTGTCGCTGTCCTCTCTCCTCCATTGTTAAATCCGATGCTTTCTCTGTTCCATACTTTTTACGTTTACATTTGAACATGAAATATTGATATCTTTCATTAATATATTTTACTTGTGCATATTGTATCATTAGACGTACATGTATTCACGATCAAGTTGTGTCTTGCATCATTTGTATTGGAATAAACAAGAAGACAAACCATAATGATCTTGGTATATGTTTTATCAATGTATTTTGGTATATCACAGGCCCTTATGTTTAACGTCAACAGCATGTAGATTCACTGCATTTACAATGACATATCTACATTTATATACAGCTGGTTGATTTCAACAGAAAGGCGTCAGGTTCAGTGTTATTAGACTTGATTTTTATGTTTTATTCAAATGGCCTGTTTTGAGATGGAAAATGTTTTAGAGTGATATACAGAACTAATAAAATTTTTATATCGGGAATATCTCCATATAAATTTTTAAACTTCTCATTTTTACGCGCAATTTCTTTTCTTCATTCAATAGTCTTCAAACACTAGTTTCAACTGCGTTTTACAAAGAAGCATAACAATTCTAGTAATTCTTTAAAGTTTGGAAAGTCGTAATATTGGTATAATTTGTTTTTTCTTCACCTATTCAAAATATTTTTGAGTATCTAAGACTAGTAATTTGACATCGATCTTCGTAGCGCTTGCCCAGATTAGTTGAATTTCAACGCAAAGTGAATAAAAGAAACGATAGCTTGTACCGCAGGCTTTCTATGATTTGGCAGAAGTAACACGCCATTAAAACAAGAAATTAATTTCACACGTACTTTCTGCATGAGAAACCTGTGTACTTAACTATATGTAAACGGTAGATTTAGATGTTTTATAATTGCCAACCAAACTTAATTCTCTTAGGCAAAGAGCAATACCCTCTCTAATTTAAGACCCCAAATTACTAATTAAGCCAACAGTTTAGAGCATACTTCAAATCTTTTGCACTGATTCATAACAATCTAATATAATGGCCAACATCAATTTATTTTCAAAAACAACATGCGGAGTCTTAAGTCACCTGCAAGCAATTACAGAGAATCTACAGAAGAAGGAAAATGCTGTTGTGCAGGTTTACAACGGTAGTAAAGAGAGCGAAGAAAAAGCCCACTAATGAGATTATATTGGTAATTACCTTCGATGCACGTGAGGGTTTAGACCTACATTATACATACACAGAGATGTCTAATGACTGTAATTTACGTCTTCTTCTATGGAGCATAATTTGGATAATTTTCTTAAGAGGTCGATAAATTGCACGGGAGCTCTTCTCTTAAGCACCCCATTCACAAGCGTCGGAAAGTAGATGAGTTAGTGGGGAGAACTGTAATATCACAAGCGTCTTTTAAGTAAAAGAGTCTTCATGTAATTTGAAGATGGGGAAAAAATTGCGCCAAATTGCCATTCCTTGATCACTTAAAGCGCGCGGGCTTTGCTACCGATTGGGACTTGTGAGGGTGTTACTCATGCCAAGTTCTTTGATTTAATACATAAAATTTCTCCACGAATACTTGACAATGCGGAACCGTTTTTGTCTTAAAATGCTCAACATGCATGGAAACCTAAACTTAGATTACCGTATCAAATAAACTAACGCACTTATTAAACTGGGTGTCCATCTAATGGGGTAAAGTGAATATCAACAAACTGTACCTAAATGATATACACATGCAAATAGGAATACAAAAAATGAATATAATGGCTGTTTTTCTAATTCGAATTGAATTGCAATTACATCCGACTTTACAATAAAAAAGTTTGATATTAGATAAATAATGAAGACTGTCGTAACTTGTTACACGAGATAACAATGTCATATCTGATACGGTTTATGCATTATCAAGTACGATTTTTGATAACATAAATCCAAGTCCGACAGAACGCCGCGTACAAACTCAAAACGTCACGTATTGACCAAACCCGTAAGGCGTCACCAACCCCAGCTAAATGTTTGCTCAACGTGCATTAATGTGTACGTGCATGAAGGTTATTCAAGAGCAGACTTACCCATTAGTCAACAATTAAGATATGTGTAACCTAAACATGAAGGTCATTCTACAAGTTTCCCTTTGCCTGACTGTTCAGTACTATACGATGGAAATGAAACCATGGCTGCTGTTTTTTCCTTAACGCCATGTACCATAACAGAAACTTAAATATCAGAAAACGATTGTAAGAGATTTACTATGTTCACGATGTTGCTGATGAGAAAAGACCAGTGTGTATCAGTATTTATTAGACAGTCACAATGTCCAAAACATTTACTACGATTGTATTCAAAATTTCTTTAATGTCCTGTCTTGACGTCCAAATAAATTATTGGTGCAACTCTATTAACAAATTGCATATATCATATGAACTATTGGCTTGCTAAATATCAAAGTTGGGAAATCAAAACGTTTTTCGATAAATTACTTAAGTAAGTGAAATGTCAGTTGATACATTTTAACGGTATTTTTATGGACTAGCATATATCTCTATCGTCCATTAGAAATATTCGATGTTTAAAAACACATGGCTTATTACAATGATTTTTTATTTTAAAACCAGTGAATCAGCTAAAACATAAACAGGCAAGCACATTGCTGTCATGCAACATTTATTCTTTCATCGGTGCCGGGATTGCCGACAAATTTCCGGGAATGTATATTGTCTTTGAGAAATAATTGCTATAAAAATTTGGAAATCTCGAGGAAGAAAGATACGGTAACTCAGGTTTTTGATATCCTTCATTTGCGCCAATTTGCAGCATAGTGATCTGGTGTCTTGCAAATTATAAGCGGATTCCGCTCCACATGATTCGTTTGTGCACAATCTACGATATTATAAAAAAAATTCGGGCCATTGTGCTGGGAAATGTTTTATCGACCATCAATATTTTTAGGTTAACTCCTATAGAAACTTAAAGAATAGAAAACACACATTTGACATTTTCCATTACGGTTTTGTATGGGTTGAGATAAACTTGCTCAGTGATATATAAAAATGATTACGCAGACTGATTTCAAATAATCATTGAACAAGGATGCTTCAATATCAAAGCTGAACAAATACCTATACTTTCATTCACAAAGTGTTTCCATTTCCTTGATTATACACCATTATTCGATTGTGATAAAAAAATCGTATATGTGCAGTGATTACTATTACTACTATGCCAAATGGTATTAACTTCTCTTTTATTGCGAAAACTGATGTATTTTCCAAGTAAATAAACATTACTTTTAAATTTATACAGCTTTTTATTAAAAGTCATAAAATTCACTATGAATTTTATTTATCCATTTCTAGAAATTCACTTTGTAATTAATTGTTGAAGTTTAATTTCATGCAACGATGATAAAAATCTCTGCGCCATATTTTCAAGATAAAGGAGAAATCGTTTTAAATAAGTTACAGAAAGACGTAATGAATAACCTCTTAAAATATCTTTCATGATAATCAAAATCACCTTGTGCGAATACAAAAAACAAGCCTTCTGCATTAGCAGAACTTTTAAAAGTTAATTATGCTTTCTAAAAATATATTTCATTCATTTCAAGAAATATTTCAACCTAATATACTTGGTAATTATCCGGGATATTTTGCCATGCAAGTCAAAAAGCGACATGCTCAGAGTTTTGGAACTCATATTAAATGCACCGATGAAATCGTTCGAAAACATATTAACACATTGTGAATCTTCGGTTTACGAGTGATTAACCTTCGAGGGGCGTGTTCGACTAATTCTCGTGTTGACGCTTTGTCTGGGTCCGTTGTAGCTAACAGATTTATTGAATTAGTTCCATTCATCCATATTGTAAGAAAGTCATTTCGGAAACAGCAGGTATAAAATCTTCATTACTGGGAAGTCGATTTAAACAGCGGGACTGCGCATTAAACGAGCTATTACAGGCCAACGATATTTTAATTTTTGAGAAAGTGATCTAAAATACATCTTCTGTTGGATAAGTGATCTACATCAGTGATAAAGAATTCAAGAGTATCTGCTATCCAGGCATTAGGAACGTTTAATAGGAAAAAGGATTTTAATGATCGAATTAATCAGTTTTGGTTTCTGTGGAAATGAGTCATAAATACAATTAAAGCGTTTGGGGCAATATTTGAATTAAAAACCTGACACAAAGTCTGTATCCAATATTTTATTATAATTCAAATATCAAGGCGACAATTACGCCATTACTGAATCATATTTTAGGGTAAAGTACAAAACAATGTCCTTATTTTTCAGCCTTTGACTCAGTAAAATATTACCCATCATCCTATATATGTTACTCATTGATGAAAAATCGCCATCGCTGAATAAAACTAGTAGTCAGAGAGCAGTCCACGGCCCCACCCGAAACTTTGTGGAGGTCTACAGATTCTTTACTCCTTTATTCAGCCTAGCTTAAAGCTTGAACTGTACATTCAAAAGCATTGCATAATCAACCTCTTCATGATTGCGAATACCTAATCAAGTAGTCCCTCATATGAGTTTGGATAAAAGGATTATACAAACATAAGTCTGCAAGTAGATAAAGAATAACAGAAAAAAGTCCCTCATATGAGTCTGGAAATAAAGCCCAACTGGGCCCTTATAAATAGAATTGTTACCCACGTTTGATAAGATTTTAATAGATTGATCAAAATATAATACCTGTTTGTGAAAATGTCTAAACTATACAATGGATATTGCTAATAAGTATTTAGATTCATATTTTATGTTTTTATCCCAGATGTTAAAAGGACACAAAACACAATAAAAATATTATATATGATTAATTACTTGTCTGAATTTATTCGAAATAACATCATAAGTTATTTAAGTAGCTGCCAAAGAAAAAAGGAGATTAAAAAAATCTAATGCAATTACATCATTTTTTATTTCATATGTCCCAACCATAAGACCAAAACAAAAGTATCAAGTCGAAATATTCAATTCAAATATGCATCAAAACTGCCTCAGAGATGCTACTTTTAAGGAATTGGGTCCCTTTTTAGAGTTAATTTTTTGATGAAAAATATCAAGTACTTTTGCAGAGTTTTTCATGTGTTTATGCAGATAACTGCTCACAAAAAGCTCTTTTAAAAGTGGTATTTGTTTTAATGATCCTGCACAAATCATTTCTTTAATCACTCTATGTAAAGTTGGCCATCTATGTCTTCTAAGACCTTTAATTCACAACCATTGAAATTTGCCTCCTTTTATCTTTAAAAATAAGAAACAATTACAGGATTAAAATACTACATTGTCGCAAATGCATGCTGGATGTTGGTCCAAATAACAAAGCATCTCCATTTACAGACCAAGAATAAGACGTGGCCGCTTACGTTATTACAAAGACGGATTAAGACTAGGGAGACGGAACAATTACTAGCACGCGAGACGATTTATTTCAATAAACGACTGGCGTTTATTGACCAATTACCTTTATTTCTCTAAGTCGTTTAATGACAAAATTACACGTCTTCCAATGGGGAGTATTTTTCCCGGTAATACTTTGATAGGAAATTAACTATTTAATAGCAATCAATCCGTTATACTAAGTACCAATATAACCGAATCAACCGTCTTTGAAATTGCTTTGGTTCTGCGAATAAGCTTTCTTTTGTGGCCCGGACAATTACAAATTGCCAAAATAGGACTTTGTAGTTATGGACGTCACAAATTGAGGCTAATTAATTCTATCGTGGATAGCGGGTCGCTTCATTTTACACTCTGTGAGATGATGGAGAAAAACGTCCATCTAGCTCCGTAAAAGAGTTCCAGCATGCGAGGCTGGAACGGAGGTAGGGCACTAACATTGAAGGAAGGAGACTCACATCAATAACCGTTCATCTTAATACCCCACTGAACTACAGCCAGACATTATGTGCATCCTGTGGATCATTTGTCCTCTGTATTGTTTTCAGTATAATTAATGGTAATTGGGTATCCAGTCATGGTTCAATGCAGCTGATGTTATAAAAATATGCAAATATAATTACAGCAAGTTGAGCATTCAAACATATCATACCACATTACGGTTTGCAGCATAGAAGAATCAATTCGTATAATGTATGCAACATAATTTGTAAACATAGGGCAGTATAATGGTACATATTTAAAAAATCTTTTAAAATATTGCCCTTGTTCCAAAGGACTTTTAGGTGTTTCTAAGCAATTATGTGGGCATTAACTTCAGGTATTTTAAGAATTGACGAGAAAAAGACTTCCTTTTGTAAGACACCTAAAAACATATTCTACTTGAACCAGTGAGAGAAATAAAAACAATTCCAAAAGCCTTATTAGGGTTCACCAACCTATGTACACTTATAAACTGTCGCCTCGATGATAATGATTTCCGGGGGAAAAAAATCTAAAATTTTATATGAATGCATTTAAGTTTAGCATACTTAACGGGATTTTTTTTTTTGACAGAAATCGTTTAACATGTCAATTTATCATCTATATTATAAAGTGAAGAAAGAGTTGTGTCTCTTAGCAGAAGGGTCAGTGGTCGATAAAGGTTTGCACAGTGTAGGGTTCCGGAATTATTTTATGTCATCTACCTACTCCAATATAGAAGAAATGCATAGGAATAGTTATTTAGCATCAGATGACCGATATGATGAATTAATAATCAATATGATTAATTAACATATTTAATGTGGTATAATGTAATTTGAATAAAAAAAGTATCATAAAATTGTATAAAGATCTAACTGCTTTCCATAACGTACAGTTTGAGTCGACGTTTTTATTCATCGGATTCATATACGAAGTTTTTACATTTCTGCAATTATGCTATTTTTTTAAAAAAATTTACTCGGTGAATTTAATTTAATAGGTATTTTATTCAATATATAAATACATTAAATTGGATCAAACAGCAGGCAAAATGCCTATATATGATCTCTCCTGTAGTCAAGGTATAATATTACACAGGATACAGATATTGCCGTACATTTGAATTTTGTACAATACGAGTGTTGTTCGGAAATTATTGAGACAACACGAATATTTCCTTTCTAAGTGACAAATCAGGGTGAAAATTAGCATAAACATTAAAGAACCCCCAACAAATAATTAAACAAAGTAAAATTTTAAAAAATATTAGATATTTTGTTTACAACGGTAGATAAACATATAACACAGAACTGTTTATAAATACATGTACGTTTGTTCAATAATTTAACCATTTTAGTCATATCCATTTCTATGTACTTTCCATTCTAAACTACTACACAGTTGTAAATTGTTATACTTGGTAAGAACCTTGTAAGTTGCTAGAACTTGTGTTCGAACCATTTGTATATGTTTATGCAATAAAATATGTTCAAATCAAACATATCGGTGGTCGGAGTACCCAGCGCAGGCATAAATTCGGAGAATAAAAAAACTAAAACATCTTCTTTCTAATTGACCGTAGACTTACAGTTTATGATAAAAAAAATCAACTTATATATGTTCATTTTGCTGTTAATTGTTTCTAACTTTTGATCAAGTTTCACTGGTGTTCGAGTTGAAATACGGATATGGTGCAGATATATTAACCAAACAATAGAAATCTGACAACGACGGTATATTGAATTTTGACGCCAAGGCGGCGCAGCGAATATACATCAAATTGGTGAAAATCTCGGAAAAAGACCTTTTCAGGCCACCCAATTGCTTAAACAAAAACTATACGATGGCAAGGGATAAAGAGCTTCAGTTTATCGTCTTTTTTCATTGATTGATTAACTAGAATTGAGACAAAGGGACTAAATATCAAGTACTTTTTACACACTAAACGATGTCAACAGATCTAAAATATGTACACAGAATGACTTTAGGAGACATTTCACAGTAATTTGACTTTCGGTTAGAAATAATTCGATTTTTTTTCACAAAAATCAAGAATGGAGAGAATATGCAAATGTTGACACCTTGAAATGTAAACAAAAGATGAGTAATGAAGCATAAATTCTAATTTTCGTTGGTTTGTAAAATGTTTAAAATATAGGAGCGATGAGAAGCATTAAAATGACGTTGCAAGTTTTCGGTTGCTGCGAGTCACTGGGCGAAGGCAAGTTGGTCAGTTTACCAGGAATGATCTAATCATGCCATGGACAAGAAACTTTTCACATTGATAAACTCTATCCTGGTGTACGTTTTGGTGAAATTTCAAGGGTTTATCTTTTAACCCAAGGAAATAAGGATAAATATCTCAATAATTTCTGATCAGCCCTAGTACGTTAATATTATCAATAATATAAGAAAGAGAAAAATAAAAAATAAAATTAAAAAAGAAAAAGAGAGAGAAAAAATTACCGATCAATTGCTACGAAAAATAAAATTAGAAATGAGAAGAAAAAATGAAAAGAAAATGATAACAAGGTCACACAGAAGAAAATCTAGAGGGGGAGTAACAAATACAACAATAAAGAAGAAGAAAAGAGAATGAAAAAAATTCAATGTTATCCAGTGTATTTAAAGTGATAAGAGAACACTGGTTTTAATTTTTTTTTTGTGTTTTTGTTTAAACACAAGAGTAAAAAGGAAAATAATAGACGTATTTTAAAAGAATTAAAATACTTATGGGAAAGTCAAATTTTGAAAATATTTTCAAATTTTGTGGTTTGGAATCGGGATAATTAAAGTAGATGAGTCTATTTCACTCAATTTTCACTTAATTTTCGATATGTTATTTGTTTTTATACACATGTACTTGAATAGGATATGAGTAAGTTGTCAGCTGTCAGTATACCAAAATTTCATCTCGAAAAAACCTTTCAATCCTAGGTAATATTTTGCCTTGATTGTATAAAAAGTAAAATAGTTTTATATAAGACAAATATCTATGAAAATTGATATATTTATAAAGTTCATTTTTTTTATCTATCTTAAGGTAAATGTTTGGTTTATTGTTTTTGTCGTAACATAATTTCATTTCTACAATAATCAAAGTTTGGTTTAGTAAGGTATCAATCAATGCATATAAGTAATCATTTAAAGCAAGGTTTTGTTTCAATGTTTGATTTAATTGTAATAAATATTTAAAATATTTTCCATTCAAAGAAACGATTTGGATTCTTGCACTGGAGTATATAAAGTAAACATAAATGATTTAAGGTAACGGTTGAAGTGATTTTATATACAGTAAAAAATTTATAATAAAGCAAGAGCCTTTACTGTATATAGTTTTATTCATACATTAAAAACACTTTTCATTTAATTAAGACAAGGGTTTGTTTTGAGCTTTTGAATTGATTGTATAAACTTTGTAACATGTTTTTGTTTAAGCAAGGGTTTGGTTTGTTAAACATATTAAGGCAAACAATTTGTATCTCTTTTAATCTCAAGCAAGTGATTGATAATTGTATTTACAGTTAATTTCTTTTTTATATCAGACAAGGCGTTGCTTTAACTATTTGCGTTGATTTCACATGTTTTTACTATAAGATTTCAAAATCTATATTAATCAAGAGAATGTTAAATGTATATATAATGTAAAACGTTTCTATGTAAGGCAGCCATTGATTGTAAATAAAAGTAACTGACTGTGAGACAGCAGTTTCTTCAACAGACAAAAACTTATAAAGGTTATACACAAACCCTGTACGTAAATATGTAAAGATGTATGGATTCGGAATGTTAACATGATGGACTGCAATTTTATTTTTGATAAAAAATAAACCTCAGTGCCATAGTATTGTACAGTTTTACTCTGCTCTTGAGGTTCGATTCAAGTAACAGATTCCAGTAATCCGATGAGTTAAAAGGCTATCTCCTACTCGTCTTTTCTGAATCTTGTAATTGTCCGTCTTTTCTGAATCTTGTAATTGCCCGTCTTTTCTGAACCTTGTAATTGTCCGTCTCTTCTGAATCTTGTAATTGTCCGTCTTTTCTGAATCTTGTAATTGTCCGTCTCTTCTGAATCTTGTAATTGTCCATCTCTTCTGAATCTTGTAATTGTCCGTCTTTTCTGAATCTTGTAATTGTCCGTCTCTTCTGAATCTTGTACTTGTCCGTCTTTTCTGAATCTTGTAATTGTCCGTCTCTTCTGAATCTTGTACTTGCCCATTACCTGTTTCTTACTTGTTCGGAAGTTAATGTTTAAATCATTCTAGTATCGTGGATCTTTTATTTTTGCTGTTGCCTTGCTAGCAAGTTTGTTAAGCATGCATGCCATTCAAATGTACAATGTCTTGCTATGTTGATGATTAATACATCGATGTGAATGTTGGGTTTTTGAATATTTTTTCCAATGTTTTCGTGAATGTACTTTTTAGTTGAATTTGTTTGTGTGTATTTAGACACTATTTATATAGGTAAACGTTTGAATGAATATTCATTATGTTTCCAAATTTGTAAAAGTTTGTATCAAACATTCCTAGTATTAAACAATTTGTAATCATTTAGATATTTATCAACTTTAAACAAAAGACTTAATTTGGTTAAAATAAAGGGGAAAAAAACTTTTGAAATTTCAGATTCAGTGAAATTACGTAAAACAACTTTACAAGCAGGAGGAGGAACAATGTTAACCAAGCAATAAAATGCTTTCTTTTGTGGTTCATGCAGCTTTGAAGACGGGGAGTATTGCTTATTTGTTTCTGCAATGCTGCGACTTGTAGCTTCATAACCCAAATTAAGGACGTTGGATCCTGCGATTAAAAGTCTTTAATTTTTTTTCTAAAGTATTTTTTAAAAATTTAGACACATAACTTAACCAAATTTCAAAACAAAATTTTGGGGTCTATATGCTTCATTCGGCGCTACGGTGTATTTAATATGACCTTTCTGCACTGAAAGTGCAGAATGCACATAAATCGCTTTTCCCTCTTTATTTTTTTTTTATCGGAATGAACCATGGCATCAAATACAAACTAATATTATTTAGAATAAATATAATTAAAATTATCATAAAGAAAAATGTTACAATTTCTTCACCTAATTGATATTTTGACCTTTTTTGCACTGATGAAACGCTATTTTATCCATTATTGCTTCAACATGCAATGAAATTATTTAAAAGTCTCAAACTATTTCTCAAATTATGATAGACTTGTCTAAAATCTTATAAATTCAGAAAAGTATGTGTCTATTATGTAAAATTTGAGATATGGCATGAAATAAGCGAATTTGAGGCAAAAATTGGGATTCATTTTTCCTTGACTTTTATGAAATATAAGTTAAATTTGCCATTATGTGTCGATAGAAATATTGAAAAATTGTAAAAATATGTTTTTCGTAACAAAATGAAGACATCCTAATGCACAAACTATCTGGAAATTTTGGTCTGCACTGAAAATAAGGAATGCAAAGGAATGCAAACTCTGAAACAACTGAGGTATGAAAAATGTTCATTTTCTTCTTAAAAACCTTCCGCCACAAAATATAGTCCCCTACTAAACTCTGTAAATATGTACTTCAACCTTTACTATTTTATTTAATATAGTTTAATTGGCATTATAAAATATGAATTTATGAGTAGAATCAATATATGATGCATAATTTCCAGAATAGAGGTGACCCAAAATGGCTACCCAAAAACAGAGGAACGAACCTCTTTAAGAATACGTTTAAAAGAAGTTTGTTTTGAATACTTGCATCCTTTTTGAACCTCTTCTTAATTATTCAATCAACTCTTAATTTAAAAAAACCCCAAATAATATTAGTGGATATAGTAGTGGATTTAAATATAAATTTATTGGCCTCGTTAGTATTTCCTGAATGTAAGAATGAGCTTATTCGCTTATAACAGTTTTAAAATTCAGGAAGTAATAGTTTTATCAGCTGTAAGGAATAAAGAAAACTTTAATTTTGGTCTACAATAGTTTATCTTCTAAAACAATTGCAGTTTACTGATAACATATATAATTCTTCAATGTACGAACTGCTTTTTTCAAAATCACCGGAATATAAATATAAAACACGCTTCTTGTGCATGTCTTGAATTTTAAAGTTGGAGCCAACGGTTGAATTTCAGTCTATTGATAATATCTTAAATGGTTTATAAATTGCAATTACCGATTGCAATATTAAGATATAACCACTCATGTTGGATATAGTATTTCATTCTTGTTTAACCTTAGCTGATAAAGTACTTGACTTCTTTTTTGCTTGAAGATATTTGCGAAATCACTTTATGCATTGGTTTTGTAAGTTGGTCAAGTGCTTCTGCAATTTTCTCCAGACTGGCGAATGAAAATATGTTATACACCATTATTCATAATTTCATCATTTACAACCAATTAATTATGCATAATCGCAATACTTAGATTATCTCTCAAATCATTGTTTGCGGCCATCCTGTCTGTTAATCCGAACCCGAGAGGAAAGAATAGACATGGAGTCAATTTGGCGACCTCGATCCCGACTAAGCGGAAGTAGTATATGTCAAACTCATCAAGAGACAAACAGAACTCGCCTTGGGAAAACACTACATCACTTGGTCTGTAATCTCAGAGAAAACAAAGACGTGGGTGCGAATTATATCGCACTTTATTGTAATTGAATGTAATCACAGGTATAGCCGAATGTCGAAATTGTATAATATGTGAATATTAGGCAGTTACAAGTGATAAATCTTTCAACTCGGATGTTAAAGCTACTGATTACATAAAAGATAGTCCACAGAATTATCACCATTCTGTACATACCAACTTCGTTAAAAATGATGGATACATTTATTATGATACAATACGATTTTTTCTTATTCGCTGAAATATTTAAATTGGAGAAGAAATGATAGCCTAACGATAGAACTAAAGATGAGGGTAATATATACTTACTTGTAAGTAGACCAGGAATACAGCATAATTTTTATTGAGTATACTTGTCTATTCCCGCAGGTAGTTTTTCAATGATAGACCTGTAATGAAAGAATCTCGTGAATACTTTTATAATACTAGTATATGTTTATGGCAGGATCTTACAAATAGCCCAAAAAGAATTGTATATTTAGTTTTCCTTAACTTGCCTTAATATTGATTTATTATTTTCTTAGTAAAAACAATTTAGATTTGTACCTTTAACCCTTTGTGAGTACGATACACGCTATATTAGGTTTATTTACCTCACCGTCTACGAATCTACGAATCAAAAGAGATTTATTGAAATGGTGAGGAGATTCTCTTGATATTATTCCTAGCCGGTCAATATTAAAATAATATTGACCGTTCAATATTTTTCGGACGAGCTTGAATTTCAATTATTGAGTATTCGTCTATATAGATCAATATAGAAATTTTATAGTGAGAATTTACTACTGAATATAACAATATATATGTATTATTAAAAAAGTAACCTAAACTAAAGCTACAAAAACCAGAAGTTACAAAAAACAGAACGTAAGTCTAATGACAATATGACATAGTACAAATTGTTCACATCTCTGAATTCAAAAACGTTTGGCAAAAACTCCAGATACTATATGATCCCTAGAAGACGAAAATGTAACAACAGCAATTATCATCGTAATTATTATATAATATTTAAAGAAAAAAATAACGTAGATAAAGTATTTTCGAACTAGTTTCGAAGGTTTGATAGTCAAGAATATTTCATTATCATTGTATTCATATATAATTATAAAAATGCATATTAAATTATCAGTGTATATGAATGCTTTCTTTTCCAATGGCACAACAAGACTAGGTATGTCAGAGTTTACTGGAATAGGTATGCTTGTGTCCTACTATTACTTATTAGGTTTGTTACTGACTGACTACAGAAATATATCGTGTTGATCAATCTCATAGGTGGCGAGGCGAAGCCGAACCATCTATGAGATTGATCAACCAGATATATTTCTGTAGTCAGTCAGTCAGTAACAAACCTAATAAGTGTTTTGTTTTCCCGAGGACTATCAAGTGACACATTCATTCACAAAAAGCGATGAGCTACGCAAACCCATGTACAAGTTGCCCAACATCTCGTCCAATTTAACTCATTTAAACTTTTCAAAATTATCAATCTCACCTTTCAAATACTCTTTGAAATTCTTCGCTTCACCCAGGTTTACTTACAATGTTTTGTTGCTATTCAATTTTAAACGTTTTCCCCCTTCCCTCTGCAGATATTTGAGCAAACCTCGACGCCGCCATTTTGTTCTGCTCCAGACACAACAATGTGACATCAATTCAAAGGGCAACTACTCTAATTTAAAAAGAATTCCAAAGGGCAACTACTCTAAATATTTTAAGAACTTACGGAACGCGGTTTCTGTGTTAAATGATATGAAATATCGAGATGAGTAGGCGAAGCCGCGGCCAATGACGGCCATATTGCCTGATAATAATTCTCACCGAACCTATATAGAGATATATGAGGCAGTCACGTGCCATGTTCAAACCAATGATAGTGTGACATTTCAGTCTAAGAGAAAACAAAAGCAAGTGCAAGTACCAACAAAGGTATGATTGTAATCTACAATCGTAGGTATGTACTAGCAAAGGTATGATTGTGTTCTACTAGCAAAGGTATGTACCAGCAAAGGTATGCTTATGTTCTATAAGCAAAGATAAGTACCAGCAAAGGTATGATTGTACTCTAAAATCGTAGGTATGTACTAGCAAAGGTATGAATGTGTTCTACAAGCGAAGGTATGTACTAGCTAAGGTATGAATGTGTTCTACAAGCGTAGGCATGTGCTAGCTAAGATATGAACGTGTTCTACAAGCGAAGGTATGTACTAGCTAAGGTATGACTGTAATCTACATTGGTAAAGGTATGGTTGTATTCTTCTGGCATATACATGCTTGTGATTTACTAGCATTGATATGACTGCATTTCTACCTACTAGCATAGGTTTTCTTGTTTTCTATGAGCGTAGGTACATGTGTATGCCATTATTCTACTACATGACATGTGGTGATTTCGAACAGTGTTCAAATTCAAAAGTCCAAAGGAAAATTACAAAATAGGAGCAGAGCAAACACGGACCTTTTAAAAAATAGGATCAGGTGCCATGGAGGAGTGAGCATCCTCTACTGACCGATCACACCCACCGTGTGCTCTTATATATTTATCAAATCTTCTACAGGTAATGAACAAGAAGTAGACTTACCGGTATAGTCACATGATAAGTCTTTTCGGGAAACAGTCTTGCAATCAGAAAAAAATAGTTTAAATGCAAATGCAGATCTTGCCAAAGTCAAACCTCGAGGACAACATGTATTTTGTGGCTAAATATGTGTTTATATCACGACGTTGTCAAACGAAAGTAACTTCACTACAAGATCGTTTATTTTTAGTATTATGCATGTTTCCTTATTTTCTTACACTTTTAGTGTTAAAAAATTCTAAAATAGAATTTAAAATAGATAAAATAAAATTTAGTCAGTTTACTGTTTACATGTATTAAAAAAACTTTATGATAATATCACTGACGTATTGTGTTGTCTTTTCGTTGTAATTTGATATAATTAACCTGTTAATACCCGGTAGGTCGGAATGATAAATGATAACTGATTGGCAATTCTGTTTTCGATTGCTATACTCATAAACATTCAAATGCGTGTATAAACATTGATAACAGAAGGAAATAAGACGAAGGCAAGAGTACTTTTAGAATTAAAATGATTATTGCAAAATAGATTTAAATGACATGTAAAGCATGTATCATTTTATGATAGCAGCAATGCAGATAAAACAAGTAAAGGGGTGCAATTTGTTTTTTTAAAGACTTGTAATTGGTAGTTTAAAATTTGAATTGATTTTTTATTATTTTATTCTAAAACAACAATCAAATTGATTCTGATGTGTCTTTTCGGGTAGTACATGAAAGTCAACAGAAATAAACTATTGCTCTGATACACTACTTCCTGTTTGTAAAGACAAAACTTGAATGACAAACCATATTAGCCTATGCTAAAGAGAAAAAAATGTTCATTTGAACACTTTCTTTGTTGGTTCGTGTGGGCAGCGAATATTGCAGTTGCAGAAGGTGTTACATATACTAGTATACAATGATTGTACAAAACACAGTGCTTAACAGTACTTAACACAATTAACAGTCCTTAACACAATTAACAGTACTTAACAGACCTTACTACAATTAACAGTACTTAACAGTAGTTAACACAATTAATCATAGCTAAAGTCTGAACAAAATGTACCTTTGACAAAGCTCTCTGAAGTGTTGAACAACTCTTCTATACCGCTAAACATTATGGACATACCTTTACAAAATCACATGTACAATAGATATGAAAAAAAAACGTTAAATGAACATTATGTTATAAATGAACAGAATATTACACGAACATGCCTGTATAAACAAATGAAAAATTACAATAACAAACTGTCAACCATCTCAAAAATATATAAACTGTTCATACGAAGAGCATGCCCTTGCGTATCGAATTAACTGAGAGACAAAAACACCATACGCAGGTGATGAAGGTATATTGCTACATAAGTAAGGAAAGTTGACTATAGAAAATTGAATTCGAAGTCATCACGTTTATCATAAAGTTTTGTTGTTAGGTTACCATCAGTGTCCATTTCCAGTAAAATATCCAAATAAAAAAAAATCCAAATGAAACAGATGACGCAGACTCTGTGGTATCTTTTATTTCAAGTTCACTGTGATATATCAATTCGACGTAAGTATGGAAATAACAAGTGTTAATTGATAATACGTCGTCGATATACCTGAATGTTGAGTTGAAGACCAAAGCGAGTAGTGATTTATTTTTTTCACGTACAAGTTTTTGAATAAATTCTACTTCATATGAATACAAAAATAGGTCTGCTAACAATGGGGCACAATTGGTACCCATGGGAATTCCATCATATTGTTTGATTTCCAAAACCTACATAAATGTTGTCTATCAGAAACTCAAACATCTTTTTAATGTCAACTTCAGAGTACTTGTGTGTGCAATCAGAATGGTTTTTAACGCAATATTTTTTTAGATTTCCAATGACAAGGTAAGCATTTTTACGAGTTCCATTTTTATTGTAGAAACAACTGTCGATGATATCTTAAAGCCTAGATTTTAATTTGTCAGGAGGAATGGTTGTATAAAGCGTTGTAAAATCGTACGTTTTGATGTTATTGATTTTGGTAAGATTTTGTGACCTCAAAGTTTCTGATAATTCTTTAGAGTATTTTAGTATCCACATCTAATTCACGTCGCTTCTGGAGTATATTGTTGTACAGTACTCTTGAAGTTTCTCCTTCACTACTGTAAGAATTTTAGTAAGGAGTACACAAATTGAAATAAATTAACTCGTACATGTAATGCAGTATCCTATAACAGAAGGTGCCAAAGACCTCGATTGCTTTTTGAACAAAATAAACCATAGGTAAAGCTGTATGTATGAACCAAGACTATGCCATACAAAAGAAATCTAACCAATAATGCGAAACGAATAGAATAGTGCAAAGTCAAAAAACTTGTTGTACAGAATTATCTGTACCTAAGATTCTATATACAATTACATATTGTCAAAACCCAATTTTAAGTAATATGACCTACTGTAGAATTATTTTTATTCGTGGGGGTCAATGTTCGTGGGTTGCCAAACTTTGCCTGGTTCGTGGAGACGTAATTTCGTTGGTAGCAAGTTTGGGATACTTTTATTAAACAAATGCTTTATATACGTTCATGGGGATGTAATTTCGTGGGCAAGGGCTACCCACAAAAGCCACGAACATTAGTCCCCCACGAACAACGATCAATCCAAAGTATCAAAGAATATGAATTTTTGTACCATAGACAATGCTGTATAAAGTAAGTGTATCAAAGACAATGTTACAGAGTGTTTAATATCAATAGACAACACTTTCAATCAAATTTTATTTCCACAAAGCTCTTTGAATAAATTCTAATGTTACAGAGTGTTTAATATCAATAGACAACACTTTCAATCAAATTTTATTTCCACAAAGCTCTTTGAATAAATTCTCTAGAGATAACGTTCTCTGGATATATAAGAAAACAAATAACCCATACACAATACCCAAATGAACAGTATGTACTAAAGTCACTGCTCTTTGAATAACATTTACCGGAAGCAATGCTCTATATACAGAATGTACAATTAACAAACCTGTATAAGCAGAATGTTCCAAATACAATGTCAAAGAAAACTTCATATTACAAAATGTTCCCTAAAACAATGCTCTATTAACAGACTGTACCACACATATTTTACCATCGATAATTCTTTATGGACAGAATAAGCAATGGCATCCGAAACTTACTTAGGACAGTGACATATAAACAGTTAGAGATTGCCATAGAAAATAAATATGGACAGTGTGTACCAAAGACACAGTAATATGATCAGACTGTACAACAGACAATACCCGTGTCATAACATTTTCCTATATAATCAGTTGGACTATAATATTTCTCATTATGGACAATTCTGAGTGAACAGAATGTATACCGTAAACAGATCTTTGAGCAGAACGTACCAGGGACACTGCTTTTTAGAGATAATTTACCAATGACAGTATCTGTAAAGAGAATGAACATTCTTGACAATGCTGAAGGATCAGAATTTATTCATCAGAGACCAAAGAAAGCACAACAGACACGATTATTAATCAGAATGAGAACAAGATGCACCCATGAAACGTTCTATCAACAGATTCTACAAGGTAAATACTCTGTGACCAAAATGTACCACAGAAAATACTCTATGGACAAGATGTGCCACAGTAAAGTCTTACAAATAGATTCTACTGCGGAAAATGCTCTATGCTAAGAATATATCACAGACAATATTCTATGAACAAGATGTACCATAGAAAAATCCTATGACATATTGTACAGCGAACTATGCTCTATGCTAAGAATGTACACACAAAATGTTTTGTGAACATGACTGAACCATATACAATGACCCAAGATTACAATGTACCATTTGACGGTTGAATTGTCTTCACTCTCTCATTTTCTAAACAAAATTCTATTATGAGGAAAGTTCTGTTGCATTCTTTGAGAATAGTTTTAAATATTTGCAACTTAAGAAAACTTGTCCGTGCCTTATGCAACGACCAAATATGTACATAAGTACATTTTGAATTGCCATATCTATGCAGCATTGAATACATAATGTCGTACATACTGTGCAGTGTTTTGTATCATTCCAAGTCAAAATAATCAAGAATTCCTGTAATTTTGTTTCAGACGATACAAAACCAAAGCTCAGCATGTCAGGGACGGAGGTTTGATTTCTTCCGATATTGTGATATTTTGCCAAACAGCCGAGGAAGTGAGGTTGTTGTGGAACGATAAATAACCAACTGATATCTTCATTGAAATTTTGATATGTACATCAATGTAATTGGTTATCACTTAACTATCTGTTGATGAAATTTGTGAATTATTTGGCACTTGCTTTATAAAAATGAGGGAAAATACGACCACTCCAAAGGCCCACAGAAATATGCCAAATCTTCTAATTTTTGGTAAATATGATATCACGAGCGAAGCTTCCAATTTATCTTGAAGGGTGACATATTATAAATAGTGGTGCCGAAATGGATTTAAATCACGGGTATGGCAGGCCCACACTGGGCAAAAAGTTTATCAGGGATATCATTTAGTATCTTTAATTGCTGTATCAACGAAAAGTAATTCGTAAGTTTACTTGTCAAAGATTTTGTGAGATATAGGCAATCATGCCGCGCGACTGACAGTTTCCGTACAAGTCAGCTTATTTTTTTCGGCAATCGGTAGATATTCTGCTTCACTGTGCTGTACAGCCCGAAGGAGACACCACAATCAAACCATTTTTTCAATTCTGAATTTTTCCAATTTGCGGATAATTGCACATGTTAGTGTCAATTTAAAGTTTATCAAGCGCCATTAGGACAACAAATTCAGGAAATCAGGGTGATAGAAATGTTTAAGACTTAGCGATTAGTTCTTATCACTTATTCCGTTAGTGATTAATTTACGACAAAACGGCGCCGTCAGAGAGGCGGCTAGTTTCCATCATCATAGACAAATAAAAAGACGAATCTCTCGGGGAGATTGTTATTTATTCGATCGGATATCATTATATACATTATCTTTAAAAGTCACGCTGAGACATATCGCGCGCTAAATATCGTCATCTCATTTCCCGCCAGAGGCTGACTAGAATACAAAAGAGAAAACGATACAGATGAATTCCGAAATAAAATGAATTGTAGCGGACAGTCATATCAAATCAGTTGGGAAATATTTTCTTATAAAAGTACCGTACGTTTTCCAAAGATATCATACGCCAAATATTTATCACATGTAACTTTCAACTGCGTTGTGAATACACCAATTGGATACTTCTTTTCTCTCAATTAAAAGGAAAACACTTTACACGTTCCATATAAGAAAACCGTGTTGTCATTTCAATAACCTACAAGAAAAATGAAAATACAATTATTTTCTGAACTGTGTAGTTTTAGAAATCTCAGACCTTAACGACTAAGAAATGTAGACTAACAGATGTCAACTACACACTATAACCTCTGTGTTTTCCGTATGAATACGTATTTCTAGAGTTGTTTAATAACCTTTATAAGAAGATGACAGTGTGATGAATCAAGAGGTTTATTATTTGTGTGCGTGTGTATTCTTCAGCCATACGATTATCTCAGCCGGGGAAAAAATTATTTGATTTCTTGGCTTATATTGATTACGTTAAATAAAATGATCAATTATCGAAATGTCATAATATATAAAGGGTAAATTTTCTATAGAATTGAAAAATGAATCAAAGTACCGAAGTGATGTATCTTTCAGATAGTTTCATAAAAAATTGAAAACTTTAAGAAATTTAGCATGAATACATAAATTGATCAAAGGCTTAGAAACTTTATATTGCTTTGTTATCTTTATTTAATGGTTCTCTTTTCTTGATCTCATATATTCTAATAAAAAAAATTATTTATCTTAAAATGTTTCGTAAGCTATATATTCTTTTATGAGTCTCTCCAATGGCTGAATACTCACATCTATATTGTTCTACAGTCTTTCCTTGTTGTTTTGTAATGAGCGACATGGTTGTGTTTTAAATTACATGTACTTCCGGTTTTAATAGACTGGTCCCCGGTCTGCTGATCATTAGTGTCGTTTAAAACGGATTTGCTCTTTGTGATTGAACTCATGAAGCGCTGAGCAAGGCGTTGTCCGAATCGTTTGTAAAGTCGATGGCTTTGGAATTCTACTAAGACACTAGATCATTTTTAATAAGAAATTTTGGACATCTCCTCTATATCATGTCTAGTTTGAATTTCATAGCTGGTTCCACGTCATGACTGAATAACACGTACTGTTCTTGAAATGTGGCGTTATTTTATGCTCATAAGTTATTATAGGCTTAAAAGCATATTAAGGTCTTATTGTAAGTAATATATTGAAAACATAATCTTTTAATAGCCCCCCCCCCCCCAAACCCCCCCCAAAACAAACAAAAAAACAACAACAAAAACAAACCTTAAAGTAGTTGCTTTTTATTTGTGGATGGACAAAAACAGATGTTCATTGAAACGAGGAAAGTTGAATAACTTGACCGATGGTCCGTGAGCGTAAGCAATGATGCGCGTGGGTTTCAAACACATGATGTCATATTAAAGGTGCATAAAGAATTTTGGAATTAAGGAAACATCTTAATGGAAATCAAACAATTCCAACAATGACGGATCTTAAATTATTTTGTTGTTATTTGGTTATCATCATGCCTCTTAGTCACTGCACCCCACAAGAATGACCTAGCATACCTATGTCGTAATGTGAAGTATATAATTATGCAATCTAAATTTCTTCTCCGAATCTGTCATGACAGAAAATGTGCGAAATACCATCCTTAAAATTATCCCCTCTGCCTTGTAGACCACTTCAGCTTTAATTGCTATTTAAAGTGAAACAAATGGAGGGATATTTTTTTCCTAGGATTCTTGAAAATATCATTAAGTTTAATTTGTTTTTAAAAGGTTGCAAACAGTCTTGAGTTACAAACAACAGAAGACCACTTACTGAATCACAGGCCTTGGAGCCGAGCCAACGATGGAACAAATTTCATCTTCTGTTCTTAGAAATTTGACTTTTCAAATCCAATTGCGCGTAATGTTCATAACGAGAGCAAAGATGCTAATATTGTGTAAACTATAATTGTATCTTATCGGTCGCGGTGTCTATGGACTCCGATATTGCTGGAATACGACGCTTTAGGCACGAGTCCAAAAGTGTCTTACTCTTGGTCCCAATGACCCACACTGGAGGTGACTCGATGGTCAAAAATAACTTTTATTTGTGTTATTCACTCACCATCGTATTTGTTTGTTGTTGTTTTCACCAGGTACCGCTTCATCTCGCGAGATCAGCCAGCCCCTGTTGGTAACACGTTCAAACGGCCTCTCATTCTGTTGCTAATTGTTCTGTTTTTTCTTCCTATTACTCAGTGATTGCCGACAGTGAGTTTATTTTCAAAAAACTACTTATCGTGCCGTGTTTTTTGTTGGCCCATTAATGTGGTAGTGGTAATTGCCGTCTGCTCTGAGATTCCGCAGTCAGCACAGATGGCGGGAAAGCGCGCGTGTGTGGTGAGAGAATACGACTAATAACGCACTTTATTTATTTTCTTCTGAAAATCAAAACGTCAACGTTTTAAGTATAGTTTTGCTACGTGAATTTTATTGCTCCTTAAAACTGAGTAGTTTTATGAACTCCTGTCTTTCAGTGTGGCGCATGGCATGTTTACTATAGACAAAACGAACATTCCAAACTGCGCTCTTTATTTCAATTCTTGATAAACAGAGCAAAAACCACACAGGTTTAAACGTCTTCATTAGAAAAAGTTTTGTTTGCAACCGTTCAATAAACTTCTAACTGATTAAAAACACAACACATTCCTTCAGGCATTGAGGTCCTTGGACGGAAACTCTAAAGAATTGTTTACCAGGAATCTCTATTAAAGAATGGCGAAAAATACCTTAATTTATGGAAGATGAGCAGGAAAAAAAATGTTGTTTTTCAACTTATTCCTTAATAAAAATATTTAGAGATGTTTAAAATCTCTTTTTTCCAATTTACTCACTGTATACACAGGAATACTAGCACTAATTTATGTTCTATTATATTTCAAATACGGTTTATCGAACTCGACTGAAAAAAGTTTTTCACTTTTCATGAGACTCAACATTCGTAGAAGAAAGGGACAGTCAACAAAGCATGTACTGTATATAAGGAGGTCAGGGTAGATTTATCGTTTCTCGCAAGCTGACATTAAATGCACCAGGTACCACTCTTCTACTGAGCTGACAAAAGTAACACCGACAAGACGGGCTTTTGCTTGATTTTGGAATGCATGATACGGCAAGTTAGCTTTATAGCTGTTGACGACCATTGCCACATAATAATTAGATGGTTGTACGGTTTCTAATTGTTCAGAAAACATCATCATCTGAAAGTGACTGATTCGTACATTTAGTACCAGTTGAGGTGATAGCATCATTTGTGCAGTATTGGAACAATGTGTGAGAGGGGAAGGAAACTCGTCCGCAGGGGTCGTGTGTAGTTTACAAGACCCTATAACTGCTCTCTCCATTTACTGAATGAGTTGAGCCTCTTGTTTACCGGTTGTTGTGTCTTAATAAATTCCAGTTCAGTAGCAGACGCGGGCTATATCCATCATGTGGACGCAGAGGATTGACTGCTTATTACTGGTAGATTAGTCATACAATTAGAGCTTCATTTGTTCAGCAGCAGCGTACTAATATGACATAATGTTACAAAAACTCCTATACTGACTGTCAGGGAGTGACGGAGAGGGAACCCCGTGACAAAGTAGCGGAGTACATCTCAAACAAAACACTGGCATGCAGCACGGAGTGTTGGTTTCGGTTACAATTGCCTGGTTTGAAGTACATGCAACGCTTTTAATTTGCTTACATTGTTTTGTTGTTGTCAGATTTGATCATACAAACATGTACACAAATATTGTTCATTTTGGTTATATATTTTATATTTTATGTTTATATTATTATATTTTCAATAATTACTGTAACATATGGTCTATTTTCTAAAGTTTTTCATTGGTTTCATTGCAGTTTAATAAATGGATCCATAGTCAAGGTATGGTTTACAATTCATTCTCTTGAAATAAGATTTGCTGTAGAACATAATTTCCTTTAAAAGTTTATTCCAACAAACACAATACATTAACGTGTTCAAATCCAGATATCCCATTATCACAAGAAATTCTGTTTTATCAGACCATCGTTAAAGGGTTACGGTTTCTCCATTAGTCTATTCCATAATCTTTTTTATGGCTTGGTTTATATATGAAACATGATCATTCTAGTAAATTAAGATTCTAGTATTTGATTTTATGGATACTGCTGTATATACATACATATGTATGTACCATTAAATGTGACTTTAAGATGGACACACATGCAATGAGGTTTTTACTCTCAGACATTCCATGCACGAAGTTTCATTTTTATGTGGACACGAAATGTCCATGCGGTTTTATATCATCCAGATTAAAACATAAAAAATCATGCATACTAACTTTTCCTGGGATGTTTGGAGCTGGTCACTGTTTGATACATGTTAGGCTCTCAATAAGTGGATGTTGTGGATGTATTTTACACACAAAATGCATTATGAACAATTCTTTGGTAGTTTTATCCAAACAACAAGATGTTGTCAACTGGATTTGAAGGTGTTTCTGAATAATACTCGCGTCAGGACAATCGGATTGAGGAAATAAAGCAGCTAATACTTTTATTTTTTTCGCTTCAAGAATACAGCTGCATTTCGAAATCTGTAAAATTTTAAGATTAAAAATTCTTATCCATCAAATTTAATATCACCCATAGGGCTTCAGCCATTGCTTAATAGTGTTGTATATGTATCATATCGTCTTTCTCTTTGCAGAATGTTTATTTTATGATTTGATTTTCCTCAACAAATAATGAATAAATTTAAAGAAAATATGATATATGGTAATAATAAATTATAAATAAATTCTATGGTCTTAGAGAAAAATATACCTGTAAAGCATAACAAAAGAGATTAATTTTTGCAATTTTATCAAGAAAATAAAAATGAATTATCAAAAAGTGTCTCTATCGGTGAAAACTACCTTCACATAAATTATTTCTTTTGAATTCATATCTTTTTTCTCCAACTCCAGAAATGAAAGCATCGTTTTTTTTTTCAGAGAGGAATTTAAGAAATTTTACTTCAATGTACTCGTTGCGTTTCATTGTGCATTCCTTGTATGTAAATGAATGCAAACTGAGATTAAAACTAGAGAGACCATTCTTCCATTGTCAGGGGGCCTCCGGCATTGATCATGTTGACGGGTGCTAGAGTATACGTCACAATTGATACACAAATTATCAAATTTATCAGGCGAACAAAACCATGTTTCACACGTTTATTTCAAACTAATAAAACTCGACGAACAAGTTCAGGTTGTAAGTTGTCAGCGGAGAACGCAGCACAGCGCCGCTCTGTCCAAGGGGGCGGGACTTCCGCGCCTTTAAGACGTCACATGATATCCCTCCGCGCCTTTGAACATCCACTAATAACCCAGTCCCATTAATTGGGGTTCTTCATTGTCAAATTAGTCCCCTTTATTTGATGACATTTTATGTACCTTTTTATTAGTTGTAGAGTCTTGGATGTTGGTTTTACAAACATGTGTTGTCACTTTATGTGTGTGAATTATGTTATTTTTGCAGTCAAGGCGATTGAGGAAATTGAAACAACATTTATACTTTATGCTAGTCTTGCACTGAACAATAATTCTGGCATTAAATCTGCATTCTGAAAGATAATGACTAACACACTACCCCCCCCCCCCCCCCCCCCCCCCCCCCCCCCCAAATTGGTGGTTAAATAAGAAAAGCACTGCATGCGTTTAATTCTACTTGTAATATTTTATTTAAAATTTGAAAAACTATTTGAGAAATTTTTACCCTATCTAAAGAAAATTTCTAACAATCTTTCCGAAAATCCTATTACATTTAGTTTTAAGAATCGCAGTTGACTTATATCATTTTATCCCCACCCCAATTCTCGCGGGAAAAATATTTAAAGATAGTGAAGTTTTGATGAAAAGAAATAACAAATGTCTACTTTGATGGGGAAAATTGTCAGAATAATTAATTCGGAAAAATCGTATTTAATGATTAAACATTTGTGTTAATGTTTTTAAATATCTGAATAAAGATTCTATACTTTAGACTGAATTTTTTTTTAGTTTTCATCGTACGCCCGGTCACTCTTTGTACATTAAGGTACATGTAACACTGGAACTCCTTTGCGTGCAGTGTAGAGATGGTACTTGATAAATATTTTAAAAAACTTTTTAAAATCTGTTTTTACGGGTTGATTTATGATAATACCCTATGTATATTGTATCTGAATTAAGATAATCGACGCAATAAGGTCTGCTGACTTCATTATCAATAATAATTGCATATTTAACTAATTAAGCGGTTCTTTGTGAAAAAAAATCTATTTTCACTTTGAGTGTATGCAACATGTAGGCGGACTTTCTTAAATTAACCGAGGAACTCTGTGCAGGATTGGAAAAAAAAGCATCACCGACTTAAAAGTTATCAACCGCACGGATAATTATTATCAGGTACTGAAGTGGATAAACTTCTTTAGAAGTCCAAATTATTTTTAAAACAAATGCTTTTTTATACTTGGGATAAAGCTTTCAACGTATTATTTTTATTTTTATTTTAATTGTAATTTATACATTTTTTGATAGCGGTTTAACGTACGAATTATAAACGAGATCGAATTAAATATGTTAGAGTTAGTTGTTATGATTGGTGAGCTCTCCAATAGGCAACGAGAGTTTCTCAATATCACAAGAGCTTATGTTTTTATAACCGTACATAATCAAAAGTGCATAAAACGATTATCCAGATTTTCTTATAGAAATGTTTTCTGAAACAAGAACCTTGACTATCGTAGAAGGAACTAAATTTTCTATGTCAAACAGTGTGAATAGCCGGAAGTCCTCCTGTCGTCTGCAGAATATGCGGTAGTCGCCATTAATCACCGAAGGGTTTTCTCTGCAACCTACATTAAAGCCGCGATAAATTATAGGATGATGGAATCAAATATTTTATTATTCGTCATAAGTTTGATTGGTAATAGTTCCATGTTACAAGGCTAAAGGTCTAGATAAATAGTCGAGGTGTTCCGAACACCTATCTTGAGGCCTACAAAATGTAGCCATTAAACAGATAGGGATAATCGCCACAAATAGCCTAATGTTATAATTTTGCAAAAATCAAATGCTAAACCAATAACAGTGAGCTTGGGTCATTTAAAAATCGTTATACTATAAAAGTATAAAACAGATAGTATATTAAAAATGAAAGGATGTTTCAAACAATTTTATATGCTGTCTGAAGTTTCAAGGATACAGAAATAATTTAATTCTGGTTGTAACGCGCTTTCTGATTGGCTAGAAAATTATTTTATATCGTATAAAGAATGTTGTCATACTAAGACTAACGTCAAAAAATGCATCAATTCGCCTGACGTTACGTTTGAAGTTTGTACAATTTGATGTCATTTTAAAGGTCAAATGACTGTTTTTATCTACAATTAATAGCAAACAATAAAATTATAAGCAATGATTTCAATATTTATTAGTTTTATCCGATATAAAATGGTTTGGAACAGTTTATGCTTTTTTATAAACCGCTTCGCGGTTTATAAAGCGTAAACTGCCCCAAACCTTTTTATATTGGATAAAACTAATAAATATTGAGTACATTTCTTAATTAAAAAGTGATGACATGTAACAACTTCATAATTGTTCACCCTAAAATTTAAAGAAATTGTGGAAGTGCATAAAAAATCTCGCTGTTTGTAATTTTTAAAACCTAATTATAATATTATAATTACCTACAGTGAAAGATGAAAAAAATATCAATTGTTTGAATGTTATTTCATTGAAGATCGGTGGCATACTTTTTTATTCTGTCTACTAGTATCTCTGTCTGTCTGTTCTGTCTTGTCTAATAGTATGGTATAAGTTTGTCTGCCAAAACAAATAATTTTTGCTGTTAATCGAACTAAAGCGGAAAAGTTTTGAACATACATGTATATTGATTTATGTTTGTCCGTTTTTTTCGTCTGAATATATATATACATGTATATATATAAAGTGTATACCTATACATTTAGCTTAAGTTATCATTATTTGTTTGATTTCTTAACTCCTTCTTTCTGAGAAGTGATCCAAAACAGATATGCATGTAGGTTTTTCCAAAGATGAAATCCTAAGTTGTTAATCGTTCAGCACTACCTCTGCAGCGTTGTGGACACCTCAAACCTTCCTTCAGATGGCACGCGAATATGCAAGGGGTTATTTGTGAGTACTGACCCGGAAAATAAACGTAGATTATACATTATAAAAAGCATTGTTCTTCACAGCACAGGGAGTTTTGGGAGAGGCGCTTCAGTGCACGCTCAGTCACCCGTCTCGACCTCTTTAATTTCCAGATCCCAAGACGGAAGACGAGTAAGCTGCTAGGACTTGTTGAACTCTTCAGTTCCGGTTCCGCAAGGAGGTGGAAATGACAACGCGTGCTATAAACCGCGCAACAGATGAGCAGTAAGAAATATTCTGATTACACGGTTAATTAAGAAAATTGACATCTGGTACCGGCGCCGTAACCTATCCAAGATAAGCTCACTCCGGTGTAAGAGACGGAGATAGGCGTCAATAGAGCATTGCAGTATGCCAGCATTTGTGATGTTTCAACCATTGTCTATTTCAAAGGCCAGAGTTTTCTTTTACACTGTATAACAAAATGACCTTAATACATAATACTTAATTACACCATTCCCCATTACCCCATTGGTATAAAGCTGTTTATAAACGAAGTTGCACTCTACTATAAAGCTTTTGGGGGTGCTGATATTTGACATTTGTTAATAGCTTGTTTATATAATAAATATATGGTGGCCTTGACAAGATCAAATACATCCCTTGAGAAATGTCAGGTTTTAAATTTATGATTTATAGATACTACTGGCTACTGCTGTCAATTAAAGCCAAGTCCAATGAAAATATAACCAGTAACCTTGCATTAGCATTTAAAATCTTTTAATAACCGTTTGAAAAAAAAAAATGTTTATCATATCCAGAGGTTGTTCAACATTTTGGGTACACAACTCTTACTTTGATTCACACGTTTTGTTTTAGTTCACCAATACTCAGAAGTTTATGCAATAAACTTTTTATAGATATTTAGCAGATGGTTAGAGACAAAACTTAATACGACTGGAACCTTCAGTGACAAAGACTGGCCAGATCTTTTACACCAAAGATGATCAGAACCACGGATTTTTATTGATTAGTTGGGCCATTCTGTCATAAAAAGTCAAAAAAATCCCTGCAAAACTTGCTTACAAAAAAAGAAAAGAAATGTGGCGTTTAAAGCAATGTGCGCTGCAATTTCAAGTTGAACATTTCATGGCAAAACACTTTTATTTTTATAATTCAAAAAATCATAGTTTATCAACTTGTGTTGTGAATTGTTTTGTGAAATATGCTATTTAGAGAATCTGTTTGAAGCAAAGTTACATTATCATTATTCTGTACCGTACAATATCTAGCTAATTTTATTTTACACAATACATACATCTTTAATCTGATATCATGAGGACACATATTATAAAAGTTTCAGTTAAGTGCAGAATTAAAAAAAAACCACATAAAGCAAAAATTTTGAAAATTACTGCTAATATTACTTTGACAAGATGGATCAACGCTGCACTGATTTCTATCTTAAAAATCAATTACTGGACATATTTATTTCCTTCAGACCAAAGATAAAGGTTGCCTCCATATTGCAGAAAGGATAAATAAGCATACTCAACACCATTTTCCAACTGCACCACCTGACAGACAGTCCCTTTTCATCAAAACTAGCAATATTAGACCTTAAACTATTCATTTCGTGTCCTATCTAAAGGGTCCAAAGATATGTGGCAATATGTCATTGGAAACAATTTAGAATGGTTCCTCATTTCTTGTCCTATTCAGAAAACTTTCTGGTGTAATTAAAAACTGTATCTTTGCAATTAACAAAATAAAGGTCTGTGTTATGAATATAGAATTTTATAAATTCCATGATATATCCGAAAATTTTATCAATATGATTTGTACGACAAATATATATAAAAAATATCATAATTAAAAAACAAAAACAAAATAAGGTCTAAGTTTGAAAAGTATGTCCCATTTTTGTCCCTTAAATGCTGAAGACCTGGAACATTTCATTTTGAAGTGTCCATTTTATTATGAATACAGGGAATTATATATTAAAAAGTTTTATCGGTATAGACAAATCATGCATAAACTGGTACAACTATTGTCAACTAAGTGTGTAAATGAATTAAGTTATTTAGGGAAAATAGATAAGGGGAAAGATAATAGAGATATGTTCTGATGCATTGCCGGTGTAATATACTGTCTGTATTTCAAATTCTTTATTTTGTTTAATTGTTTATTTGTTTATGACTTATTAAAAGAACACAATAATAGTTATAATACAAAATTAGGAATTTGAAATACAACCAGTATATAACAACGGATAATGCAATGTATTATTATGTTGTATAATCTAATAAGCCATTTGGCTTGAAGAATAAACAAATGAAATTAAAAGAAAGTGATATCCGCACACAATGTTCAATTTTGTTATGTTCCGTCCGCTTAATTTCTTGACCAAAAATTCATAGACATTTATTTGTATATAGCACGTTGAAATTGAAATATTTATGTTTTGTTTTTACTTCTAAATTATATTGCGGTATTGCAGTTAGATCATTGGTTTCTTTTTTGAAAATAATAAAGAAGCAATATCCGTTTCCTAAATTTCAAATTGCACATAGTTTGGATTTGTTTTTAAAATATGTTTTCTTAGTTAATTATTAAAATAAAAGACGTGTAAAAAGATATAAATATTTATGTATAGTAAATTTACTTCAAACTTATTATTTAGACAGTCTTCATTTAAATATAAATCTGACCAGGATCTGACAAAACCCATATAACAAGACAAAGGTCATAAAGGTATAAACATTGTATTAAAAAATACAAATTATTTTCAGTGCTTACAAAATTAGAAAACTGATGTGATAAAAATGCCATACTTTAATTTCAATTCAGAATGAAAGATCATC
Organism: Magallana nippona; assembly: GCA_033439105.1. Taxonomy (NCBI): domain Eukaryota; kingdom Metazoa; phylum Mollusca; class Bivalvia; order Ostreida; family Ostreidae; genus Magallana; species Magallana nippona. Next base: position 37,454,140 of record CM065920.1, read on the forward strand.
GGTTGAAATTTAGGGTTCAACATTATCACTTTATATCTATTGAAAATACAATTTAATCATATAAATTACATATTTTCTCTTCGTTGAAATACGATAAATGTATGAACAGCATCAAACATATCTTTGGTTAAATTGGTCATCTTATGTTTATTGATACATGTATATAAATTGTATATTAACGGAAATAAATATGTTGTTTTGTTTGAACCCCCACTGTTCACAACTATAAACAGACAACACGTGGCCACTGACCAATGATAACGGTCAGTTGTCTGCGCCGTGGACCATCTCATTCTCCTGCAGTATGTGTGTTGATACACTAAATGTGTGGGTACCGAAGTAACAAAATCATTGATGTTTGTTATTCCGCCATCTTTATTTTTGATATGCGACACACGTTTAGAAGGATGTTACAGTAATTAGACTTGTAAAACTGGAAATAAACGACGAATAATTAAATTACGCTAAACGTTTAATTTCTAAATAATTGCATTTATCAAATCAAAATTATTCTACCCAATTTCCGCATTAATTATCGTGCAATAAGCAACATTAATGCGCAATTAACTTTCCTGTGAAAAAAAGGACATGACATTGTGAAAAGATTGAATTAAGCTTCGATGATAGCCAAGGTACAGTCTATAAAATCTCAATGATTGCCGACAATTACAGCAAATACAGATCCGCTTTATGATCCCGACATTCTAGCTTTACGGTGCCAGCGTTTGAACTCGATATTCGCTGCAAATGCCACAATTACTGAGCCCAGGATACAATGTGACGCTTTCCGACTGATGCGACATCTACCGGACATGGGTGTCGGGTGTTTTCTCGTTTTTCGGAGCGTAGGGTTACAGCATTATGGCGGTCATTTGATTTTGTTTTGGCGGTAATATATCGTTGATAATTGTTCTTCGATTGGAAATTGCCCCAATAACAATGTTTATTGAATCAATTTTTGATTAAAGCCGTTAAATTGAATAAAACTGCGCCAGTCACATCCAGAATTAATTCCTTCCGACGTGTGATGGTTACCCGGATGTCAGCTATCACAGTTCGTGGTTTATGCTGATTTAATTGTAATGATATTTAATAATCTCTATTATTTTCATCAGTCGCGTTACGTGTGTATCCAGTCGTTGCTAAAGACTCGTAAAAATCGAAGCAATAATTATGCAAATCGCGATTAATGGAGGCTTTACTTCTGGGAAGAAAGTTCAATCATTGCTTAAGGAATTCTAGATAACATCACACTAAATGTCTATTTGCATAAACGAATATAATTTATTCTAAGACTGTATTTCTATTTCCCGATATTAATTTGGTTTTGTAGTTTCTGTCTCAAAATTATTTTGCGATTAGTTTTTAATTAATGAAAAAACCAGCAATAAATTAAAACAAATACATAATGATATACGAAAAATAAATAAATAAATTCATGTGAAATAATTTAATTTTTTCCTGGCTGGTCTTATGTTCTTACTTGAAAAAAAAACCGGAGCAGCGTTGCATTCGTAAAAATAATAATAAGTAACATTTGCTTCATACACACAGTTAAATTTAACCTCATAAATCTCAAGATAAATAAACGCACAAAGAAATTAATCGAAAAATTCGTTACTTTAGTTGGTGTCATTTCAATCTGATATCCTCGACCAATTTCTTATCTAGACACTAAATACAATTAATTGAAAAAGTAAGCTTATTTACTTTTTCTCAAATTCGCGTCAATCCAAACAAACTCGTACACAAATCCGCGAGAGGCGCACTGTGTCCTCAGCCTGTTGGAGCCAGTGGTGATGTTTGGGTGGCCCCGCCCACCGATGGACATCGGCGCCTTTTGCTCCTGGGTCCGGCCTCATCATTATGTGGCCTGACAGTCGTGATATACGGGTCTATCACCCATTATAGATACTTTATACCGGGTCAGGTAATTGATCATCCTTAATAGGGACCCGACACATTCAAAGTCACTTAACATCGCACGAATTAATCAAGTTTTAAATAAACAGAATTTGTATTTACAGATAACCCGACACCCCTTCCTCATAACCCCGGGTCCCGCTCGGACTTCCATTGTGGCGATGCTGTCAGCTTGTTTTTGATGTGCTTTCAGAGGTTCACGTCTAGTGGAGTGTTTCAAATTAGCCCTGTGTTTGCCAACACGCAGCGCCTGTGATACACTCGGGTGACTTTTAACTATTTGCATTGTACGATGGTAATTTATACCCCATTACACATCAATTTGTATATTCACCAATGATGCCTGCCTGTTGGTGTGACGTCACTTCCGAGGGGAAGAAAGTTAACACCCCTTGCTCTAAATTGTATCAAGTTAGTTGATAACGTGAATTATTATTGTAAATATCGCAAAAGATAGTTTACTATCAATGGGAACCTCCTAAGTAGAGAGAGCTGTTACTGGTACTGTATAACAGATTTCGCCAGCCAAAATGCATCCCGTTGCACTGTCGGCCAGCTCTAATTCGGCTTTTAGCAAACTAAGTTCGTCAAATTCGGAAACGAATTCGGACTCTCATACAGAAAAAGCATTACAGAATATGTCATCGTCCCAGTCATCGCCAAAATCATCGACCGTCACATCATCATCGTCACCTCCAGCTCAGAAACATGTGCTCAAATTCAGCGTGGACTCTATGCTTTCAGAAAAGTGTCCCCCCTCTAGGGAGGAAAGTAGGGAGAGGTCTCGCTCTCCAGACTCTGTGACGTCCGAGGACGATAGTCCCCGGGAATCCTCTCCAAAAATTAACTCTTCCATGACTCCTTTCTCCATGGAGGGAATTCTCAACAAACAGCATTCGATGCTCCGGTCCGACACGGTCCCTTCTGCCATCATGTCGCATGTGGCCTCGGAACGTTGGAACGGTTTCTATGGAAATACCACATTTCCCTGGCTTCCTGGTTCCATATCTCCACCAAAAGGTAATTTCCAAAATTTTGTTTTCATTTCTGCTTGCTTAATTTGGAGCGATATGTAGAATTAGTGTATCAAATTTGTATGTTTATAAATTTTTTAACAGAATCACGGAATGGTATAAGTGCTAGTGTTATCAAACTTTAAACAAAGTTATATTTACCAAGAGAAGGATAATTACAAAAAGAATAACAAAAAAATTAGCTAGAACTACAAAAGAAAAACAACAGGAATGATAAGAAAAATTACTTTATAATTTTGTGAATATCCTTTTATATTAGATTCAATTATTATTTTATTTTTGAAATAAAGAAAATGTGTATTCATTTTGTTAATATTCATGCTCCTCAAAATATATAAAAAAAATCCTTTGTAAATGCTCTTTTTTGTTTCAATTATGATTTTAAGCTAAATTATAAAATAAAAGTAAATATAAAAATACACATTTTGAACTGTAAAATTGCACCAGCATTTTATAAATATTTTATCTTATGGATGATGAAAAATATTGCTGGAAAAGACGGACAAACTAAAATGTAAATATTATCAAACACGTATTTATAGTTATTTTTAAAAACTCCGCAATTTCGTAAGTATCTAATTATTGCTATTTCTGAAAAGAAATAAACAATAGGTTTTAAATTTTTTTCAGTATAAATAAAGGCTTTAATACTTTTAATAGTGTTATTACTATAAAATATACAACTCCTATAATTTTATTTGTTAAATTAAAATTTCCATGCTAAAAATATAGAAATAATATTCCAAAGAAAAAATTAAAAATTGCAAACGAGAAAATAAAACTACTATAAAATGGCGAAAATAGTTGATGTGCAAATTTAAATTGTGAAATAATAAAAATTCATGATCGCTGATAAATCTCAATTACATTGGTCTGGCCCCGGGTCCTGTTAAGACTATCTAAGGGACACCGGTAAACAGATCGTATCTTGGTCCCAGGGGCAGGTCCTTCGTTGGGTTTTCTCTTTACTTCGCACTAAAAGTGTTTACATAAATAGGCCTATTATGCATATCTCAAAATGAGTCAATAATGGAAGTTGAAATGAATCATTTCTTTTTCTTCAAGAAATATTTTCTTGAGCTTGAAAAGGTGTTAAAAAGTCATTCTGTGCATTGTCTAATATTTCTCTCTCACTCTTATATTGGAGTAAAATTGACGAGAAAGTGAATAATTAGGACCCATGCTATTAATGTTTCTACTCATTACTGTCCACACTTCTTGATTCTATCAACTGTAATAAACCTATTGTATTAAATTGATACTTGTTTCTCGTCAAAATGTTAATGATTAAAAAAAATAAATAAACGAATCGATCTAATCTTGACAAATATCGGAAATTAAGCGCGTAAATCAGTTAAGAATAAAGTGTCAACAATCACGGGGAATCAATGAATAGCTATAATTGTATGGAGCGGCAGGGGACCGCTATCGAAAACTCTTTTGTGCACACTTGAAACTAAAGAAACGAAATAATGAAAAGTGCAACCGGGGTTAATTTGGCATAACTAGAGATTATTCGGGAGACGTTCGAACATCGTCAAGTATTGCAAACCAGCGTTCGACACCCTAGATAAACGGTCGTCGATTAGACTTCAGCTGGATAAAACGGTGATTGTTGAAGCGCCATTCTCGGGCCGGTAGCCGGTTCTGTAGAAACGTCAGTAAGGCACCGTTCTTCTGGGTTCAGCAGCGCGAAGCAACCTAATGAACGCTTATCATTGACGCCTTTCAACTAGGATTCCTAATTAAGTGTTTGGGTAATTAATTTCAATAAAATCATTGAAACTCTTTGACTAAGTAGAGCGATATGGTCAGTCTAATAAGCGGTTGTTAGTGTCAGCAGCTTGCGGGGAAGATTTGGTACCCCCCGGCCATGGTTACGCTGTCCAGATGACCATGAGATGAGAGAGAGGGGAGATAAGGCCCTGTCGATGTGTACAACACCCGATATCTCAACAGATAACCCCTGATTAGATTTAATTGTCTGGTCCTGACCACTGATCATAGTGCGCGCCATCAGCTTCTGAGCTGTATCGCATTGCGCCTCTTTGTCTCTCAATAAAACGTCAATGATCATAAAACTTATCACTCTTTTATTAACAGCATAAAAATATTAATTGATTTCTTTTTAGAACCTTTAGAATTCAAAACTAAAACATATGGTCGCAAATCTAATCGCAAAACTGCATTTTTCACTGTATCTAACATTCAGAACAGTATGCAATGACAAGCCACCTTATATTAACCATGCTTACAATGACAATATAGACATGTCCACTAAATATTGAAATTTATTTTCAGTCCCTCCTAGTCCCCCCAGAATCAACCCCCAGAAATGCACACTACGGAAGCACAAGACCAACAGGAAGCCCCGGACACCGTTCACCACGTCTCAGCTCCTGGCCCTGGAAAGGAAGTTCCGCCAGAAACAGTACCTGTCAATAGCGGAGAGAGCGGAATTCTCGGCCTCACTCAACCTCACCGAGACCCAAGTCAAAATCTGGTTCCAAAACAGGAGGGCCAAAGCCAAGCGTCTCCACGAAGCAGAACTAGAGAAACTGAAAATGGCGAGCAAACCCATGCTTCCTCCCGCCATTGGAGTGACTTTTCCCGCCGCTGCAGCGTTGTATGGACAATATGCTCGACCCCAAGGCTTCCCCCATTCATTCCTTACGCCGTTTAGTTACGCATTAACCCCAAGTAATATGGGAATGTCATTTCCTCATTGACAGTTTTTACCTCAGAGTAAAAAAGGACCATTTTGAGTGTGTGGTCATTGTGACTGGACTAGAGTTACGTGATTTGAGCGACCGTACTGTCTCCCTCAGTGACTTATCACGAGGTGTGTGCCAAAGATGGATAGATCCGTCACCCAGACAGTGCATTGTGGATGTAGTGCTACCCGACTCTTGTAGTGACGCTGTGGACCAGCGCTGTGCCGTAGGGTAACTGTTCTATGGTTACTGTTCTGTCAGAAGCTGCTCCCGGTCCCTGCGGGATTAGGACGTATTCAGAACTTTCAATGGGATCTTTCTTCCCGTTTTGTAAGACATGATGTAAGTTCTAGCAATGGGTGTTCTGTGAAAAGAACATGTTAATTTTTTTTTATCAAATAGAATTTCAAATTAAAAACCAAATTGAATTTATTAAAATCGCTGTCATTATGTTTTATTCAAAATTCTGCAGTGTATATTTTTCACTCGGAAGATAAAAAGCTGATAAGTCGACAGAGGGTAGTCGATTTAACATTGTGTCATTCTTATGGTAAACGGCGGCCTTGTAAAAAAGGCCCAAAACAGGAGAAGAATTAGCACTTTTATCCGTCAATGTACATGTGAATTTCACGCCGCTATAAAACGCTCCAGTGCCCCCACAAATGTTTCTATAGGCCTTAACTTTGCTTCTGACCCGCAATCAAAATCAAATTATAAATGCGCCTTGAGTAAGATAGTGATAAAACTATTTGCATAGCATTTGATACCCCAAACCGACTCTCAATTAATTACCACAGCGCCCGAGATCCGAATAATGTAAAAACTAGGCAGAAATTATTCATATTTGATCTGACTGGGCCTTTCTTTTGTCCGAAGGTCGAAATCTAAATTATTAAAGATTATATTTTCTTTTGAAAGGAGAGAAGTGGTTGGAAAATAGACTAGAATATCCATGTCATTAGAGATGTTTATCAATTTTGTCACCGGTGTCTGTATAGCGACATAAAGCATCATCCTAGGCCTCAATGAGGAAATTGATTTGAATAAGGAAACCTTTTTTCTTTTTAAGTTCAGTATGATATGTACTTGAATTCAGAAGCTCCTGAAAGACCCTATTTCACCATTATCAATAGCATTCCGACACAAGACACATTTATCTTAAAAATAATAAATATTAAGGCAAGATTAATAGGAAACTAATGGCTAAATCGAGAACATGATAAGCAGGGAAATTTTATTAATTTATATTTCTGCCTTTGCGATGAATATCTTACTGTCGGATAGGTACGTAACTTGATAAATCAGTTTTTTCCGCTGCAATCTGAATTAACCTTGGAACATTCATAAAACGAACCCATATTTACATAAATGTTCATTAAATGTCAAATTGCAAAATTAAATTCTCATAAAATTTTACTACAGGAAAAAGATACTTAAATTTTTTCTTTTTTCTTATCTATATAAGAGAAGATGCTTAAATGAATATATTTTTGTACTGACAAATGAGAAATCTTGTACTACTTATTTAATTTCAAACAAGATCTGGCCTTATTTAATTTTATTGAATGATGTTGAACTTTTATCTAATATATAATTAATCCAAAAATATACCTTGGAACCAGAAATTTTATAATAGGATTGACAGTAGGCTGAAGAATGAAGGCTATTCCCATTTCAAAGCATAATAAAACAGCTATGCTTTTAATCCTGACAAAAATATTCAACAAGCAAATCAACTAAAATCACGTGAAATTATATGTAAATTTCAAAACAAAACAATCTAGTTAATAAAAACTAAAAACGTAAAAAACATCCTACAAAATAAAGTAAAAAAATATAGATATACATGATAAATTCTGCAATAATTCCCAAAAATCGTAAAATCACGTTCGATGTTTAAAATTAAACAAGGTCTATTCATATTGTAGTCTTACAAACTACATATATTTTAATTAATTGAGTAAAGTCGGGTACCTGTTTGAATCCATAATAACTGTGTATAATGACTGTTGCTTTCAAAAGAAGCAGGCCATTATAAAATGTAAAACTGTTAGAAATAATTTTACAGTAAGTAAATATAAAATGAAGAATGGAAAAATATTAAGGATATGAACTAAAACAATACACATTTTGTCTAAAATTTGTGTGATAAAATAAGAAACAACCACCCAGAAATATAAAAAGAAAATGGATACCATCTGAAAGGATTTTTTCAAATAAAATAATTGAATAACTCAAAGTTAATAATGTAAATAATATGATAAATCCTTTGTAAAGTATTAGTAAAGTACACAGATAAAAACTGATCGACTGTTTTAATGACGATTGGTTTCCCTGCTGTGGAGTAATGTTTAGGTAAATGAAAACACAAGATAACCGTCATCTCATCTCACAGCCAGACCTACCGCGAGTAAGTCAGGCCCCCAGTTCCTGCAGCTATTATCAACACATCTTAAAAGAAAGGCGAAACAACCAACTTATCCTACAATTATATTTATATTTTTTTTCAAATTTATTTTTACACGTATCAAAAATAATATGGTTAATTTTGAGCTCAAGGGATTGTGGTTTGAATTTAGAAAAAAGAACAACAAACAATTTACGTAGATTAAGGAGAAGATAGGAAGCCTTATGATCAAAAAAAAAAATACATAATGAAGAATACAAAAATCCAATTTTGATAGACCATCGCAATAAAAATACACAGTTTTTTATGGCAAACATTTTAACATAAAGGGCTGTAAAATAAACTAGGCACATAATATTACGGAAAGATGAACATCAAACGCACCTTTCTATGAGAGAGGGTGCGTTCGATATAACAAATATCAATTTCAGTCCATTCATGTTAAACGTAGGGGAAAATATGTAACTTTTTCAATAAAGATCAAATTATCATAAATTCACTTAATACGCACTAAGTGTGTGATGATCGCTAGCTAATTTCCCCTTTCAACGGCAAATGGTGTAATTTATGAACGAGAGGTGTCGTTTTTCTTTTTAAGAGATAACATCATTCAATAATGCCATCCAATATTCCCCCATACCCAGGGCATGTACTATTGAATTTTCTCTGATGAAAAATCTACTTGCTGAGTTAATCAAGTTGTATACATCGAATTCGCAATTTTATAAAAGAATAAATATTTCCGTTCCTGCCCAGGACTTTTCTATTTGGTTTGCAGATTGTCGAGAAAAAGAACATATTTGATAATGATTTGCCGCCATAAATCAGTGTTAGTTCCGGTTATTCTAATTACCGCAAAAAGCTTTGAATAGAAGGCATTGAATATCCGTCATCAAAGTCTCGGGTTCAGGCTGACAACAGCAGAATGACACATAAACGACAATTAATTGGCCGATTGTTGATATCGCTTTTTAATTAATTTCGTGCACATTCAGTGGCATGGATTTAATGAGATGTCAGACTAAGAGGAGAGCGCCGCCGATAGGGGGAGCTGTTATTGGTTAATCGGCTTTAATTTTTATTGGAACAGATTCTTTCGACCAAAATCAGATTATCTACACCTTTCTACACATTGTAGACAAAGTAAACAATGAGATGTTACTTACCTAAATAATTAAAAAAATATTATAAAATCATATAATGCAATACTATTAGTGAAATATTCTAGAAGGAATTTTGAAATAATAATTGTAAAAATATTTTGACAATAAGATTAAAAAAAATGTAAAAGTTCCCCAGCTATATCTTATGGATTGAATTTAAGAACAACTGAATTGTACTATTTTTTTATTTACTATCTCATAGATTACAAAGGGCATTCTTACAAATCAAGCGGTAAATTATTCGAGGGTTTCTAGTGATTTCGCCCCAGGCCGCTTGAGACCTCCGTCCAATAAACATCTAGATAACATTAAAAATTCTCACTCATAAATTGATTTGAAACCTTTCCTGGATTAATTCTATGACATTTATTTTCCTTTGAAGTGGAATATTCGCTGTATTGTCGACACCTACTCCACTAATGGATCACAGTTCAAATCTGCCTTCACAATACTCCTCTCCATTATATGATAAAAATATCGTTTAAAGGTGTTGTGCCTTTCAGGGCCTGTTGAAACTTTTACGACTCCAAATTTGAAGCGACGAGTCGACTGAAAAAGGTTTTAATTTATTGTGAATTTATGTTGAGGACAGCGATGATTAAACCTGGAGTTTATTAAAGACAGACCTGAGGGAAAGTCTGTCATTTCGTCGTAAAAATTTAACGTTTTATTTTGTGATTTAATTATGCGTGGTTTTGTTATTTGAAACTCGAATGTTATGTTTTATCGACAGATAATAGCTCACAGTGAAATCGAGCTCCCCCAATTGAAAGCAAATGAGTCTATAAACATGTAGTTTTGACTTTTTAAATTCGGTTGCTAGAGCTATCAAAGTGTGATGTAAAATCCTCTTGTGATTTGTTGGTCTTGTTCTTAACACGACCGTACAAATACAGATTTACTAGCAGTAATGTTTATCTAAAGCGTAGAATCGTATTTTTTCTCAAACAATAAACATGTTCTTGAAAATGATACAGTATCTCAAATTCTTACGAATAATGACATAAGAAAGTAATGAAAATGAAAACTTTTCTCCCATTGTTGCAGTTAGACTTTATTTTTTAAAAAGGTTAAGCCGAGACTTTCTTAGCAGTAAATGTGAATGTCTGTGTTGAATAGGTCTCCCCTATACACCATGCTGCTTAATATTAGAATATCGCCCGTTATGTTTTACTAATGCCAATGTAGAGACAGCTCAGCTAAGTTCAGAAGCTGTTCTTTATGAAGTTAAAAACTCATTATCAAACATTAAAGTTAATATACATTTCCTCCGGAGGATAAGAATGAGGGAAGCTTTTATCAGCTACAACATCAAAGAAAAGTAGCTATGGCGTACCCCAGTAGGAAGGGATCTTGGCTGTACAAACACAGCAACCAAATTACTGACAAATTTTCATTTTACTACTATAAATCATGTACAATGAAGGCAAATTCTGCCACATTTTATGAACGCATTTTATTATTGCCGATACCCGCAGCGCCATCACAGGAAGCAGTTCTGTTTCGTGTCATGCGCAAACGCAGTATGATAGATTACGATCTTCCCGCTGCGAAAGTTTCGATAAAGTTAAATGCTCCACAGCTTAACTCACCAAGACGATTCTGAGCCATAACCGCCACCGCATATATAACCAAGTTTTATTTCTTGATTCAGACGCTTTGAACATGTAAGAAATTTCCAGTGTATACCACACCAAAGCAGTTATGGCTTCCGACGTTAAATGTTAATATCTCAATTGCTCTATGTAGCAAAAACTCCTCATCTATTACAGCCTGAGGAGACAGGAAAGCCATAATCTTGGTAGATAATTCTTGCTCATTCGAGGGGATAAAATAAAGCCTTATTTCAAGTTGAAATGATGATGATTAATTCTTGAAATTGCTCGCAAATTCCATCACTCGACAAGAAAAGACAAAACAAAGAAGAATGAAAAAAGTGATGATTTTTACAAGGAGACATAAAATATTTTATTCTCTTTCTTTCTACAGTTTTATCTTGAATTCTTCAGAGCACGTAAATCAAACAATAAAAAAAAACCCGAAATTGATTGGGAAATTAAATTCTATTTTAGATTGTTTTCCTTGAAAAAGTGAAACAAAAAAGCAACCACCTTTCTTTGTGATATACCCGATTTAAATTCATCAAAAACATTAAATGTACTTAAGATACCTTTATTGATAGAGCATATCAGACGGCAATATCAATAATATATCAATATTTGTACATATCGAGTATTTATTCATCTTGCTATAGCGGCAATCGCAGGTATTTAACAAAACAAGTATATTAAACTGAAAAAGGCCCATCGACTATAACTGGTTCTTCCAATGACTTAAACTTCTTTACTTATCATACACAACTGACACATTGGCACAGTAAAGTTCACTTGCATTCCTTTAAATTATTATAATATATTATTTTATTTTCACATTATGATTATCTAAAATTCATCAAACTATTCAGTCAATGACAAACAACGAAAAAATTACAGAAAGGTCTACTGTAATGAGACCACGGCCTTTAAGTTTCGTTTTGTTAACATTTTTCTACACATTAACTTTTATACGGTTTTAAAAAATAAATCCCTAGGATAATTCGTTTTATTGCATTATCGAAAATATTTGAATGTCTTAATCACTGGGGTTTAAGGTTTGATTTAAGGCTTAAAAAATTACAGAAATAATTTCGCAACATTCTATTGGTTTTTAAAATCGATTCAAACTCAGATTATCTTTAAAAATAAGGAACATATCTTTTGTTTTTTTTGTATAAAAAGTTTCGAAAATTTCAAGGATTAATTCAAAGTATCAGTGACGTAGGGTTATGGCGTCTTGTTAAACCAAGAATCTTTTAAATAAATAGTAGCACAATTCTAATTAGACTGTACCATACGTACTTATCTGCATAGAAGCAATAAAGAAAAGACCAAATTTTTGATATCTTTTTTTCCATTGATATCTATGCATTTTTGAATAAGTAATTTCTCATCATTTCTCTCAGATAAAATGCCTTCAATTGGACCCTTCCTAAATGGAATAGAGCTATCTTTTTTCTCATTATTTCCCATCAGATCATCGGGAGCTTCCCCTGCCATTTATCTTGGTCATCAGAGTTTGTGGTCATTTTTCTTCTTCATTTTGTCGCGTTATGTGTTTCTTTACAAACCCAGAGAGCTTGCTCATTTTTCAGACTTGATTGACATTTATTTAAGATCATTTGCAGCATGCAAACTGATAATTTACACTCTTAAGACCAATTAAGGACGGTAAATTATCTTCAACCGTCTGCCTTTCTTAATAAACTCCAATGATAAAGCGAACTTCGATAACTGCTTATTAAAAACTCAATCAGCCAGTTAACTATTTAATAGGCATTCGGTGCGGAGCAGATCCCACGGCGCGCGCAGTTAATAGCCATTTAAGAAAATGACAGAGGTGGACCAAAAAATGCATTATGGATAGAAATGGAAATTTGTTGCTATGATCACTAGTTTTATTCGGTAAAAGATAAAGAATTGATAAATCATGATGTCAATTGGTCAACATTATCAGCAAATTTCTTAACCGATTTTATTCTGACTTGGTAAACTAAAACTGCGTCAAATGTTATCATCTTAGTAAACAACCTTTCAATTTTTATTTATTTCAAAGATAGTAAAAGGTGAAAATATAAATGATGATTTCAGGGAATATTAATCCAAATTATATTATCATATCACTGAATGATTTATTTTTGACTTGAATACATATACAAATGCAAAGTAAATATCAGTTAACCGTCTGAGAGAACTCTTGAAATAAATTATTTTAGATTGAAAATATATTCATTGGCCAAGATTAAGTTGCTGCGTTTCCTATAAGAGAAAACAGGTTGGAACATTTGATGATTGAAATACACAAGAACGTTAACACCGTTAACATGATTGGTAATAAAAAGTTCTGAAATCATAATGATTTTTTTATGTGCGTTATGATTCTTTTTTAACAGATGAAACAATTATCACTTAGCCGTACATGTTGTTATCATTTGAATATAATGAAATATATTTTATTATATTTACCTTCTAAAAAATGCATTTATAGGGATGTGTAAAGGTTTTTATTTTTGTTTAATGTTAAAATTCACTATTTCGGAATTCAGTGTTTAATGAAGGAGATTGAAACAATTTAGTTCGTAAGACAGATCAAATAAGTATTTTAAAATAATTATAAGAATGTCATTTAACAAATAAATGATAATTGTAGTAGTCAAATACTAGAAATGTTTGCTCTGCAAACTTTTTGAAAAAAGTTATCTGCCCTTCAAAAACACCGCAAAAAAACGAAAATAAAACCCACTTTTTAAAAACATATGTTGTAAATTGTAATTTTTTCAATATATTTTAGAAAAATAAATGACACTTTCGTACCATGAGTTTTATAAAATCATAATAAAAACAACCGTCGAAGTCATGGACATTGATGTTTAAAAATCACGCAATGAACAGAAAATTTGAATTTTAATTCAAAAAGTAGTCAATTTTGAAATCACAATAAAAAAACAAACAAAACTTTTCATCTATAAAATATATACAAAATATGGTCGTTAAACATCTGATAACTCAACTACAAAAATATCGAATGACAGTAAAGAAAAATTAGAATCATTATGACAAAATCTTGTCACAATTATGCAAAATAACGTGGGTGCAATTTTGCATATTAAATGAGGCCGTGATATTTGGGGATATCTCTTGAACAAACAGGCCAGAGGCTGTGGTAGTCTTTGATACAAGCTTTTTTGTATGCAACACGGCGGAGTCTGGTCCGCAGTACATGTATCCCCTTGAATTGTAATCGGTTTATTTGCACCGATAAGTCACAATTACCCGCCAATCTGCACAATTATGGCAGGAAATTATAGCCCGTCTTCCGTTCGCTGTTTAGAAACTTGTTTTCTTCCAGCTAAAATTCAATCATTCTTCTATTAACTTGTCGCGTATTTTAAATAATTGATTATACGCAGTGTTTAATTTTGAACAAATGACATTAAATTATCACTTAATGGATAGAGATTATTCGGGACGGTGATTTGATGACTTGAGCGGCCCGCAGACACAGTAAACATGGCGCCGCAGTGTTGGTCATCTCTTCTTGCCCATGTCAGCTGTTCTATTCCGATCTCGTTAAAATACGACGGATTCTAATTCATCCAATTGTAGGGGAGATAAAAATTCATTTTCACTGTCCCTAATTACCAGAATTCGATCTGTTTCCATTACAAATCAATCACCAAAGTAACTCTTTGGAGCAATCGCTAGTCCTTTATATGGTAATTAATGTTTCGGAGAGGTTGTGTTTAGGCGGGAGGTTTACGAGGAGGGAACCAGACTCGCCTTTCTTCGCGCCACACGTCTTCTCTGACGATTAATAACCCTAATAAAATGGCAACACCTACGGATTTATACAAAGTGAACCATTTCCATTAGCAGGCATCAAACAGTTGAACTTGACTAGGAAATAGTGGCGACATTGAGAAAACCACCAATTTCGTACGGACTCTATACCAACTCATGAATATGAATTTGCTTTTTTATATGCCCCCTTTCATTGAAGTTCTTTAATGCAAGATCACCCATCTGCGGGGTTCATTACTTAAACCGTTTCTTAATTAGTGACAAGAGGACCGAGCTTTTTTGAAAAAAGTTTATGGAGTATTTTGGAAAATAGTATCAGATGACGTCCAGAAATCGGATTTGATCTCTGAAAGGAAAATAGCAATCACATTATCCAAATGAAATTGTCGTCGTTGATACTTTTCATACAATAGCGTTTGGGGATACACCCTTTCTCTTTAACCCTGTGCATTTTCCCGTCGAAATAGATCTGAAAACCAACTTTTTCTTATTTTTGAGCCATTTACTTCTCTGTTCCTGAATTTGTAATGATACTGCACACAAGAAAGCAGTAAATGTCCGTTTACCCTTAACAGGACTTTTTATTATGACCATTACTTTTTCGCTCATAACCTCACAAGGGTTGAAAAACACCAACTCTTTACTAGCTGAACTAAACAAAGACATTTTTCAGTAACAATTTTTCAAACTAACTTTAGATTTTTCATTGCATAAAAAATAAGTTTTCCCTTATTTCTTTTGAAAATATAGTGTATGCTTCAATGTTTCCTTTCACTAAAATATCCAGAATACATTGTATATCAGAAAAAACGTTTGTTCTCCATAAATTTGCTTTTGTAACAATTTTCTCGTCATGATTTTACATGTCAATTATATTTTGCAGTGCACATGCATGTTGTTTGAATTCACAACTTTTTGGTGGTATTTACACATCAACTTATATTCTTGCTGGATTGAAATGAATGTTTTCTTCAAATGCTTTAGATAAACTCTTTGATGCAATTGTTTTACACTCCGTGAATAGAGTAAAAGGCAACAGATTTAATTTTAGAACCACACTAACGGATTCTGAAATGTGAGAAAAAAATCTACTCCTTATATTTTTGGCAATTTACATGTAGAGATACACGATCAAGCAAACTAAAGATAACGCACTCTTTATACTTAATAAAACAGCCTTTATCCCAGTATGTAGTATGTCGATCAGTACTGAATCTGTTAAAAAGCACATGTTCGAAATTTTAAATTGTTTCGTTCGCATTTTACTACTTCACTAGTTATTTGTCTAGAAATGAGATGAAATAAAACACTTCGTTGACAAAGCAGAAATTGCTTCTAAATTTTCAACCGTCATTGATTAAGAGAGCCTGTGTAAGTTGCAGGACAGGGCTCAGGATAATGGTATGCATTAGAAGTAGATAATTAAAGACTTTAGAAAAAGATGTTTGAAATGAGAAATGTGTTGGGGACAATAATGTCTTTTTGAGTGCACAATTAAAGGCAAATAATAATTTTGTGTTCAGAAAATTGCACAATAATGTCATTTCTAGGGCCACTCAAGCCAATTTCACAAAGAGTAGATTACACACAATGTGTCACAGTAAAGGCCTAATAGGAGGGAGAGCACACAGTCTTTTCTTTTGGGCCGACCAAATATGACGTCTAGTATAGTGAAATGATTGTGTCGCGTGAGAAACGATCGCTTAGTTGATGCTTGATGAATTACCTCATCCCAATAATAACATCATTACGACTTAAGACAAATTTGATCGCTAGTAAAGAGAAAACACTGTTTGTTAAGAAACAGCGTATGACTGTCGCTTCTGTTTAGAGACGCCATTAGAAACATGTCGCAAACGTTCAGAAGACGTGGAAGTGCCAGGGACGTACTTTGCTCAGAGTCCGTTAAAGTACAACCGATACAAACGTCCCTCCGAGGATGTTCTACTGACATTGAAAATATGGCTACCCTCATAGATGTAATTTTGGAGAGATAATTTTAAGTAATAAAAATTATAAGTCGATTAACTCCCCATACACACGGTCATTGGCAGGTATGGTGAATGATTTATGGCCATTTCTACCTAACAGTGCAGGGTAAACCACCAGTAAGGGATGTGTTATGATTGGATCAATTACTGTCACCATCTTCATATTCAAGGTCACGTACAGTAGAATACAAACTATATTCCCTAAAAGCACCATTTATATATGAAAATCAAATGTTTTCAAAAAGAGTATCCAATGTTATTTATTGCAAGACAATACCAACTATATTCCCATAAATGCACCATTTATATATGAAAATCAAATGTTTTAACAAGGGTTTCCAAAGTTACTTACTGTGCCTTTTGCAAAATCTTTTAAGAAATGTTTACAGCTGTTAAAAAAACAAAAATAAAGATCATAATAAATGAATTCTTTGATGTTATATCGATCATGCTATAACATAAAAATGTTTGAAGAATACAAAAGATGGTTTTGAGGATGAATAGTTCAAAAGAGTGTCTTAAGGATGTACGGAGCAGAATCTGAGTGAACATAACCTGTGATTTTGGCCAAGAACAGGTCAGGCAAAGAACAGGATAGAAAAAAGAAAAATGCCAGTTCTACAATTTTAAATACATATAACAAACGACATGAGTTGCTATAGGCTTAATCGGATGGTGAAGTATACATTTGTCTTGATTTTGGAAAATATTAACGCATCTGCGTCTCTCCCTAACAAATGATAACATTTGTGTTCCTTATATTGAAAAGCAATTCACATCTTGGATGGTGGATGAACATAAACACTAATTCTAGATTAATTTGAATATTGTTATTAGTTTCTGTAAAACAAGTGTATTTTTCATTATTCCCAACTATGAATGTGAAAAAGTACACTAATATACATAATATATGCGTAACTATTTTGAACCATTAAGTTGTTTGTCGATAAATCATTTAATTTTGTGATTATCATATAGCTAAAGATAAACAGACAACAAGGCACTAAGGACTGTGATAACAGCAATACACAAAATTATGGTAACCTGTTTTCGGTTGGACAATAACAAATTTTTTTTGTCCTGATTTAAATCTGACATTGTCGCCAATGTTTTTTTTTCTGCATCTGTAACAGGAGAGGCCGTTTTATAAACCGGAGAATGAATTCCGGAAATCAGACGTCGCCGGTTCCTACCTTTGGTAATCTAAATACTGTAGCGATCAAACGGTTTGGGTAGTGCATGCAAAATTGTCATGAAAAGAATATTTACTCGCTAGAAGCCAGGACTCCCACTGTCACATTAACATAATTACATAATAGATCAGTGAATAGACACAATATGTATGTAAGTAACGCGAGTGATGCCTTTCATCCTTTGGGTCTACCTGTGCCGTGGATATACAACCTGGGTCGTTGTATTTATATTATACCTTCGTCACTACCCACAAAGGGTAAGTTAACTCTTCGAACACTTTCAACATCATTTAGAGAAACAGATAAAAAGGCATGTTGCATATTATGAAAATACAATAATCAAAAGCACAATAAAATGGTTAGGCATTTTCTTAGGGGGAGAAATTCACTGAATGCAGTTCCATAAACAGAAAGCGACAAATCGAAACATATCAATTCAAAACATTAGCAAAACAAATCATTTTAATGCGAGACAAACATATTGCAAAAATGGGGGACAATAATAGTGTTAAATGGGAAGGACAAAGGGTTTGAGAGCTGGCTCCCACCGTGTAGAAAATTCTACCCTGATCTAACCCCCGATACACTTATTTCGACACCTGGCAAAAAGAGCATTGATATTTACTAATGGCCGATATTATAGATTTCTATCGCCCACTCTCGCTTACAAACTGGACTTAAAATCTTGATTTTATATTGCGGTGAGATTTCTGTTAATGATGATAAAAGCATAATTGTTTCCGAAGACCTTGGTTCCGCCTCTACTTGTTCTTTTTCTTTTAAATTTAATACATGTTGTTTTTGTATTTCTTTACCAGTAAATTACCTACATCCATGAAGACCAAACTATATATTTTCAGACATGGGTTGCAAGTTTAAGACTATGTTAAATTGAGAAAAAGGAACGACCATTATCACAAAAAAAAGGATTTCAGATTCCTTATTATTAAACAAACCAACGATTTATTAGTGACAGTGTTAGATTTTCTAAACTTTAAGTAATACTGCCTAGAACAAAATTCAGACAGAACTATTTATGCAAAAAATGTATAAAAATTAAACTCAGTGTATTATAACAATGTATATTAAATGCTTATCTATCTTATTACAATATGAATATTGATACACATACCGTTGTCAATTTGTTTGTTGTAAGAATCTAATAAGTTGTTAGAACTTGCGTTCGACCTATTTGTATATGATTATACTAAGTATGTTCAAATTAAAAATGCATTTTTTTGTCATCATAATACAGAGGGTTGATACAATTTTCAGCATTTAATTATCTAGTATATATATTTAATTATTTTTAATGACGATTTTCTATATTTCCATTTACAAGTACATATAACAAGAGAAGAGTTTATGAATGGTTTGTTCGGTGTTGACAGTTAGTTGTACTGGAATTTGATGCTTTACCCACAAAGTATAAAAGTATCTCTGCATAAACACAAGCATTCACGAATAGAGGAAAACTCTAATTAAATCATATTTTTATTAACGTTGAAAAATAAAAAAAAAATAAAATAGTTAGATATATTGTGTCCAATCCTTTTGACATATTAAGTCAATAAAATATGTTCAATTCATGTAAAATGAGACCTTATTCATGAAATCAATTCATAAGAAAAAAGGCATACTCTTATATTGTTTTATCTATCTTAATAAACTAAAGACTGTTGCAAAAGTTAAATGCAGCTAGCGAATATTCTTAGTATGTTATGTTTGTTCAAGTATAGAAATATATTTTATCTATGATTTGTTAACAAAGGTAAGGAATTTGAAGCCTAAATTTAAATCCATAAAATAACAAAAAGCAAACAACTCAACAGCAAAAACATCTATCTTACAAAATACTAGAAATGATAAACGTATGAGTCATTTGAGAAATTGTCCCTTAATGTTGAGATTTACAACAGGCAAAGAAAAGGTAAAAGAAGCTGCATATACAGGGCCATCTGAAGAAGTAAGCATGACTCATTATTGATAATGCTATGTACAAATATTTAATTTCACTTTCAATTTAACACGATAAGTGTCTTCCCAAGCATCAGACAGGTGTGTTGATTTATTAACATTCGATTCTATATCAACAATTCATATCCATGTTAATGTGAAATTTAACGTGTTTTGAACTGTGTGTAAATGTATTGAACAAATTCATATTTCAAACTTAAATATCTTAGCAGGGAAAATGAAGAAATTAAAATATCTGATTGATGAGTCAGATATTATAAATTACATGTAATTGCAATAATTCACCATCAAAAGGGAATATTTTTGTATAACTTCGATAATTATCAAAAATTAATAAAAACTCTTTTGTTGAATAAAAATTGTTGGTTAATAGCAAACATTTCATTGATAAATCATTGATAGACATGTCGACATTTCGACGTTGGTATTGTTCTTGACCGGGCACAGGTGATATATTTTACTTGCACCAAGTCACGCATACAGAGGAGAACAATAAGTACAACTTGAAGAAGGTGTTAACAGGTAAGGGAATTAATGAGTTATTTATTGCGGACCATTTTGAATCTGAAAAGACTTTCCAGATTTAATTTGGACATTTTCTACATTCTATATAGAGCTCTACTTCTATAAGAGATCAATACAGTCTAAAAATGGCCGCGATCATCGAGCTCTCTTCAGCCTTCTTAATTTATCCAATCAAAAGATTTTAAATTAACATACGTTTGCTTAGGTGATTTTATGAGACATTTATTTAAGGGTACATTAATTAACCCCCCTCTCCCCGATTTGATTAGTAATTCTATGATTTTAACTGTAGTAAATATTTGACGTGTATTAGGAATGAAGGTATTTACAAAGAGGCACGAAATTGATAACACTTTTGAACGTATCTTGCTTTGAATAAAAAATATTTAGTTTTCATATTTAAAGGCAAAAGTTGAATGACCCGGAACACTGCAATGACAAATTTTTTGCGATAAACATCTACTGATATATGGGTAATAAATTAAAACCGTATAAAAATATATATTTTGTGGATATGCATGTGATTTTTTATCCAAGGTTTTTAACTATCACCGATTGTGAAGATTACCCTCCAATGTGTGTTCTTGCATTTAAAATATTTAATTATAACATTGATGCCTAGTCTATTGAAAAGATGCAAGAAAGCATTGGTTTTCTGCACTTAGGATCACAGGCTTTGCCTTGGGTTTTTGGAATTGTGTCTATTGGTATGTAAATAGTACATCCTGATAGGATCAGCTCAATCATACGCAGCAATAATGACGCCTCCCTGGTTTCATCACTATAGGTGAGGCAAAAACTGACTCACTGGCGTAAAGAAAAACAACCTATTTTATTTTCCATACCCGATATTTTTTCTACATCGTTTGTTGCTTTTTAAATTAATTTTAAATATGATTTTTTTCATGATGAAGAAGGTGAGTTATCTAGCAAATCTCTGACTGATTAATGTCTGTATTTTTTTTCAATGTGGGGGATGCATTTATTATATAATTGTTTAACACTTTGTATAAATACAATTTTTGTCTACATATAATGTATTCATATGTATTGTGTTTATATATTGTATATCAATTGTATTGTTAAATGTATCATATCTATATTTGTAAGAGATTTATTTATTTAATTAAGTTGAATACTCCTAATCCGCTTGTTTTCAGATTTTCCTTCTCAGAGTTGAAACCCCCTTTGCCAGTAAATGGTTTTTCTTCCATACCCATGCCAATGAAGCAGTGAGGATCCTATATCGTGCTAGCGTCTACTTCTATATTACGCAGGTTAAAAGTATCATCACATGCTAGTTGCATTTTTATTCTTTTGATTTTGATAGAATGCTTCAAACACTACATTGGACTCAAATATCGTAAAATCGCGTCTTTGTGCACGTGTATTATGTTTAAGTAATCATATACTTCTACAGATGAAATAAATTGCTAAGTATCAATGAATTTAATACAACAAATACACATTCCTGATAGATGTCATCGTTATGTGGGTACCTCGGAGGAAAAATATTTTTCCTCTGAGCCCCTGTGATTCGCTTGAAGCTTATAAATTCCATCTGCAAGTGCACAAAAACACTTTTATGTTTGATTTGATAAATTGATCGTTGTTATACGTCCCGTCCAGATTCTTCCTTTCAATCCTTTGTTAGGATATTTTGTTTTAAATGTTTGCAATTAATAAAAAAATATTGCAACGCTATAGCAATACATATTGTCAAGATTAGATGGATTGCATTCTTACACGTTTAAAGTAATTCAGAGTAGAATTATATAAGACACTGCGTAGTCCTGTTTCGTGTATTTTGTCAGCTGTAAAAGGAAGCCCTTTTTCAAAATTTGACAAACGTAAAGTAAAAATGATAAGAGATCAAAGGTCTTGATCATCATGGATACTTGCTCAACGACAGTCTAGGATGGTTGTAGTTGACAAAGCATCATGGACATTACATTTATACTGTACGGGTTTACCAGTATTTTCAGGAGGAACCACTTTCTTATGAAATGGTTATAAAAGTAGTATTTCTTAATGTCGGTTAAAAATATAAAACAATCTAAATAGTGCAAAGAATGAATAATGATATTTTTATTTCATTAAAATGTAATCTGAATGGTTTAGGATTGCTTAATAAAGTTTCTGGATGTTCAACTTCTTACGAAACTGCTTGCTTTGCTCATTTATAACGCATGTAATAAAACAATGACTACTATGTAATACAGCATGAATCAAATAATGAAATGAAAGCAACCAACGGATAATTTTTATATTTCACAAACACGTCTGTTTTAAAACTACACAAAAACAAGATAAACGGAAGCTACTGCAAAACAGACAGAATACACGTGGAACTTTGATATAAAGCGTGAACAATTATAATGTAACGTCTTATCAACAAAGTGTAAAACGGATGGAGTGAAAGGCAAAAAATCGACTTAATTGAAAGCACCGGTTTTACCAACTTCATTCCATTTACCGGCTACTTTTGTAATCAAGGATACATTCATTGAATTAAACAGTCGTCTGCCTTACTAAATCTGGCGCGTGCTCTTCACGCGCGGGGTACAGTTGTGCTTTTGAACAATTACCTGTGGTCGTCTGTTTCTAATCTCCGGTAAATGCAGAAAGAAGTCGGGAGCTAGCTCTAGTAAATCACCAAAGGGAGATAATTAGGGGTCTGGATTGGCCTATAGTTGATCACAAGATTCACTTAAGCGGATGTTAATTGATAGTTAATAAGATGTTTGTTGTTTTGGGAATTGGAAAATGAAGAAATACCACCATGTTGCTAACGTATCTAGTCTCCCGCCACTAAATAATTTCCAAATTATCGCTTTCCTGCAATCTTAATGGGTTCTCGTAGACTTATTAACATCACAAGTATTTTCTGTAATTGCTTCTAATAATAATATTGCGGTAACATATAGATATGTAGGAGACGATGCTAGAAGATTGGAAGAAGATTGATAATTCCGCTTACTTATTTCGAAAGCTGTAGATAATTGCTAAAAACGACGAACTCCTAGAAGTGCTAACTGATTCAGATTGCTGCTGGTTTATGAGCACCAGGTAAAATAGGGATTATCTGTACATAACGCAGGGGCGGTGTAAACCTAGCGCAATCTCTATTGTACTTAAATCTTACTCAAAATAATATTTGGATTAATTGAAAACACACTTAACTTAGAAAAGAACAGGGTTGAACGTACTCTGTTCCTTGATATATAGCGCAGATTGTACAGGAAAAAATCCCTCAATTAAATGAATTTAAAGCATTTTTTTCTTGCATATCTTTGATTCTATCTGTTATTTCCATCTGTATAAAACCTTGAGCACTATTAAACAAATAAGCGCAATATACTAAAAAAATGTCATCATCAATTTTCTGCGATAAGTAAACGATCAGGAAGAAAATGTTTATATAGTGAGTTCCAGTTCTGTTTTGCATGATGGTTATTTTGCAATGATGGCGTTTGACCATCACAACATTTTACAAACCATTGTCTATTGACTACTATATAAATGGTTGAACATGTTTTGATTTTACTTATAGTTGTTTTTGATACACATTGAACGCGGGACTGATCATGAAGATTTCAATACAGAGAATTTGTAATAGATTCATAGATTCATCGGTTTTACCTTTTAGTCAATCTTTCACTAAAATATAAACCAAGTTTGTTGAGTTTGAGCAATATATATATATATATATATATATATATATATATATATATATATATATATATATATATATATATATATTCATCAGTTTTAAAGACTTGCATAGTATAGTGGTTATATATATAGACCCATAAATCTGCCCATTGCAATATTGTCAAATTGAAAAGAGTTCATGAGTTCGTACTATTTTTGAACTGTTTTCAGTTATAACTCAAAGAAGAAAATTGAACTGGCTTATTTTTCTTTCATAAAAAAAAAAGGCGTCAGAGTACGTACATTCCTAAACATTATGGAAGTAGCTCAAATTTTTGAATTTATTTTAGAACCTATTATCATACTTTATGACAAATGTTAAAATTGGGCGATTAATGAATCGTAAATTTTCATGGGTATATTTACTGTCAATCAATAAATCGAATTCGCTTACAATCCTGAAGAAAAAAATAATTAAATATTTCCTGAATTTGAAAAATTTACTATATATACATTCATGAGCGATGATGAGAACTCCAGTGTTTGGAACAGTAATGGTCGAGTTTGGAGAAAGAAGTAATTATAGAGATAAAAGGGTCGAAGCACTAACATATCAATCTAAGGTGTTAACAATCAGCAGCCGAAAGAAATGGAATTTTTGTCATGTTTGATCCCTTTCAAGGCCAATCAGTGTGAAAACCATAAAACATTGATTAATGTCCGATAAAAACTTATCGGAACCGAAGACAACTGGACTTAATATACTACAGTCTTTGCTTTTTTCTTCAATTGCTTCTTAACACGAGGTACCCCGCCAGTAGCTCGACCCCTGTCATTATCTAACGATCTTGTTAAGCCCAAGCCTTAATACACGTTTACAATTAATCTTTCATCAAGTCGAGGCAATCGGCCCCGAGAAATCAGAAGTTGTAAGTAAACTAAGAGGGCATTTTGATGGCTCTGTATAGGAATTTAATGACTGCGATAAGAGTTATTGACAGAGAAATCCGAAAATCCAAAAAGTCAAATAATTATATAGTTTTTCACTGGCGCCATTCCACTGCCCATAAATCGTATCGCATTTCGTGCAGACGACCACAAATTCTGGAGCTAACTCTAAAATTGAAATAAAAATTGAGATGATACCAACAAAAACTTCATTAAAGCGTATTTATTGCAATATTTGCCTTTTTATTTTCGTGAAATTTCAGACCAATTTGTGCTGAAAAATAGAGTATGCTGTGTTCTTTTAACCCATCATTAAGGAAATTAAACGTTACAACGTAACGATTGAAATTCCATCCAACCAGTTAGCACTTAATTTAAAAATAATAGTATACAAAGCAGTCTTTAACAATACACTATTATTAAGATATTGTGTGACATATTAGCCACATCTAATGACGGGTATGTAAGGTGTCGACTACACACATGACTTCTAACCGAGGGCGATATTTTTATTACCTCCATATCACATAAACTAGAACTGGTGCATGAGTATTTAAACGTTATGAGCGCTTTGCTTGTTTAGTGTTTTATGTTAAGAAAATTCCGCTGAAAATGATTTACTTTCCATGCTACATCAGTGAGTCTTCATACATCATTGGAACATATTTGTTTCAAGTTTGCAAAAAAATTGGTTCAAAAATTAGCAGTGGATAAATGATTTATTCCATGGTGATTGTCTTTATTCTTATTTTCTGAACCATATATAGAATTTAGTAATAGGTAAATATAAAAAACAGTTTGATTTGAGCAAACCATTTTTAATTCAATTTATTTTATTACCAGATACCATGTTGGCTCTTGATAATAACAATTTAAGAAGATAAAAATAAGCACATACTAATACACTGTATATAAAATATTATATATATATATATATATATATATATATATATATATATATATATATATATATATATATATAAAACTTGGAGATACACACACACACACACACACACACACACACACACACACACACACACACAAATAACGAACACGGGGCAAACAAAATCTAAAATATTCTAAACAGTCCAAACGTCAGAGAAGTATTTCAAGAAACAACATATCCTTCTAGCAACTGTAGAATTTTTGGGATTGACAATTTGTGGTATTGACAATTTGTGGGACTGACAATTCTTCTAAAACAATTAATATGGACAGCAAAGACGTTTTCTGTAGGAGGTTTAGAATAGCTACCTTTTGAAGTATACAATGCACGGACACTAATCCTTTTATATAAGGATAGTTAATAAACCTTTTGATTCACAATTTCGGTTTTAAAAGCATTATTTCCAGATTCTGATTAACTTATAGTTTTCAATTGTTTGTGTACTTTATTTCGAAAGTATTTTTGGAATTTGTTCATCAGGATTTTGTGAGAAATATCAGATATGAATAATAATTAAAAAATAATTGTCCATGAAGACAATATTTTTTTTTATAATTGTTTATGTCAAATATCTGAATAAATATATACACAATTTTCTACATTGTTATTAAAATGCAACTGTCCATTAATAGCATACATTTTCTTTGTTTTAGTTAAGATAAAAATATTGTTTTGTAAGTTAAAATTTATAACTTTGTTATAACAAGATAGTGGCATTATACCATAAATGATACTGCATTTTTTTCATACGCTCTGATATCTTTTGGAGATCTTTCTACTGATAATGATCAAACTTGATAAAAGAATTAGAAAGTTAAAGTACAGATAATATGTTAATTATGATATAACTAAAGAATAGGTTTGATTGAAATCAATAACACACTGACATTTAAGGGCAGATAACTCTTACTTTTATACATATCTTCATTTTGCAATGTTTATATTTTAGCTTAATAAATAGTATTTCAATGTCATTGGATTTCACAATAAATGCTCCCAACAACAAAGAAATTTATATTTAGTAAAAACGAGGAGAAAAAAACCCACAATGCACTAACAAATTCAAAAACGATAAAACAAGAGCTCTATAGAATACATTCAGAGAGAGAGAGAGAGAGAGAGAGAGAGAGAGAGAGAGAGAGAGAGAGAGAGAGAGAGAGAGAGAAAGAGAGAGAGAGAGAGAGAGATGTTTATTTGATAGTTTGTACAATTAGATGTGTAATTTTTCACAGCAATATCGAAACCATCAACACCTCTGGAGGGTATCATTTATAACAGTGTTCAGATAAGACGTGGAAATAGATTTGCAAGCTCTTCAAATTGATAAGAAAACTGATAAACTGCAGCATCACTTTAATTCATTCATAAAACTTAACGAGTACCCGAAGACGTATCTCCAAATTACTTTTTCAAGCTGATACAGAGTCTATATTGGTGAAGAAATATGTACTATTTTATTTCCATTTTCTCTGAGATGGAATCCAAGAAGGTCCTCAAAAAACAATGCATAATGTGAGGTATCTGTTAAAAGTTGGTGTGATTTGCTTTGTGTTTGATCGTGAGCTAACAGCTGAGTTATTACTATGTTTTAATTTAGTTTCAAATCTCTCTTCTGCTTCTCAAACGTAATTGTGAAGATACTTCAAATCGAATAACCTTACATTCAAACTATGTCGTTATCTCTTGGCCAAACCGATCCAGCCAAAGAAATTTTAAAAGTCTTTAAAATTAGTAGAGTCCAAGTCTCTTGATAGTTCTTTAATATCGTGAAATCATTTATAGACTCCTACTTATGGTAGATAACATTGGTGATTATGCTCAGAAACGTACTTCATTAATTAAAATTTAATTCCATGGGTTTCCAATACCCTTGAAACTTATCTGGAACCCTCGTAGGAGTGGATGGCAAAGACAACTACATTACTCTGTTATGTAAGTGCATCAATTATAAAAAAATCATTTCAAGGAAAAAAATGACAAGCACTCTTATCTCCGCTGTTATCAGTTTAATGAAATAACATCTCTTTTATTGACGCAAATTGTATATTTTGCTCTTCACAGAGTCGTACCGAAGCAGCTGGATCGTGTTTCTAAACTTAATGTGCAATTTTCAATTTTTAAATGTTTTAAACCGAGATAATTCTCTATTAAATTATGTATAAACAGCGGAAGCACTTCACGATAGAAATCAGTGTCTTGTATGAAATATACAGCATACCTATAGGAAATCAACATTTGCATATAGAGAAATATCTGCTTGTCTATCTCGGTTTTTAACTGTGATATTTAAGTTAACCTTGAACGATTCTCGTTTAACAAAACATGGCCATCATAAGAGAGAAACAATGTACAATTGTACATTAAACAGTGATGAACACCGCGCTCAGTGTCTGCGGAGGGTTTTTGTATCATGATTATATAAATAATGTATGTATTTTAGACAGTGGAAATAATTCTGTTTAAATTTAGAATTTTGATAACGATAAAACGATGATAGCATTGAGTGTGTAGGAAGATGTTTATAACGCAGATGGATGCATTGACATAAAATGTAAGAAATCAAAATGCGCTCCGACTTTATTAAAACAAATATAGTACAAGTATACATATCGGCAAACCAAACAAAAAGTAAATAAAAACCCATCACGTTGGACATTTCTATATTTGACATCAGGTTTTTGGTATTCTTAATACAAGTATAAAGTATAAGGTTTAAACATTGTTTTTCGTGGTCCTTTTTGCCAGGTCACCTCTGGTTTTTAGTACAATCAAGACAAGTATAAACTGCAAAATGAAATGTAATTATGTTTTCCTTGATCGACTTTAAAAGGTTAAAATTAAGTGATTAATTTTTGAAAAAATTCATTGATGTGTTTAATAAAAAAATATACATTAGCAGAAAGTTACGTTTGACGAAGATTTTATATAACTTAAAGAAAACATCCCAAGTTTAAGAGACATGCAATGAAGTACCAAACAGAACAAAGTTATTTACATCAACAACAGCAACAACAAAATAACCCCCCAAAAACTAGAAATAGTTATATCATTCAAAGAGTTATGTTAAATTCAAGTTTTGATTTACAAAGTTATTTCTCTTCAACACGCACATGCCCATATCTGGCTCTTTGCAAGAAATGAACAATACACATAATTATTATTTCATTAACTGCCATTAATTACAATGACAAACTATGTACATGTATACTGTAAATCTAAAGTAAAGGATGTGAAATATATCTGACTGCGTATCATTGAAATAACAAACACATGTTTTATGATAATATACTAATGAATATTATCTTTCTTAATTTGAATAATTGCAATAAAATAAAAATCATGCATAGTTATAAATATCATCCCAGAAAATCATGGGGACAATTTAGGGCGAATGTTTTGGCTCTTTTCTGAATCCCATCACCAAATCAGAAGAACGACATTAACAAAGAAAGCCACCAACAGACGAAGTACTGCTCAAATTTGGAAGTCATAAAGATCAACATTAACCCCATAAATAGTGTCCAATTACAGAAGAATCAAGCTCAAAGGAAAATGAACAACTCGATGAAATTCATATCTTTGTACAGAAGCTGACCTCTAGATGTTATTATAATTTGGAGAAGGGTTTTTGTATGTAAAGGGGGTGATAGAAATCGCTCTTCTACTGCGTTATCGGTCCTAATGTCTTCTTCCACCATTTTGGCGCCTTTCAAATTATTTGATAACATCTTTTAAGCACTGATTCATTTAAAACCCTCTGTGAATCCAACAATTTGTATCCTATGATATGAAATAAAAATCCTATATGGAAACTTTTTATGCCAATATCTTACATTAAACACACAATTTGCTTTCATAATCAGGTAAAAATTTACGAGCGAAATAGAAGCTATCAAACCACTTTTTATGCTTTGTATGGAAATTTTGGCGTTGTAGCGAGCTGTCCTAAATTAAATATTCCCCTCAGAGCGGAGTTTAAAAGCACTGAGAATTGAGAATCGGAGGTGTTTTTGCGAAAAATTGTTAAAATATGACTGATTACAATCTCTGTTTTTATCTTAGCTGTAAAGTTTATTATGTTCACTTTAGCCCCTCTGATATTTTATTTTATTTCTCTGGATAACATCAGACTTTTATAACTTTACAATGTATCGTTTATAAGGCAAGAAAATTACCACACTTAGAAAGGCACTACCCTCCTTCTGTGTGGTAAGAATTTCCAATCATTTCGTAATGGAGCGCATTTGTGTTATAAACTTGATCAAAGATATTTTCCAACGAGATGGGCGTGTGGGCAAAGCAACGCTTCTAACATTAGATCAACGCCACTGATGTTTATGAATTTATGTTCAGTACCGTTAAATTAACTAAATCAGTTTCCATTTTATCTTAATTTTATGTTCCCTTTGAGGGGAATTAAGTGCACGGATGTTGAACATTACTAAAGTATATGTTCTTATTTGTAAAATTAGAAGTTATTAATAGTGCAGTTTGAAGTTCTGGGTATATAGTGAGTCCAACTCAAGATCTAGAATGTTTAATAAACTTATATTGGACTACCCTTAGTTAATTGTTTAAATATCACTGATTCTTTCAAATGTTTGACCAACAGTTTTTGTTGATGTCTTTTGTTAAAACCGAACAGTTTGTCCTTTCTTACAGAAACAAGAAAATCTGAAACACATAGATAAAATATTATTTCAATTGTGAGATTCTCTTTATTTGTACTAATGAAATATAAGTAAACATTTGAACCAATTTAGTAGAGATAAAACAACATTTATTTTTGTACAAATGTACTGGTGTTTAGAATTTTAATTGCAACTGGTGTTGTTAAAGCTGCCATGTCTTGTTGTGTGGCTAGATGTAAGGAAGGTAAAAAAGGCTCAAAATTCTATACACGTTACTAGAAGTTAATATTATGGGTATTTTTTTTCTAGATTTAGTTTATTCATTTACATCTTTTTACATCACAAATCTTGTTAACAACCAAGTAATAATAGCATCAACTCAATAAAAATAAAAATGTACATTAATACAACTAAATTGAGTTTACAACATTTTGAAAAGCCTGAAATATGTATGAGGTGTTTGTTTCAAAACAAAAGAATAAAATACAATTAAGAATTTGACATAATTAAGAATATTTTGTTTCATCTAAAGAACAATTTATTTTATTTTCATAAATTCTGTAAGCTACATATAAGATGAATGTATCTAATGATACATTTAATCTTTCTATCATGTTCATAAAAAATCAAATAATTACATGTTTCCATTTTATATTTATTTTAAGAAAGAAACTTAATGTATTTCGTATTTGAACTACATTTTTACATTCAAAAATTAAGTATTTGCATTTTCATGAGATGTCTTGCGAAGACCAAGTGTTTCCTTTTTTTTTTTTCATTTACTCAAATATACATTATTACAAAGAATATCTGTAAACGTAGTTCTATTCAACGGAATCAATTTTAAATTAATTTTTCAAAACTGTTTGATGAACTGGTTTACAAAGCTTTTTGTCTACAAGATCTTAAAGAAAAAAATACATCTGTGATCTATACATGAAAAGTGACAATAACAAACTGTCAGTCATCTCAAAAATCCATAAAACGAAGTACAAATTTAAAGCAGAGCAACACGGACCTCTAAAAAGATAGAGGTAGGATCAGGAGGAGTGAGCATCCTCTGCTGACCGGTCATACCCGTCGTGTAACATGTGTACATGTAACATTTAAGTATCTCATATAGAAAGAAAAAAATGTTGACGTGGGTAAGTTAAATTTGCCATTTAATGTGTTATGTTATAAATTGAATTGGATTGGATACTATGCATTGCATATGTAGTCTCTTACAATTCATAATACATGGTCAAATAAATATTAGGTTTTTTTTAGTATTTTTAAACAGGTTAGTTGAATACTCTAAATACTGCAAATAACTTGCTTTAAATGAACACAGCCGAGTGTTTTGTTAATTTAATTATCAAAACTATTATCTATATAGTTTTGTATAAGATAAAGTTGTATATAAGCAATTTGCATGAGTTATAAAAATAAAGAGGAAAAAAATATATCATTAAAAGCACTTATTTACATATGAAAAATGAATTAGAATTTACTCTCTCTCTCTCTCTCTCTCTCTCTCTCTCCCTGAATAAAGTCAAGATTACTTAACATACAATTGTCCAGCAAGCTGACTGTGAATATCGGTTAAGAAAATATGTGTTTAAGAAATATTAGAATGGAATAACAACGGTTTGCTATACGATTTACAAATAATAGTTGTAGGAGTCATTTTGATATTTACACAAGAATGTATGCTCAGTTGATGTATTATTTTAGAGCGAAGTACTATTCTTAATTTAACTTTAATTTCAATTCATAAGTTCAGACTTGCTATATTCTCAACGAACCCAACAGTTTAAAAGTAAACATATATAAATACAATGGCCATAAAGCAGATTCAAAGGAACTTAATTATTCATTTTTATACCACACATAAGATTGATAATTAAAAAGATTTAATATGTTGTATATAAGAAGGTAATTTTATTGACCAGAAAGTTCATATTTTGTCATTTTAAAAAATAATTTTATTTACAAGACAAACGATGCACAAAGGCGAGCAGTGACTCTATGGGGACTTAAAATTAAAAAAAACCCCATTAATTCTGATTGACTAGTGTATATTGTCACGAACAAGCTCTTCATTTCTTGAAATGTTCTAATAAACATGCACATTTGAAAAGATCGTACAATTACAAACCCAACTTTAACACTTGCTATTGTTAATTTTTTGACTTAGACTTCAGAGAAAAAATAATAAATTAAAACACACCTCAAAAACTCAATCAATACCAAATCATCTTTCTGGATAAACATATATATGACGTATTTAAAAAACAAATAAACACATAAACACTGATGCCAATTCCTTTTATAATTTCATTTGTCGGAAATAAAGACAGATGTAGCTTATTTGAACACCTCATATGTTGGAATTCAATATTCAAGCTTTTTATCATCTAAAGAAAGACAACTCTAAAACTCTAAAAATAAATTTGTATTGATACTTCATAAACAGAAAACCACAAATATGACTTTAATAATCATTCTTTTTTAGAATCTTAATGACTATCAGTTAAGCAAACAGATTTTTAAATATCAAATCATATCTCCCTTAAAAAAGAAGGAAGAATAAACTCATTTCAAACTTTCATTGATTCGAATCGAAATTGAATCGAAATTTATTGGGAAAAATCTTGCATACTCTGGCTACACAAATATGTTTCTGGCTAGTCGTCCACATATTGTTTTAAACCCGGTCACTCCTTAGTTGGACGAAATAAGAAAAATAAACTTAATCACAATAATAAGATTCATCAAAATAATATTCAACTGAAACACCGATCATTATTGAGGAAATACATAAGAAAAGAAAATGAAAAGTTATTTACATTAACTTATCAATATGTCTAGATCGATAAATAATTAAACACATTGAAATATAAACTGCATTTTGACATAAAGTGTTGTAGACTACTTGATTTGTATCCAACGTAATATTTGAGAAGTTAGTCCCTTCGTTGAAAACAAATTGGAGATAACTGCATAAACACTTTTTTCATTTACAACTTCTTCTCATTCAAATAAATTCTAAAACATTCCTTACAAGTGTTAAATTCTAAATTCAATTTGTAAATATCAATTTCATTTATAACATTTTAAAAGCGATGTGTTTGATTATATATAGGTACACTAAACATAATCATGTTTCACAGCCTTTACTTCCTTTGCGAAATTAACTCTGTAATTAAACTAGTACAGTGTATTTTCTGTTATCACCAATTTCAAATTTTACAGTTTGGTCTCTTGTTTCTTCTTCATTTCTCTTCTGCAGTAATAGTGGACGGCATTCTTCAGTTCCAAAGACCTGTGCATCTTCCATTTAGTTTCATTGACTCGACACACGCTATTGATGATCTTTGGAAGGAGGCACACGAATATAGTCACGGCGGTTTGCATCAAGTCGGACATACGTCTGAAATCTTGAAAATCTGACAACAGAACTACGGAGACATACAAGACCGAAGCGATCAGGCCTATCTTCAAAATGGAAACGAAGATTTCTTTTCGGAAGGGTCTTGTACTTTGAATGACGTAGGAAAACAATTTCCTGGGGATGCCATTGAATTCATCAAATGAGTAAGTTAACTGCATATCTGGGTATTTCTTTTCCTCTTCAAGTTTTACACATACATTTCTAACATCGATAAATAGATCATCATATACCGAATGTATTGTGTTGATGCTCTCAAAGATGTACATGGCTACAGTGATGGCTAAGATGATGTATCCATAGGAAAAATCCGGATTCGCGAAAAGTCCTGTGTAAGTGTATGTTAGAACCTGAGAGATGAAAATGAAACTATCAACGAAAATGATACTCAGCAAGTAAAGAAGAACCAGTAAGAATGCAAACACTGTGATAGTGAGAACAAATTTAAAGATTTTGAACACTGGAAATCGCTGAGAACAGATTGCTAAAACAGATCCGCAGTAGGTCCTGATACAAGTGACAAACAAAAATAGGACTGGGGACCCAAAATAGAGCACACAAAGCTGCATTTCAAGTAAACATACTATACAATAAATGGGGAAAATCAGAAGACTCAATGCATAACATATTCCGGATTTTCTTTTGAGAAAAGAATTCCACCTGGCTCTATCAATTAGCAAGCAGTATTTCCAAAATTTCATGTTCAACAGCATCAAGATTTGTGACATCATTATCAATTTCATTTTCTTGTAACCATTTACATGATAAACAGACGGCAATGATCCGTATTTAGTTTTTATGTTAATGTCACTCGTGAGTGGAGAAATGGATATCCCTTTGTTTTCTTCAATCAATGCCTTGGACATTAATGTAGATAAATCATTCGGAAGCCAGATAAACAGTAAGGAAGAAAGAACAAAGAGAACCAATGCAGGTATTGGACCGTAAAACCATGGCAGATAATTATGTCTTTGTGCCTCTGTTTTTGCTAGAATCGAGAGAAATCCCATTGGTACCGTTTGCCTTACGCACGCGACAACAAAATCCTTAACCATATAATTATAAATGAGCAGTTTTATTACAAGGACTGATAAGCAAGCAAGTAAGAACAGACATCTGAAAAATGTTTTGGGCACTCTGCAGGTATTGCTTTTAAAGCATTCAAAAATAGACCCTAATTTCATTGGATTGTAAAAGATTACGTCTTCCTCTATATGAAAGTCCCCGGAAAGAGTTTCTTCTTCATTTATACAAGGATATGCTAGATTTGGAAAAGTTCCATACTCTACAGAAACACCTCGATCCACTTTCAGAAGCTTTCTCTCGTTTGATGAACACTTCCTGTGCAAGAACCCTACAATTCCAAACACAAAAATTGGAGAATACACGAAGGCGAGAGATCCAAGAATAAAGGGGAAAAACCATTTGAGTTGTTGTTTGGTTGTTTTGCACTTAATGCTATGTTCATTTCCGGGTTTATTTTTATCCCATCCACAGCATCTGTATGCTAAAGCTTCAAAAGGACAAAGGATATACCGACACATAAACCATTTCTCGTCTGCAACAATGATTCTTTCCTTGTAACACCAAACACTACTGTCATACTTAACATTGTCATTTGAATCTTGTATTAGTTTTTCAGTCATATTAGCAAGAGCTTTCATTACACGAAATGTCATCAATGGTTTTCCAATGATTAGGTCACATTTACCATGAGAGTCGATTATTATCCTTTGGTCTCGCAATGTGTGAGAATCCAGCAACCCCAGCGATAGCAAGTTATATTCCACTGGCCAAGTCAAGTAGACCATGGCGCCATCTACCCCATCGAATGTCCACACCCATTTATCTGCTTCAACAACGCACCGAGTCCAATAAAAAGAGGTGTTCCGAAAATGTAGATTCAAATGTACAAAATTGTAGCCATTGTGTCGAACTTGACTGGAGAAATAACTTGCAGACTCTGGCGATACGGAAAAGTTGCAATCACCCGTATCGTTGTATGTTTCGGGCCAGTGGTCCACACATTTCAGATATGTTTTGTTTATCAACCCGGTTACCCCAACCGTAAATAAAATCAGAAAGAGAAACATAACCACACCATCTATGTTCATCATGAGCAGAATATAACTGATTCTATTTAATGTAAGGACATACATAACAATAAGGAAGAATGTGTAATCGTAATCGTTTCCGTGATGCTGTGTTCGAAGTTAAAAGAGCTTCGACTAATTCTTTCCGCATGAAAACTAATTACTTTTTTGGTCATACTTGTTTCCAATTAATCACTATGACATTGAAAAAAGGGAAATATATCTGCAAATTTATAACTTACTAAACAAACACATGCATAATGCATATAGAAAATAAGGAAAACAAATGGTTGCTTCAATATTTATGGAAATCAGATCACAGCTAAAGCAAGGTCAATTTTGCTTAATCCTCTCTTTATCATGTGTGGTTGATCTGAAAAAAAGACAAAATTTTCAATGCAAGCCATTTATCGTATTTTTGAGATTTTAATATACTAGAGTAATTGTTCGTTGAAAGGAGGTAAGACATGTAAAAATTTGCTAAAATACAAAAAATACATTATTTAACGATAAAATACTTTGATTTTATAATGATAATCAATGAAGACAATGAGTAAGTTATATACATTTTCATTATCAAATTATGTAATTTCATGTATATCAGACTGCGAATTTATTTTACCATGCATAATTTGATGTTTTTATGGCTAGATAGAAATGTATTTAAGCAATTTAAAGAGAATTGTGAACCGTACGTTATTCCCTTTGTTAGACTTGATGGCAGAAAAGACAACAATCCTGTCGGTTCTGAGAGTGCTGGCACATTGAGTAGATGTCCCCACCATAGTCCCGGTAATATACCTCGTCACAGTACAGAGTTCCCGCCTCATTGCTGGTACACGTGGAATCAACCTGCTGTGGCCCTTGTATTTAAGAACAGATTTGTTTACTTTAAGCGCATTATTCACAGACTAGGCAATTTGGTTAAATTTGATCAATGTCCGACCCACTTATCAAATTTACATGTTCAGTTTATTCAGCAACTCTTGGAACAATGCATTTCCGTTGAAAAACACAGAAAGTTATTATGATTTCTTTTATTAATGTTAGTGTTATAATCGAAAACTTGTGATATTTTTTAAAATGTTGTCATAAATTATAATCTAAAGTAAGAAAACTTCTTTGACTTTACGTTGATATGATATGGACAATCAGTATGCTAATCTTCTTTAAAAAATCATTAACTATTTAAACGTATGAAGTTGATATGGAATATTGCTAATTTGATATGTATTGATGTGGTCTAATAGCACATTGCACCCGTCAGTGGGAAAGGAGAAGGAGAAGTGAAATAAATTGATTCAAATTTGACTCACATTTATTTGACAAAGAAAGATAATATTAAAACAAGAACCCAGTGATTCAGAAAGTTGACGAATTAGCACGCACAAATAGATAGATAACCGTTTTCAAAGTTCAACTTAAGAACAATTTTCTACAAAACGGGTGAAATTACATTATATACAACTTGGCTTACCTGACCAGATTAGAATCGTGGAAACGAGGAGAACAAGGGCTAGTCTTCTGTCCATGATGGTAGTATTTAGTGAAATAAAGGCAGCTGAGTACTTTATACTATTTGTTCATAATCAATCGCATTTTATCATCACTTGTATATATGCACAATAAACTCCACATAATAGCAGTTGACATTTTGACGAATAAGTAAAACCAGTAAATTAGTCATCTCATGGTGGTTCGACCTTTACTGACTCTCAGGACAGGAGGTACAGATACTGCGATGTAAAATCACATAAAAGACTTGAGTTGTATAAATTATATTGAATAAAACTGCAATAACTTGTTTGTTATTGTAAAATAACGGCCACTGATTGTGAGTTCTTTATAATGAAGCAGTAAACCTCACCTACAATTAAAAATCATGAGAGATACTATATGTTACAGAAACCTCATACAGCCTGAAGATCAATGATCACAATTCGTTAATCAATTTTCAATATTCAATTTTTTTTTTAAATCCAGCTAAAATGTTAAGTATTAAAGAAACCGTTTGGAAATTTAAACAATACGTAATAGTACGGTTAACATAACGCTGGAACTATCCTCGCATCCACTAAGATCAGTTGGTTACTGAATATAAACTATATGCATTCGCTAATTGTATTGAAATGCAGTTTATAGTTTTTTATAAAAAAAAAATAGGCATCAATGATTGCAAAACTTATATTGTACATCTAAAATCTTTTGTTAAAATATGTTTCGAAAATGCGAGTTTGATATTGGAATCTTACCAGACGAATATCTGAATCTGACAGGTACACATTGCTAAACGGATTGTAACCAAACGAATCGCACAGAACTTTTCTAGACCCTTATCAAGCAGTCTTACTACACTGTATTTAGAAATAGTCTAAAATTGTATAGGCAGCAAATGTTGTATAATTATGAAAAATATGTTTAAAGAAATAAAGACAATGTTGTATTTTTGAAGATTTTATGGTCTGTCTCTTAAACTGTAACATAACTTTCTACCAAAGCGTTTTCAGTGCTGTTGCTATGCAGATTCATGATATGTAAGAATTTTTTGTAACCAAATGACCATGGACTTTCCATTAATTCATGTGTACAAGGCACTATACACATAATTACATAATCTTATATTGTTTATTTAATGCAAACTTGACAGTTATTATTCATCGAGTTATTGGTCTGCAACACTTAATGATTCACATTATACAATGGAAAAGGTAAGTTAAAATTTAGCTTTAAAAATCTTTATATTGATTCCTATTGTTGTAATTGAAAATTTGAATGAATTCAAATATACTTTACGCGTTTTTGTGATATTGGTTATTCAAAGATTATAAACAATAATGTGAGCAAGCTTTGAAAAAAAAAATTACATGTATACATATAAAGCTATACAAATACTAAACAAATGCCCGGAAGAATATCAGATGGATTATTATGAACATGTTACACGTGTGCTTTTCTTTAAACAGTAAAATGATTTCTTTGGTGCTTTGTGAGAGTATAAAGGTAGCTAGGCATTGCAGAAAATTACATAACCCTTAATAAATAGTTATTTTTTACTTAAAAACATTTTCATTTATGATAATCATATAATCATTATATCCAATCATAATAGCGTTTGACTGATTCAAGTTTGTTAAAAAAAATTCTATCAGTTAGAAAAATAACTAAATACATGTATTGCACATTTTATAATATGATTTATAAATAAATCATGACATATGAAAATCTCACATCAAATTACAAAACACACCAGATATATGAGATCAAACGTATAGTCAATTTTAAGATATGCAGTGGATGGAGAACCTGTTCATTTAAAATGTGTTCATCGATGTCCCTTGAGCTGAAGAAAACTCGTCACTAACACAATAAAAAGAATCATTTTCTTGCTGACCTCTGGCTTTGAACCTGCAGGAAAAAATATTCATTTTCATTATGCATAATTCCTTTAACCTACAAATTTCTAATTTAAAGTAGATATACCGGAACTGTTCCCAAAGGCGTCCGTTTCACAGATATAAGCGGCCTTCCTGTTGCAGTCGACGTCATTGTACCGGCCGCCATAATAAATCACTGCACAGTAGTCAGATCCACCGGAGTTATTTGGCTCTTTGTTCCATGGTCTGCAAGAAAAAATCTACTGTACTAATTTAATTAGATTTCTACTGTATGTACCTCTGTATTTACATTCTTTGTATCTTAATACATGTATATGCAGATACGCATATCCAGTAATCAAATCTATACAATGACTTGTATATATTCATTCTGGGTTTTTAAAGAGTACTGGTATTTGAGAACTACTAGTATTTTAAAAATCAGATAGCACTTGATAACATAAGACTTTTTTTTTTTTTAACTTCAATAGCAAACATTAGTAAAACATGACTTTTGCAGTTTGGAAAATTATCAGATACTAGAAAGCGCAAAAAAAAAATCAATTATAAGTCTATAAATTCTATGAGTTTATTATGGACTGGGGCACTCACATGAGACCGGTTGGGACAGGGTTGTTGAAGTCCGTGTCGTACACCCACACCCCCTCTGTTTTGAGATCATTCAGACCCGTCCACCATCCCA
The DNA here is from genome assembly GCA_033439105.1 of Magallana nippona. NCBI lineage: Eukaryota > Metazoa > Mollusca > Bivalvia > Ostreida > Ostreidae > Magallana > Magallana nippona. The sequence continues at coordinate 37,494,245 of CM065920.1, forward strand.
GGGCTGTATGCCGCTGCTTCAGTTCATTCAGAATAAATGTCTAAAACACAACAATCCGTGTTCATGAAATGAATTTTTAATCCCCCTTAATTTTGGTCTTGAATATTTAAAAGTAAAACGAGAGTTTAAGAAAGTTCAAAGTAACCATGCTCGAACTGAAAAATTGTCCACATGAATTACCATGAAACATGGATAAAATATGTCACAAAATCCTTTCTATCAATGATCAATAAACTATAAAGGCACTTTCTTACCAGTTCTTCTCGGTTGTTTATTGCAAGGAGGTACCCATCCATATTCGTGATCAAATTTTGACAAAATTCACGTGACTCATACCACGTGGCCCTGACTTCTTGTGTAGTGTTGCTGATATAGTAGCAGCTGAAGTCGTCCTCTGATGGCGAAGGTATCCAGCCAGACGGACAGGGTGCATCTATTGAAAGCAAACTGATATAAAAAAATGTGGCATGCACAATGGCTGCATTCTGTAGCACTAGTTTACAATAACTACAAATGCATTATATTGCATGAAAACTTTGCAGCACTATTAACTTTAGATACATTGATTTTCATGAATAATTACCTTCTGACTGGAGTTCACAGATGTATGGGATAGGTTTGAAGCAGGAGAAATCATTAAAAGTGCCATCCTGAAGTATGAGACCACAGTTTTCCTGTCCATCGAAATCATTAGGTTCAGCATTCCAACGCCTGCGATCAAAGTTTGTTGGAAAATACCAAAACATTACAGCATTAATATTTAGAAGCCTCAATGTAAATATCAGACCATCATTGAATGAAGTACACTATAGCTCATTTCTTACACCAAGTCCATACTAGCTTTCTGTTCGTTTGTCCAGTACCAAGATTTGTCACCAGGATGAAAATGAAGACCAGACCAGAAAGCGAAGGCACGAAACTGCATTGTAATGTACTGAATCCAGTCCTGTGATGTTAAATCAATTTGATACATGTAAAAGGAAAAACGAAAAATGACTTTGCTCTAAACAGTCAAGGATAAAGTCAAGAAGACTTCTTTAATAATGAACAAGTCTTCCAGCAAATTGCTGTCATAAATATGAGTTGATAAAGATTATGGTTTGGTTCACCTTTTGGTCTTTGGTAGTGATCTGAAGCAGACGAGAGTTGGTTCTGCGGCAAGCGTCGCTGGACTCCTGCCAAGTATGGCTTGCTCCAGTGTTGAACTTGTAGCACTTGTGTCCAGCACGCAACCAGTTATTTGGACAACCCAGTTTGTTCATAGCAGGAATGGCGTCTGTTGTCATTAAAACAGAAACAGTTCATTTATGAGCTTTGATAGGTAAAACTGAATATAAATACACATAACATATTCAAACGATGTAAATGTTCTCAAGCATTCTTTAAGAATCCGAGTTGTTAGATGGCCTTGTGCACAGAGTCGGTCCCCACGCTCATTTGTTTCTAAATTTTACAATGGCATTGTCGTACGAGTTTACTAGTTTGCTTCCAGTGAGCTTATGAGTGCTAATTTGCATCCATTTGGCAGTATTTCAAAATGCATGTTATCAATATGGCGACTGGAATCTTGCTTCGGACCTACCTTTAATATTGCACAGAGTCTGTCGCTGGATTACCTTACCTGTAGTTGGAGTTTTGCATACATAGTAAGCCAGAGTGTCGCAAGACTCATCACCAAATCTGCCGTTGTTGTAAATCAATCCACAGTGTTGCAATCCGCCAAGGTTGTTTGGTTCGTTTGCCCAGTTTCTGAAAACGGCAGAATGAAAAAAAATCTGTAAAACGGTGCAGTCAAGTGTTAGATTTTATGTAATCTGTAGCATTCTTAAGTTAATTTTCATAAGGCAACTTTGGTACACATATTTATAATAGGAAAATCATAAGTCAGTCATGAAACTCGTTTACAATGGGTTTATTTTTTTACGAAACAATGACAGCCATTGCCTTACAGAATATTTAGCTGGACCTTTTGGCCGTTCTCCCATCTCCAGACTCCCTCCACAGCCTGGTCCCTCATGCCTATCCACCAGATCTGACTGGTTTCTGACATTGTCGAAAACAGCATGCCAAGTGTTATCTGTGAAATGAAGTAATGAAACCAAACTTCACTTTAATTTTTTTTTACCGCTGATACTTATTAAAACCTTGCTTTGTCGAAGTTTCAATACTTACGAGTTCCTGGTTGGTTTCGATCCTGGCTAAGTAGGTGGGGCTGCTGGTGGATACTTGGTAGTTGACACATGTGGCACTAGCCGCTTTCCAGGAACTGACGTCATACTGCGAGGAGAAAAGATAACAGGAAGTCCCTGACTGCGTCCAACCGTCAATACATCCTGTACCTGTAAAAATGAATATATGCAGAAGCAACGTAGAAGTCAAATAGCTGCCATGTTGATTAAAGATTTTATGAAAATATCACACTTACTAGTTGTATACTCGCAGAGGTAGCTGTGTTGTTCCGAACAGTCCTCGTCACTGATGGCTCCCTGGTTGTTCAGAGCTACACAGTTCTCCAGATGGTGAGTATCGTCTGGTTCTGAGTTCCAAACGCTGAGAAACATTAAAATCAAATGAATTAGCTATATTCTTTTTTGGTTAATTAGAATGTGGATTATAATGATGATGACAGTAGTGATGAATGGTGGTGGTAGTTGATTAAGGGATGATGATGATGATGATGATGATGATATGATGATGATGACGACAATGCTGATGATTTAGTGACCTTACACAGAGTTGCCCGTAGCCAGGGTAGAGGCGGCATTGTTGCCCCAGGTCCATCCCCCGGGATGACCGGTATCTGTGAGAGATGTCCACCATCTCTCTCTGTATATCTTCTGGTTGTTTATGACCGTCACAAAGTCGAGCTTAAAAATTAAATTGACATTTTGACTCCTAGAGAGCTTGATATTGGTAATACGACTTCTTTTAAATTAAGAAGGCTGGATGGTCAACAAATTAAACATCGGATCTGCCTAAAACTTTTAAAAATGATATTGTTTGCCATAAACTACCATTTAGTTAAGAAAAATCCAAATATTTTAGCTTTAAAATTTTAACATTTTTCTTTATCATTATACAGAGCTCTTCGTCTAAAGGAGGTATATATAGCCTAGAAATGGCCAAAACAGTCCAGCCCTCTTAAACTTAGTTATAACTTGCTTCGTTGCAATAATTGCACTCTTCTGTATTACTGTCAAGTTGTAAATTTACCGGGTGGAAGTAAATACAGAATTAATTTACAACATGACATTACCCTATCGGCCTCGGTGTAGAAATAGAGCAGATCTGAATCCAGTTGTCCACACTCGGCAAAAGCCTCGCTGTACTTTAACTTGTGGTTGCTGAATAAATAGCAGGAGCCATTGTAGGCGACCCATCCGGTACCAAGAGGGCATGAGGGGTAGCAGAGAGCCCCTGAAACAGCTCAATGTTAACTTATCATATATATTTATGAGTGCATAATCCTTCGGAAATAAGAAAATAAATATAAGAAAAAATCAATGTTCTGAAGGTTAAAATCGCACTATTTCTAATTGCCTGACAGCTTGACAGTTAGGGCTTTAATCATTTTGAAATAATTAGAGAATTCAGTTTTAGAATAATTTCCAATAGTTTTTAATATTTTGTGGTGCTAATTATGGAATTCGAGGGGACTTATTCTAATTATTTATAAGTGAAAAATCCTATCATGTCTCTGTTCATTGAAAGTCATGGCTTGAAGAGGGATGCTAAGCTCTGGGTGTGTGTATAAATCTACATTTATAACATATAAACTCTGAAGAATGAGGAAAACTTTTAATCTGTATGATAAACCGATGTTGTTCATAATGAAAGGGTCCAATCCTAGACCTCGTGATAACACATATTCACAATGTGAAATTATAATACAATAAAACTCCTCGAGATTTAGTGAATAATACGTGCATATTTATTTTTTTTATCTTCTATCTTCGCCCTGATAACACGTGCAATCGGATGGTACGCGATTGTTAAACTAAACCCTACAATCCATGCATCATGTACTTAAAAGCACCCATCAAAACGTGATTAAAAAAAAAACAGTGAACTAAATTCAGAAAGTATCGTAATCGCTATGATTACAGAGTCCTATAACTCAACTAAGCACGTGCAATAGTTAAACGATGTTTCATTTAAAGTGACGAAGAAAAGGGATGAAAAACACAATATTGTTTCCGGGAATACCTGAGTACTTACCTGAAAAGAATGAGATGGTCAATGCCACCAAACTATTGATATACATGATAAGTAATCCTACGTAGGATTATGGTTAATAAATTAGATCAGCCATCATTTGTTTATCTGCCACCCTATCAGTGGAGATACAAGGGGCGGACATAGAAATTTCTGGCCTTTAGATAGAGCACCTGAGACATATAGATAGTAGGGGTATATACAGTACATGTACTAGTGTGATACAGTACATGTACTAGTATGATACAGTACATGTACTAGTACATGTATGATACAGTATACGTACTAGTATGGTACAGTACATGTATACTAGTATGATACAGTACATGTATTAGTATGATATAGTACTTATACAGGTACTAGATTCACCACTTTGTCGAGATGAAGTGATGTGTAAATCTTAGAAAATTGCCCTAGTTCCTATAATAAATAATTAATATACTGAAATTAATAATATATTTACATTACAATAATAATGGTTCGGGACGTTGTTATCGCTATGTCCTGATTTGTGATTAACCTTTTGTGACGTGCACATTTCATTGTTAAAAATTGTTACATTGGGATACGCAAAGATCGATTTGTAAAAAAAAAAAAGTAAGCATCAATTCATATATATCGAGATATCACTTAGCGTACCTAATGCTTTTAGTTTTCAAACTGTCGTTTAAAAGATAAATTTGACCGCCTGACAAAATATCTTAATTATATAGTAATAATGAACATAATAATGTACAGTTTCTAACCAATTCATTTTATGATATTAAGCGCCTTACAGATTTTTAATCGTTTTGACATTATTATATTTGACACTGCGTCAAACTTTTCTAAGTTTGGTTCAGTGTCGAGTACAAAGCAAAAACTACAGATTTGTCCAATAATGAATTTAAATCATAAAACACCAAACTGAATATGAAAATTTAAAAAAAATGTTGATCAAAATTGCAACCCCTTCTTTAACTCCTAATATAAACCTTTGGTTCAATAGCAAGCTGCATATATCCAATATTTAACATGCTATACAGTTTATGTGCCACGGGAAATGGGGATGAACCTGCGACCCGAGCGGCCATTAAACAGGTTGGAATTCGAAGATCCCCCCCCCCCCCCCCCCCCGAACATGTGACATTTCTTTTAATGTGTATATAGACATTTCCTTTATACAACTATGTCAATAAATAATAATAATTAGAATAGAAGATACTCCTGAGAATTTTCATAATGATTCAGTGCCTAAACCTACGCAATACTTCTTGATAGCATTCCGCTCCATTACTTTGTGTAATTAGCCAAACCAGATACTAAAACACACGAACGACTAAGATTATAAACATGGCTGCGGTGGGTACACGCGACTTTCTGTTTTAATTTCATTTTGAGAAATTTCAGATATTCTGTATTGAATATGTATTTTTTAAATAAAGCAGAAGCTTTTGGTATAAATAAATAACATTTTAGACCTTTTCCTTAATGTTAGTCTATTGCGAACCTCGTCTTATTTTGTGTATAGTAGATGCACACCATGCACACAGGGGTTTGTGTAGTAAACAAAATGTCTAGTTAATAAAAAGTAATGACTTCGGAGAAACTTCTTTAACTGTTCTTTTTTTATACAAACCTCTGTGATGAAAGAACTGACGAGCATTCTGTAAGAATACAGACAGCTGATAGAGTACAGTATTTTAAATGTTGAACAGACTGTTGAACAGCTTGTAGAACAGTTGGAACTGTTGTCGTTGTTGTGGCAAATGACTAGTTAGTATTGCGCAGGATATGCATTTTCTTAAAAAAAAAAAATCCTCAACAGTTTGTAAAATCTGTATATTTAGTTCAACTTCAAGCAACACTGATTCTAAATGGAAATTGAACTTCAGTTGATATATAATGGAAGTATCTATAATATTGGGGTAACCTGAATTACTGAAATGACAGTATTTACCGAAATGACGCCTGAAATTACCGGAATGACACTAAAATGTACAGAAATGACACTGTTTATAAAAAATTTGTTTTTCACCACAAATATACTAAATTATATCCATTAAGGTCTTTATTTTGAACATCGAATTAAAAAAACGGCATTTCATAGGTGCAAAATGATACAACTTGGAATGAAAAATACTATATTGAATTTAATTGAGGGACTGAAAATTATATTTTTTCTAAGTAAGTAATTGCATGGTACATATAATTGTGAGACGGAAAATTGTTGTATAATTGGAAAATGATGAGATAAGCATGTAATTCATATTGGACCATCTGATATAATAAAAACATGCAGTTACATGCAGTTATTGAATTAAAATTCTTCATTCTTCATTAATTGCAACTTATTTAACTTAGGCTTTTATTTTTATTTGGTTATGAAGCATTTACCTGAAAGACATAAAGATATAAATATATCACCATTTTAATGTATTTGAAATATCATTTCTGTAGATTTTAGTGTAATTCCGGTAATTTCAGATGTCATTTTGGTAAATCCTGTCATTTCGGTAATTCGATGTACGGATAATATTGCTTTCAAATCTAGTTACTAAATTGTTGTAAATGATTGTATCTTTTTACTATAGAAAAAATCGGTCAAGCGTGGGGGTAAAGGTAAAGGCTACAAGGCTAGTTCTACTAAACTTACCAACAAAAGAACGTCTAAACTAGCCAAGCAGGGAAAGCTGAAACCAAAAAAGAAGAAGAAAGGGTGGGGAGAACTGAATCAACAGAGTGAAAGTCAAAACCACCATCGGGTGAACGGCAGGGATGAATCAGTTCCAGAAGAGGAGGGTGATTTGAGTGACCAGGATCTAGATTTTTATGGTACACCAGGAACGGAATCAAGCTTCATATCTGATGCCAAATTTGGGTATGTTTTTTTTTTTAATAGATTGCCAATCTATAAAAAAGAGTTTGTCTTCAAATTTTTTAAGGCTAAATTATTAATAAATATAGATATTGAAACGTGAATTGGAATACTATAGATTGGCAAACAATCATGATGGTTTGAATTTCACTAAGTTTGCGATTTATCATTTTTTTGCAAAATTAAACCCATTGTGAATATAATCATTAGTTTTTAAAAAGTTTTAATGCTTATACTTTAATAATTGCAGCGTGAAATTTATAAAACCATTACAATTGGTACTTCTTGAGAAATTGGAAATTTTATCACTGTGGAATTGAAAGAACTAATAAAGTACATAATTAATTATTTTGGAACACGAAAAAAATGTACTAACCTGGCCTCTTGGGTATTTGATATATATTACTTTTTCAACAGATCATTATCCAAAGAAACAGTAAGCAAAGGAAAGAAAAGAAAGAAGAATGATGGAGAGGAGGAGGAAAACTATGAACAGAAACCACGTAAACTGTTTGCAAAAGAAGAAAATATCAAATCCCTGTTACCCATTAAAACAAGCCAAGGGGTCATACCACAAATAACACAGATAAAGCAAGGTATGCTCATTTTATTGTTTAAATTGTCAACTTTATGGAATAGCTTTTTCTGATAGATAATAAGTATTTATGTACATGAAGTTGACCATTTTCAACATGGACTACAAAGATAAAGTTATCATCTTTACAGCAGCTTTGTTAGAGCCATTTTAACATGACCATGGATATGGGATAGTTTGCGTTAATCAGCAATTAAATGTAGACACATCTATTTCATTGTGGGTCATTTAGCCATTGCTAATAGAAACCAACATTTCAACTCGTAGCTTTGCCTTCTTAATCAGTGTATACTCAACTCTAGACAATGTCAATTTCAACAATACCAAAATTCCATGGTCCTGTTAGAATAGCTTGAGATCCTATAATTCCAACATTGCAGAGGAACCTGAAATAAAAGAAGAGATGATTGAAAAATCAGAGACTGTAACTCTAGAGAAACAAGAAGAGTTACCTACCGTAACAAATATAGAACTGTATGCTAACAGACAGGAGAAACTGAGGGCAAGGAAAACCAGAATAGCAGCCTTAGCCAGCTCGCTGATAGAAAATCCTGAAGAAAATGTAAGTAAATTCCCATTTGAAGACAATTTTCATGACTTTGTATCTTGAGTATCTTTTAATCAAGTTGTTTTTGCATCAAATGTATACTAAACATTTTATAAATACAATATATCCGGTAGTTAAACAAGTACCCAGTATCTCTCACATTGATATCTTCCAATACCAGGGACAAAATAAGTTAGAAGTCCCAACTCTGTTTTTTTATGTGTTTTAGCCTTCATATCTCAAATCCCTAGAAATCTTGCTGTATTTTAGCTGTCCTACTGAGTTCCATATAACAAGATTTGATTGTATAGACTTTGAAGCCATTCATTAACGAGTTAAGAATTTCAGATTAAGAAACTGAAGGAGCTGAGATCGTATGTGACGGAGTGTGACCCGGATGTGTTTCTGACCGTCCGTAAGCTGGCCATGGTCTCAATGATGGAGGTATTTAGAGACATCATACCGGGGTACAGGATCAGACTACCAACGGAGGCCGAAAAAGCTGCCAAGGTAGGAAACATGATGATTTGAAAATGAACCATTGTGTTGTATATATTTTCAAAACCTAAGATAATATGTGTTTTGTTTGAAATGTACAATATTTAACCCATGATTATTGTGATTTTGCAATCAAATATATCAAAAGCAATGTTACAATGTGCTTGTATTATCCTTTTAAGAAAAAAAGAATATGTTTTACTTTTAAATGTATTTAATCTAGCAGTACATGTTAATATAGTCTATTATTTATGTTGAGTTATGAGAAATTGAGAATCAAATTCTTGTACAGAAAATTCTGTTGTCTTAACATACTGTAAACCAACTTTTATTTGTGTGCGAGAATTATCCGTGAGGTTTGCGAGAGCATCATTGTCATGAATATTTATTGCCGCGAACCGGTTTCAAACGTCTCTGGTGTATATTTTTCCAGATATTCGACATTGATTGCAAAAATTAGTAGCCGCGAAGCTTTGTCTGTGGTTAATCGCGAAATAAAGTTGCTGCTAATAAAAGTTAAAGTCAAAATAGATGTTTTACTTTTTGATTATGACAACAGAATTCAGAAGAAATATTATACTAAATTTACGGAAGGTTTTACGCATTATTAGTAATCATCTATCAGTTAACAAGTCATTAAAACTCATCCGTAAAATGCACATGTAAACAAACCAAGTTGTTTTGGACATTGATTTTAGTGTCACGTGATTGCAATTGCTGTCTAAAAATAGTTACAGTGGGATTGACACACTGAAAAATAATTAGAATGTGAAGGTATTCGATGTCTGTGCAAGAAATGTGCATTCATAGAGAGTGCATATTTATAAATATATAGTTCTTGAAGACATCAGGTTTCAATGAGAAGCCACTGGCTCGTGATATATGTCACGCTGCATTATTTACATTCCCCTGCACTTGCGTGGTTATGAAGCGGAAGGGAAAATCAATATTTTTGTGTTGGCCCTACGCTTAATTCTATTTTTCTCTTTTAAATTTGATTTATTTACTTTTGAACACCGTAATTTTTCAACTTTTCATATGATAAATAAAAAATGTGGAAATCCTGTAAATATTCGATATTTGCTAAATCATGGGTTTGTGCGTCACCATGTCTCTTTAATTAACACCAACTGTTCTCATTATGTGATGCTGAAATGTTTTTTTAATCTTTTTTGTTGTATGGTTGAAAAATATACTGTAATAGAACCATTTTAACAAGACCTTTGACTTTCAGTAGGACGTAGCTATCTATTTCTTGCATCAAAACAAGTTAAAAATGATGCGGTTTCAAGCAAAATATGCACCGATTGTGTAGTCTTAGCTCAAAAGCCAGACAAATCTTAATTTCAAAGAACCATGGCTGAGTGGCCAACAATTAAATAGACAGGCTTACGTCACAATGCTGTTTGACACAACTACCCAAAGTCCAAGCTCTTGTTAAAATGGTTCTAATACAAATTGAAATATGTGTTTAAACCATTATTTTAGCTGAAGAAAGAAACCAAGAAAATCCGGGACTTTGAAGAGACCTTCCTGTTGAACTACAAAAAGTACTTAGAGTTTCTGGAAATGACATGTAAAGGTAAAGGTCTTTCCTATTTTGAATAGACTTTATATTATTGTTTAAATGTGGGAAAGTTATAAATTCATAGCAATATATATTCAACATAAGCAAGATGTGCTATGTTGACAGTGTGAATTGTGATGTATTCTTTGTGTCTTAGGCAAACTTGTGGAAGACAAGGATAACAGATTTGGGAAGAGTGGGGCAGAGTTGAGACCATCTCCTACAGCTTCACAGGTATCTAAACTAGTCAACTTATCATGTGAGAAGTCAGAAACACAAAATTCCAGGATATTTTTAACTCTATACCTACATGTAGTTTAACTATTTACCTGTCTGTGATTGATATACACTTGTCTAACTAAATTATGTAATTATTATTGTAAAATATGTAATATATTGCACTCAAGCAGTCCTTTGTTATTGTAGAAAATTAGTTACTGTGAAAAAATTATCACTGGTGTTTAGCTAAATAAAGTAGTTGTGAAAAAAATGTTGGTGTACAGGGGATTTGAAATGACTCATTGGTTTGATGCCTTTCTTTGTTCACAGTCCCTGTCACTGCTGGCCGCTAAATGCCTGTGTGAAATCCTGAAGGCACACCCCCACTTTAACTACAGAAACAACATCATCACGGTGCTGGTTCCCTACATGAACAAGGGAAACAAGGAGGTAGGTCTGGAGTGAAGTCAGTTCTACCATTGTAGTTGATGGTGGCTTGTGAGATTATCAAATAACATGAATGGTTTAGTGATAATACTTATACCATTTTTTGCAAGATGCCACAATTACTGAGCTGCTGATATAAGATAGATATTTCAACTCATTCTCGATTGTGATAAAATAAAATCATTGCATATAATCTGACATGTTTTTGTTTGAATTACCATAGGTCAGGGATATTGTATGTGACACAGTCAAAGAAATATTCAGGAGTGACAAGTCCGGAGAAGTGTCGTTGGAGGTGAGCCCCCGTTTACTCATATTGACTATCGACTATATTGACATATAAACTTTGTTACTCCTTTTGTAATAATTTGAAGCATGGGACAAGAGTGCATAAAGTTCATGTGTTAAAATTGCAAGGCTTCTTTGTTTGATTTTTTTTAAAGACTTTCAAGCAGTAGGAATGATGAGTAGTTCTTTTTATTATTTTGATGTAAAGACTCTGTGTTAAATGTTTTAGATCGTGAAGAGCATAAGTAGAATGGTCAAGATCCGTGAGTTCAAAGTCAAGAGAGAGGTAAGACATCTTCCTGTTCCTGTGCGGCGTTTGTTGATTTTGTTACTATTTTCTCTCAGATTCCTACCTGTACACACCTGAGTACATGTATATACCTGTGTTTACCTGTAGGTGCTAGATTCGTTTCTAAGTCTCAAAATCAAAGAGGTGGATTATGATGGAGACTTGGTGAAGCAGGATGGCAAGACGAGGAAAGAAATGATGAAGAAAATGTCCCGACGAGAGCGCAAAGTACGGGCTGTCTTAAATTAATTTTTAAAGTGATAGAAAACAAATTAATTTTTAAAGTGATAGAAAACATCCAGGATTTATTAAGAAATACCAGTTATGGTTTTGTTTCTGGTTTCAGCATTCAGGATTTATTGAGACAGTTCAGTTATGTTTTATGTTTTTAACTAAATTTCAAGTATACATTTAAATTTTAGAAAAAGAAGAAGATGGAGCTGTTGGAGCATGAACTTCTAGAGACAAAAGCATCAGAGGACAAAAACAAAAAGATTAAGATGGTAACTCAGGCTTTTATGCTTCTTTGTCAAGTATTTTATGTGCATAAATAATCAGAATGATAGCAAGTAGTCCGAAATATCTGACGTTTTCCTGGCTTTTTTAACGATTTTGATATTTTACATGCTAGGAAAACGTCAGAACCGGCGCCATTACGAAAACTGGAAATCCGCCGCCTCCAACTGGAGGCGGCATTCTCGGCTCGATTTTAAATATTTACGAGTTGAATCAAATGTTTCACTCACAATTAATTAATAAGATGATGATTTTACAGCTCACTAATATCGCTTTTAATGTCCTTACATCCTATAAACAGACTATTGAACACATTCTATCGAACTGTTGAGATTTGTTTTGATTTCATGCATTTTTGAAATTCGCGAGAAAATTGGTCAACAACACTACTGTTTATCAATGTAATTATCAAAATGTGCGGTAAAATTATATTTTAAGCTGTATTATTGACTTTAAATATATATCTATTTAAAATCGAGCCTAGAATGCCGCTTCCAAATGGAGGCAATGAATTTCCAGTTTTCGTTATGGCGCCGGTTCTGACGTTTTCCTGGCAAGTAAAATCACTTGTTTAACGATTGATCAAAATCGTTAAAAAAGCCAGGAAAACGTCAGATATTTCGGACTAGATAGCAAGATGTAAAGTTAGCATTTTTCATCATTTAAATTTTGGTGTTACTTTAAATAAATAGAAAAATACAATGATAAAACTCTTTTCAAGGTATGTACACTACAAATTTTGCTAAAATACAATATGATGGCTTTGCAATGACAATTTGACCTTTGAGACATTCCCCCAAAATTGATTTAAAATATTTAGCATCATTGACAATGAGAACTTAAATGATAGTAACGATTAACTTCAATCTACTTATTGATGACATAAAGATTTTTCATTCAGCACACAGAAATCGTTCAGACTATATTCCACACATACTTCCGAGTCTTAAAAAGCCTGCATCAGTCCTCCCTGTTGTCTGCAGTGTTGGAGGGATTAGCCAAGTAAGTGGACCATTACTCACATATTAGATATGTGTTACATACACAAACATGTCAAGAATCATAAGTACTGTTGCGAGTCTCAGGCAAGACACAGGAGGGTTAACAGGTGTATGATTCTGATGGCTGTTTCTGCAATATTAACAATGCAGTTACAGGAAATTTCATCTGAGTATCTTTATTTTTACAGATTTGCCCATCTGATTAATGTAGATTTCTTTGAGGATCTGTTCAATGTGTTCAACACTTTGATAGACTCAGGGGTAAGTTGTTTAGCTCACTTTAAGCCAAATGTAAATAATTCTACCAGGCCAGAAAGTGAGGTAGGTGAAAAAGATTGACCAACTTTTCTCTTGTTTAACAGTTCACAGTGATAACATGTCTTTCATGTCTATGAAATTTAACAACATAAACTTTTTATTTTTTGTTTGGTACAGAACCTGGGTTATAAAGAGTCTCTCCACTGTATAAAAACTGCCTTTGTTATTCTGATGGGTCAAGGAGAAGTCCTGAATATTGACCCCATGAGGTTCTACACCCATCTGTACAACACCATCCTGAGTGTGCATGCTGGTGAGTCTCGGTAACACCCCTCCATCACCCCGTTCAATGAAGACAATTTACATATATACTGTTACATGTAACAACTTTAATTCGGCACAACGATTTACCAAGATAAACTGGTTTGTGATGACTAATTTTCATGATAAAGATGTAGATTGTCTAGAAAAATAGGTTACCAGAGACATTTAATGTCGTTTTGTGGCAAGGAAAGTTTGCAATGACAAGGATCTCGCGAACCTTCCGAAAATTTCTTGCACGCAGATAAAAGTTTGGTTTACAATACACCTACTCATCCTTCATTCCTTCTATTGGTAGTCAGCCTCTTATTTTTCAGATCAATTTTTTTTCTTTTTATAGATTTACAGTTTTTTCGTTTTACACATTTTCATTGTATCAATTGATCTTTAAGTGATGATGATAAAGAGATATTATTTTATTATAAAAGGGCTAGATACATATATAATACAAATTTTTCACAGTTCACTTAGTTTGTACATTTCGTAACGTGTTACCTGTCAATCAATGTTGTAGGCGTGTCCTGTGACGACACTTCATTGGTGCTGGATTGTGTGGAGTGTATGCTTGGGCGAAGACGACGACAGGTCAGACCAGTTTTCTGTACTTTTCTAATCTGTCTGTCTGATTCTTCAACGGTGGGAGTATTTGATTGTTTGATTTTTTCATTTCAGATTTCCCAGCAACGAGTTCTGGCATTCATCAAGAGGATTTGTACACTGAGTCTTCAGCAGGATGGACACTGTTGTGTGGCTCTGTTAGCTGTTCTGCGAAGTTTTGTGGTGGTGAGTCTGGGGGACCACTTTGTACATGTCTTGTGATAGTATAGAAGACTTGTTCTAGGACTTACATTTTAACATTGTTTAAGTATTGCCTTTGGTGAAGGTTTTATTTTGGCACCTTAGTTTATAGTATTTTAATTAATTAATTTTAATTGCTACATTAAGGTTCAGTGTGTCTATTTTGAAGTGTTCTACAGTATTGCTGTAGAATCCTAGGATGGGGTGACCATTCAATCTGTTGGTACCCAATCATTTAGGGATTTATGCCTCCAAAATTAATATTCACAAATTTTATATATTTCATTAAAAATTTATTAAATAAGATTTGTATTTTGATAAACCTGTCAACAACAGAAAACCCACAAAAATCTTCATTGAAACAATGGAACCCACTCAAAAGAATTTCATTCAATGTTTATCATCAAATGTATTCATTTATAATTTTTTTGACATTTTAATATGATAAACCCTACCAAAAATGCCTTATGGAAGAGATAAAGTAAATATTGACTTTACAGAATTTCAAGTCAAGCGAACTGCTGTATGATAATGAGACCCAAGGAAGTGGAATGTTTCTACCAGAGTTACCTCACCCTGAACATAGCAATGCACACAACACAATGTTATGGGAGATAACCCTGCTGAAGGTAATAGATGTTTAAATATATTCACTGGTTTCAAAAGGTAAATCTCTCCACAACCTTGAACAAAGAACTTGTATTGGTTTATTATATATATATAAGTTACAATAGAAATGTGAGCCTCAAATTTACTCAACATTGAATGTTTTGAAAAACAAGTTTTATGTATTGTAGCAAACTTATTCATCTCCACTAGACATAAAGACTTAATCATCAAATTAAAATTGATATGAATGTAACATCAGAAATATCAACAACTTTCATTTTTAAAAGTGATTTTATTTGAATATTTTTTTGTCACAAAAATTAACGTACATGTATTAGTTTTGATATATAAAAATATGATATAGGAGGTTTCAGTAAGACAGCAAAATTGTGTTCTCTTTGCATTATAAGTGGAAACCAGAGTTTTATATTCTGTTGGGAATATTTCATTGATCTTTGTTTTTAAGATGTGATTATACTGCATGCATACATGAATGTTTTGGGAGAGGGCGGTCTAAGTTTTGGAACTTGTGCCCAATGCCAATTGTATTTATGTACAATAAAAATATGTTCAAGTCAAATCTAGAGGGGGATGGGGTCTGCACCCCCTTAGAATATTATCACAGAAAAGTGTTAGTCTGGCCTAAATAAAAAAATATCTGATCTATATCTAAAGAAGTGTTGTTTTGTGTACATGTATTGATGTGTTGTTATACCCCACACAGTGAAGCTGCGAGGGGTATAATGTTTTTGACCCATCCATCAGTCCATCAGTCAGTCAGAGTCCTTCAGTCCTGTTTTTTTTGGAAATGCAACTTCTCTTAAACTGCTGCACAGAATTTAGTGAGACTTTGTAGGTATTTTGGACACAATTTGTAGATGTGCATATTATTAGGAAATTTTGATTACATTATTTTTCTGGTAAATTTTGCCCTTTTGAACTTGGAATTTTGGCCATATATTAAATATAGTAATGAACTACATGTATTTGTAAACAGAACTCCTCTTAAACTGCCGCATGGAATTTAGTGAAACTTTGTTGGTTTTTAGGACACAATGTGTAGATGTGCATATTACCAGGAAATTTTAAATTCCATTATTTTTCTGTGAACTTTTTCTTTCACTTGGAGAGTTACAGTGTTATTAGCCTCTCTGTTTGACTGTAAAGTGTATTCATATGGAGTGTCAGTCTTATTAGCATCTCTGTTTGACAGAACCATTACCATCCTGTGGTCAGACAGTTTGCTGCTCATCTTGGAAAGATGGCACCTACTTCTGGGGAAGGTCAGCTTCCAGTCGACCTACTTCGCAGGTAAGCACAGGTGTCACACTAGTAATGTTAATTGAACAAGTAGTCAAGATAAAAATTGAAAAAAAGAAAAACAGATATCTGCTAATTTTATCTTTAATACTTTTTTGGCAGAACATAATATATATACACTGCATATACAATGCATTTAAAGAAATGGTTGACATGAATTGTTAAATATTTTGTAAAATATAAGAATTCCATTACTGATTACAAATTTTAATTTCTAGGGACCCAAAGCAGTTTTTACAGGATTTTAAACCAACAGAAATTTTCTTTGGAATAGAATTTCCAAAGAAGTGTTCCACAAAAAAGAAATATTTTAAAGTAAGTAACAATTGGTTGTACATGTACAGAAGAAATTCAAATGTAAACTGATTTTCAACATGTACAAGCATTGCACAAGAAGTTTAAGTGTGCTGGCATAGTTATTATATACAGCCTTTTTTTAACTGTAGATACCTTATTTTACTCGAGTACTAAATTCTGTGTCACCACCATTTTGCATCACATCGTGAGAATTGAGAATCTGCGAGATGTGGTTCTCGCGATTTTACGCAGATATTAATTTTTCAGGTTTAATTAGGAATCTACAGTAATAGATAAAATAATGTAATCTCACAGCCATACACTAGATGATGACTAAGTCAGTTATCAGGGTTTATTTTTCTATTTTATTGCATATGCCTTTAAATCTAAAAAGATGGTATTGTCACATTTTAAATTTTGAATTTATTGGGTGGTTTTAAGTACATAATTAACAATCATATTGTAAATTTTGTATGATTGTGAATTTCGTATATACACCCACCCAGTTAATTCAAAATTAAGAATATGACAGTATAATCTCAAGCATCAGCTCATTTGAGTCCAAACATAAATGAAAATGTGCACCTTTAAACAGTTAGATTACCACCTTAGATTTTTCTATCCTTACAATCTTAAAACAAAGGTTTGAATGTACAATATTAACATTTTCCACAACAATATTTTTTAGCCGGGTACAGAGTTTACACAACCAGAATTCAGCCAAATAGTTGCTGACACATGCAGGACGATGGATGGGGAAAAGGGAAGTACAGGTGAACCTTGTGAGGACAGTGTTACTTGATGTTGGAATTTTATTAAAATAGAAATTGAAATGAATTCTTTGTTTTGATTGATTATTTTATCAACAAACATTATACTTAATATTAAAGCAAGTACTATGAATAGAAAAATTTAAAAAGAACTATATATAATATGGACCTAATATGGTCCCCATAATTCGCAATTTTTAAAAGTGTTTCAGGTGCATTAAATTATTACGTTATTTTTTATTAGAATTGTTATATCATATTTTATCACATATTTATTTAATTTATCACCACTCTTGGAAGTATATGACGTCAGAAGTGACGCTATTTTTGTAATTCAATCAAAATAGTTAAAAATGGACATTTTTCTTATATTTTTTGGAATGGGAAATATAGAGCAATGCTTTGAACAAGAACAAATTTTTGTCACCTATAAGTCTTGGATAGAAACATCTTTGATGAAAAATTTTATTTGTTCAAGCAATCGCTCAATGTGTTCTGAAAAAACCAAACTGCTTGAAAACGAGCCATTTTATGTTAAAAATGAGAAAATGGCAGGAAAAGTTAACTTTATGATATCATTTTTCAAAATTGTGGGCATTTGGATCAAAATCAAAATTGTGGAAAAAAAACTTCACATGTATATCAATGAATTACAGTAAATTGATGATGTTCATTTTAGGGGGGCATACTATGCCCATATAATATGTAGTCCTTTGAAGTAAAAATTGACTGCTATAGATGTTATGATGTCTTATAAAATATAATAATCACTATCAAAACAGAGAGGTTCAATGTGACTCTTTGTGAAGATACAGCGGTATATGGATTTCTTAACACTGAAATAATCAGGGAAGGGTTATATATAAACCCCCTTCAACAGATCCACGCATGTAAATATTCAGAAAGTATAAAGATGAAAATTTTGATATCCACATCCATTCACTAATATTATGGGGAATGATATTGTCAAACCAAAAATTAAAAAAATCAATAATTGCATGACATAATAATATGACTAAGAATACAGTCTCCAATTCCAAAAAAAAATCATGTACATCAACGACAGAATAGAATTTATATTGATAAAGCTGAGACAGATGCATTGAAAGTTTAAAAAAACTGAGACGAAACAATTTGAAATATATTCCAAAGGCTATGATAACAAAGTAAAACATACAAACAAATCTGAATCGTGCTGAATCCTCCAACGCATGCTACAACGACGAATCCAACAAAATCTAATAGCTGAAGCCTCGATCTCATGTAGTTTATTCTGTCAAGGGAACGGAGAGCCCCATGTATTGATACAGTATAATACATGTCGATGGCGGTAATGATTTGGATACATTTCGACAATCCCATGATTAAAATTGGAAAGTAAATTTTGAAACCAACGAGCAGTAACACCGCATGGTCAACGTACAAAAACAACAGCAGGAGTAGGCCGTACATGACCAGAACCCGGTTTAACTTGAAAATTTGGATCGCTGGAAATGCACGAAGCGGGAAAATCTCCGAGTCTAACATCTGATGGACGCTGTTTAAACATATTGTTGTGACAAGAAGGAGTATAAATCTAACTCGATTGTTTGGGTCATGTTCTTGAAAGTCCGTCTTTGACAGTACAAATCTGAAAATTAAAAAGAAGACCATTCCTTCTCGTAAATCTGTGTTAGTTTCAAATGTAGCAGTTGCATTTTCGCAGCCGTGTAGAAAAAATATTGAAATCAAACGGAGAAAATGCGATACGTATGGCACAGCAGCACTAACAGCAGCTAATCCAACAATGGTTCGACACATGTCAGTAACAAAATTACTTACAAATGTCTCCCAATCCAACCACGACATTGTTTCTTTGATCATTGCGATCACAATATAAGCAACCCAAAACAGTAGCAGTTGTGACAGGACACGGGATGATATGAAATCAATAAAAATAGTCACAGAGTACAACCCGTGGGTTTTTACTAGTTGGATAATCTTGAGCGATTCAGCTTTGCATAGTAGAATGAGAGTGATGACTAATTTTGCGAAATGACACAGTCCGTAAATAAAGCATAAATACTCTGTGATAATTAAGAGATACCTTATTGTATTCATCGTAAACCCTAAAAATGGCCATACATATGGCAGAAAAATTGACACCAGGATAGATTTTAACCCGAACATGGTTAACATCAGAGGGTAGAACAAAATATTTGTCAATTCATAGTAGTGAAAAAATGAAAACATCTCAAAGTCATGATTATCATAATGTTCCAAAGGAGAGATACGGATTCTCTGCATCAAAACATACAGGATGCACCCCAACATCTTGTATAGTGTTATTAGTATGTCCTGTGGAAGAGAGAGGGCCAGCAGGGGAATTAGGATCGCAACGCTGATAACACCAGGCTTCACTATAAAGAGAGAGAAAATGATATAAATACAACATTTCAGGATGAGAGGACTGTATGTAATCATTATCATATAATCACTGTGTTTAATGTATACTCTATATTTACTAGTTGAAGCTTTTTAGCAAATTTACTTTATTTACTCTTTTTAACTCTTGTGAAGTTTCTCCTGATTGTGATCTGATAGAACCTGAATAAATGTTTATCGAAAGCCTGCTCTCAGCTAAGAAAGACGATATCAAAATGATGAAATGTGATTTAATGGAAATATACTAGTACTTATTAAAAGTGATATACTAAATGGTTTGAGATTCATTCACAGAAACTAAACTTTTCAAATGGTGGCAAGAGAACAATGTACTCATTTTTATGACGAACTTTGGTCATTTGGACCCCCTTCTGACCCGGGAGATTATATTCATTAAAAGTGTTGACATTGGCTAAACAGTTCCGTTGATGACATAAGTTGTCATGCAGTTTATGTAGTCTATTCTTACATTGTGTGCTTTTATCCTGAAGTGATTTGCTTTTGTCACGGCTTGGTGTGTTTTTAGTTATTTTGTGGTGTGCTTTTGTCATTATATGATGTGTTTTTATCATGCGGTGTGCAGCACATTGTCATTATATGGCTTCTTTTTGACATGATGTGGTGTGATTTTGTCATGTGGTGTGCTTTTTTCGTGTCATGTGGTGTGCTTTTTTCGTGTTGTGCTTTTGTCATGATGTGGTGTGATTTTGTCATGATGTGGTGTGATTTTGTCATGATGTGGTGTGATTTTGTCATGATGTGGTGTGATTTTGTCATGATGTGGTGTGATTTTGTAGTGTTGTGATATTCTCTAAAACGGCATAATGATATTTGTTTCAACAAAATACCAAATGATAGCAAAACACGAATTGTTTTTGGTTCCAAGACAGACTATGATTATAACGAAGATTGAACGTCACAAAAAGGTGTTTGCACCGCGCAAAATACACGGTTTTATTGATGCCGTAATGGTTACTGAATGAACACGATTTAACGAAATATGTGGCATACAAAAATCAAAGTAAACACGTCTTTGCAAAGGTATATTATAATGTAATATTAATGAGAACAGTTTAAGTAAAACCACAACAATTAATCGCAAAACTAGTATCATATTGAGCCATCGATACACCGTGTGTATTGATAGGAAGACATCACGCCACATCATGATAAAAACACACTGTAAAATGACATAATAAAATCAGCTTAATGGAGTCGAATACAAAACATCTCAACAATGTAGTAGAACAGATCCTGTATTTTAAAAAAAAAATTCCAATTCCCCCTTGGATACAGTGGTAACAACATAATTGTTGACAATATAATCAAGTCCCATTTCTAACAGAATTATTTTAAAGTCATATGACATGTTGAGCATTGCAGTTCTCAGAAAGCCTAAACAATTGTTTATAAATGGGAAAATACTTGCATATAAGTAACAAGAGGCCCATGGGCCACATTGTTCACCTGAGCAACAAGAGACATCATAAAATCTGAGCTTCACAGAGTCATATACTGAACACTTACAGCTTTTCTGACCAATCATGTTCTGAGTAGATTGGTTCTGGTGAAGAAATCGAAAATCTTAAAAGTTTACAGATGGACAGACAGACAGACGGACGCCAGACAAAAAGTGATCAGAAAAGCTCACTTGAGCTTTCAGCTTAGGTGAGCTAATAACAAAAGCTTAGTGATGAAAGGGTTATATTAATTTGCTATTTTTTTTCTTTAAAGATAATGCATCTTGCTGAAATGCTTACACAGTATTAGTAAACAATACTTACTTCTTCCTTTAATTATGCTTCTGATTGTGTAATCTACATCAATTCACGGTTTTGGATGCAACCAAGCCAATACAAAAATTCACAAATCTCTCCTCTATCGTCTGCTTTAAGCATGTCAAAAGATCTGGTATAGTGGATAATTCCTCGACTTTTGAGTGGCAAAGTCAGGAGTTCAAAATCTTCCTTCGTTACTTTCAGATAAACAAATATTATCTAAAAAAAAAATGAAAAATAATAATAAATGTAAAATAATATAAACAAGAGGACCAAAGGCCACATTTCTCACAAAAGCAATAATAGCAAAAATAAAATCAACTATAATGAGTCATATATACATAACATCTGGTAAAAGTAGAAAAATAGATCATAATTGAAAGGTTTTCAAATATTTCTGCAGATATTCTTATGTTAAGCATTAAGCCCCCTTTATAACAGGATGAATTCAAAGCAATATCACGTATCAATATTTTTTCTTAATTGTAAAATTTCACCCTCTCCATTGTAGCTCCATCCTATCCCCGAGGAAAATGATTTAAACAAGAAGCCCGTTGGGCCACATCGCTCACCTGAAGAGTGTACATCCTGTATAAATAAAAATCCATTTTCCCCCTAGACATTCATAAGTTTTTTAGAAGAAATTTTACTCTATATATTCCTTGGTAAAAATTAGACCCCCCCCCTTTGTTGTGGCCCACTCTGACCCCTGGGGATCATAAGTTTCAGCTTTCCTGGCTAATTGATTTCTTCAAGAAGATTTTTGAACATGTATTGCATATATTCTAATGTAAACATTGCCCCACCCAACCCCCAGGGGTTATGATTTTCACAACTGTAAATATACACTATCTGAGAATGCTTCCACACAAGTTTCAGCTTTCCTGGATGATTAGTTTCTGAGAAGATTTTTAAAGATTTACTCTATATATTCTTATGTTAAAAAATCACCCCCCCCCCCCACCTTATTGTGGCCCCATCCTAGGTCCAGAGGTTATGATTTTCACAACTTTGAATTTACTCTACCTGAGGATGCTTCCACATGAGTTTCAGCTTTCTTGGCCAAATGGTTCTTTTGAAGAAGATTTTTAAAAATTTCTTAAATTTTTGAATAATTCCTAATTATGAGAGACTTTATGAATATATTTCGCATGATATTGTAATGAAAACAAAAAAATAAGGGTGTTTTTTGTTGTTGTTTTTTTCCATAATTTAACAAGGAATGACAATAAATATTTCTTCCACATATTGCAATCGTTATTTACATGTGATTCATTCTCCTAGAGATATTCATACGCAGTGTATACGAAGCGCCATGTCAAATGCATTAGGGGATGTCTCAGTATTTATCGCTGGATTGTGGAAAAGGCCCGAGAAGTTACGATAACAAGAGGCTCATGGGCCACATAGCTCACCTACGCAACACTAGCCATAAGAAAATCAGCTTTATGAAGTCATATCCAAAATATTGGGACAATGAATGAGTCAAATTGATCCTGTTTTAAAAGATTTTCAAAATTTTCTACAGATGTTCTTATGTTGGGCACCTTTTGTAACTAGATGATTTCATAGTTATATCACATATTGAGCATTACCATTCTCAAAAAGATCGTAAACTAGAGCAGAGCTCGTGGCAAAGCCATGAGTAGGTCTTCTGTTGTTGCTGCGAGTGAGTGGAAAATATATGTGTACTGATATGGTGTCAAACGATTATAATGACTAAACTTTCAGTTCTGCTTTTGTTATAAAAACGTGTAGTGATTGAAAGCCTGTATATAAAAAAAATCCAACATAGTAATTACAACTTTTATTTTTTGTTTAATCATTTAATTTTTTTCTGAGGTACATGTATATGTATAGGACATATTTATTTACGCGAATTATACGACATAGGAAAAATAATAATCGGTTGTTTGTATAACATTTTCTCTAACGAATGTGACTAATTTAATTTCAAATATTTTTCAACATTATCAATGTAAATAATATCGGGTTTATTTACCGTTTGTATTTTTACATCGTATTCTCTGAAACCAATAAAAAAACTAATGTTAAAGGAAAAATCAAATCCCGCCGAATACTGAAAAACCGATTTCAGTTTGTAATCATACGGATTTTATTTTTGGTATTAACTATTGAGTTACGGTAACTTTTTTCTGGATGATTTTATTATTTATTATTTTATGTAGTAAAAGCACCCTTCCAACTGGTACTCAATTACATAACAATTGATGACCTGGGGCTATGTTCTGAGCTGTGGGCGCTGAAGCGACACAAGATTCTTGGTCGCACGTGGCGATTGAATTAACACAGACTGACCGAATAAACAAACGGGTGGGAAAGTGAAACAAAATGTTACACATAGGAAAAAGCCACCAAAAATTATTTTCGCCAGATCTTGATATCTTTTCGCCAATTAAAATAAATCCAGCGCGAGCACCTGTCAGCGGGGCGGGAGGAGGGGGTGGGGGGAGGGTCGCAGCAATGAGTTTGCTTCCACAATGAAACGAACAACCATGTAGAAAAACTACAGAAGTGATTAATATGTGATGACTGATTGAATCTTATCTAAAGTTGTTTAAAACTTGTGAATATTCTTTAAAATACAATATGTAATCATCAAATGCCTCAATTCAGGACATTCTTTTATCGTGCTAGCAGATACCCCAAACATGTAACATGGAACTTTGATTATAATTTGATTTGATTTTTAAACTACTTTCAAATAATATCTGCAATATGACTACTTAAAGTAGTCATATTGCAGATATTATTTGAAAAATAATATATGTCAGAAAGGAGACTACCTTGTACGCTATCGTATAAATCAATGCTAAATGTACAAGTAATTAAATTTATCTTTTCATCTTAAACCAATATAATAGTTGAAAACATAATAAACTAGAGGTACTGTGAGCAAGCTCACCATTGATACCCCCACTAAGAAAAAAATCATAATGCGTGTATTTTTGCTATTATAGAAAATATTGGATGAATCTATTTCACTGACCATTTTCTATAAATAACAACTGCTCTATTTTTTAAAACTGTTAATGCTAATAGGAGTAAACAAACCAATTTCTATCCTTTTAATAATTCCATTTTATTTTAAGTTAACTGTTAATGCATGAGGACATTTGCATCCTTCCTTTAACAACCATGACTCAAATCAAACTCGAATCAAACGAAATCCACATGTCAAGCAGCCATTTAATATTTAAACATTTTGAATTATTGGTATACTGAGCCCGATTTTTTCCACACATTTTTTTTTCCAAATAAATTTTCATCGGGCAGGCCATTTTTAGAGAGACGGGGATGAAAATCTAAAAATAATTTCATGTGGCCTGAGAAGAGCAAGCTTTGTGTCATATTTTAGCTTCTAATATTTCCATTAATACAAGAAATGACACAACAATGACCTTGAACTTCCTCAATTGACCTTGGGTCAAGGTCATCACACACCCTTAGGTCATAAGCAATATTTGTGTGAAGTAAGAACATTCAATGCTTCTCCATAAGGAAGATATGGACCGGACACGAATTTTGCACTTTTTCTGCCAGTGACCTTGACCTTGCCCGAATGACCTTGGGTCAAGGTCATGACACAACCTTAGGTCATAAGCAATTTTTGTGTGAAGTTAGAACTTGCAATGTCAATGTTTCTCTATAAGAAAGATATGGACCGGACACGAATTTTGCATTTTTTCTGCCAGTGACCTTGACCTTGCCCGAATGACCTTGGGTCAAGGTCATGACACATCCTTAGGTCATAAGCAATCTTTGTGTGAACTAAGAACTTCCAATGTTTCTCCATAAGAAAGATATGGACCGGACACAATTGCACAGACAGACGGACAGACAGACAGACAGACAGACGGACGGACAGACAAGGTGATTCCTATATACCCCCCCAAACTTTGTTTACGGGGGGTATAAATATTGTTGTGTCCGTGCAAAATATGAAACATGAACGCATAATAAGGTTCATGTAGAAGAACACGAACCGACCGCGGATTACTTGTCCACTCGCGCCGGATCTCCTCAGCCATGTGCGAGGGATGATCATCATTTAAACGTTTAATATTTGTGGGGGGGGGGGGGGGGTTGTTGTTGGTTTAAAACATTATTTGTACAGATTTTAAAATATTTTAGATAAACAAACCAACCATTAATTTATGCCTGACGATGTTTCCGATTTGGAGTAATATCGTTCATTAATATTCATTCAAACTCAAATGTTTATTTAAATAAATTCAAGATGGACAAACTTTTTTAACATGAAATTAAAACAGTTCTTGAATTTATGGCTATATTAACTCAAACACGTTCATGTAAGTGTGCATCGCGGTGTGCGAATCTTGTGTATTAGATAACCGCCTACCGCTAGGTAGTGCAGCCATGGCTGAACTCCTCGTCGTGGGCGAAGGATAGATTACGTAAATTAAGGTACAACGCACAGCTCAGAACCCAGGAAGATTTGAAAAGTTTGCAGTGTAATGACCTAACTCTATCAAATAGAAGTTCTTTATTCTAAACTTAAAAGTAAAACCCACAATTGATTTATGTCTATTATTGCTTTAGATTGAGAATGACATTGCTTTTATTAACTAACTGAATAGTTTTTTAATTGACCCCCAATTGTTTGATCAATAAAAAAATATGTGTAATCAAAACTAAAACAATTCTTGAGTTTGAGACTAAATAAACTCATATATGAGAGACGCAACTCTTGTGTATTAGATAACCGTTGACCGCTTGGTAGTCCAGCCACGACCATGGTGACCGATCTTCTTGGCCGCGGGCGAGGGAGAGCTTACGTAATGGTACACACACACAGCTCTGATTTAAGGTATATTTTAAATGCATTGAGTTAATAACTAAAATGTAATGGATAGATTTTTTCAATTCCATATTTTGTGTTTTACTAGAAAAGAAAAACAATGTTTTGTTTTCCAGTTCCTGTTTTTAAGGATTGTGCACTATAAGAACTTAACAATAATGACTTAAACACCTGAAAAAAATTCTAAAAATGCATTCTGAAAAAAAACTAGTGGGTATTGTTTTTTTTACAAAAAAACACATGTCTCCCCTTCTCCCCAATGATTGTAATATGGGGCAAATTTAACAATTGAAAAAGAATGATGTCAGCTATATGTTACCTAGACCCAGACAAAATTTTATAATCTTTTTCTTCATTTCACCTTGAGTAAAACAAGGTCAAGGTCAAATATTATTCAATAGTACACCTAAGTGTATTATTATTGTTCTTTGTTTAAAGTTTGAAGTCCTTCTGTCAAAGTATATTCAGGAGTTGAAAAATGAAGTTTTTTCTAATATGACCTTGAAAAAAATTCCAGGTCAAGGTCAAAAATTTTGGTAAGGTTCAACTACATTATATACCATCTATCTATGATACAAGTTAAAAGTCTGTATGTTAATGGAGTCTTGTGTTATGGTCCGGACAATATTTTTTATGAAAAGCTTGACCTTGAAGAACAATATAGGTCAAGGTCAAAACTTTTGGTGGCGTACACTTCTTCTCAATACCATCTACTTATGTTCCAAGTTTTAAGTCTTAATGTCAAAGGGTATTAAAGTTACGACCCAGACAAAATTTTATTATTTTTTTCTTAATTTGACCTTGAGTAAAACAAGGTCAAGGTCAAATATTATTCGATAGTACACCTAAGTGTATTATTATTGTTCTTTGTTTAAAGTTTGAAGTCCTTCTGTCAAAGTATATTCAGGAGTTAAACAATGAAGTTTTTTCTAATATGACCTTGAAATAAAAATTCTAGGTCAAGGTCAAAAATTTTAATAAGGTTCAACTAGGTTATATACCATCTATCTATGATACAAGTTAAAAGTCTGTATGTTAAAGGAGTCTTGTGTTATGGTCCGGACAATATTTTTTTATGCATGACCTTGAAGAACAAAATAGGCCAAGGTCAAAACTTTTGGTGGCGTGCACTCCTTCTCAATACCATCTACCTATGTTCCAAGTTTGAAGTCTTAATATCAAAGGGTATTCAAGTTACAGCCTGGACAAATTTGGATGAAGATGAATAAGAATAAGAAGAAGAACTAGACACGATCTCGTTGCGAGCAACGAGGAGGTCTTCCGTCCGATTCTCATCAGATGTGATAAGACCTTGACTTTTGCTATTCGACAACACAACATGTGTGGGGCTACATTTAAAGGATCTGAGACGTTTCTGTATGAAGTGTAAGAGCTATTGATGAATAGCTTTAGATCCCTTTTGGCCCTTTAATTTAGGGACTTGTCCATTTTTCTTGATATCAAATTAAAGGACTTTTTTAATTTTATGCAAATTTTATTCAACAAGCCTTGAGAAACTGACCGTTTTTGAGATATCTGAGAAAGAACTTGTTTGGGACCAACTTTTTATCGGGGCCATCTAACAATTTTGATGACTGTACATTGTTAAATACATCATTCATGTTACAAACTCTCCAGAAATTAAAAGCCATGATTGTCTTCAAATCAATTGGCTCATAATTTAAAAGACTAGACCTTGGTTATGTAAAAGGAAATTTATTTTTGTTTTAAATGCATTTGGTTAAAAAAGTGTTTAAAAATCGGTTACCATTATTGAGATACATGTATCTGGGAAAGAACGTTGGGGTCGATTCTTTTTCTCCTTTTAGCGAAATTTTGAGGGTTGTCTATTGTCATACACATAGTATATATAAATGTACATAGTTCTAAGCATCTTTACTTGTACAACAATTTCACAAATATTTCTCTTTTTTAAAAAAGAATGATCAAAATTCTAGTCCTTTAAATCCTTAGCAACGTAGCATATTAAAATTGTTACATGTATATTGTAAAGGTACGAAGTAAAGACTTTAGACCATTCTGGGCTCTTATTTTAAAAACAGTTCAATTAAAACAATTGAACATGTGCATAAAAACTGAAAGTTTGAATCTTTTTACTGCCAAAAAAATAAGCTCGCAAATTGCGTGTTAAAGATGATCCGCAATTCAAAATGTTTTATTATATTGACTCAAATTTAAAATTTGAAATTGTCTCTGTTTCAATGAAAAAATGATGTACATATTAAAACTTGTTGAATCCGGATGCTGTGCGTTCCGGCATGTTGTCCAATCCGGCGACATTATTCAGTCCCTTGGCATTTTCCTAGCATTTTATGTTTAAAAAATGTTGTGCAATCCGGATCTTGTCTATTCTGTAAACCGGCCGCGATGTAAAGAATTGACTGCTTATGATTAGTGAGAGTTATCTCCCGTAATCCGGCCACTTATCGCTCGATCGGCAATTTTCCTGTCGTTGATATTGATTCAAACAACTGTGAATATACTATAGTAGATCCAAACTAGTAACTCATTTCAGTATATACCGTTGTGTCTTGTTATAAATAAATACGCATTTTTTTTTGTTGTTGCCAAAATTAGATAATGAGATTATAGTTCATCCCATTTTTTTTCAGGCAGTGATTTAGGATACCGCGGTAGTAAGACTGTTGATATCATATGTTTTCCCCGTTGTATGGCTACACTTACAGAGTTACATTTTATTCTGTCAAAATGCTTCATTCTTTATTAAATTCTCATCTATATAAATATTCAACCTCGCCATTACGTAATCAGCCACCTGTAGGCCAATGTCATACACTTGTCTTGTGTCGGACTTTTCAGGTTAATCGAATGCTTGAAAATATCAATTACGATGAATTGATTGAAAAAGTATTACCATTGTATGTACTCCTTTATGGACTGATTGTTTTCCAAGAAAAAAAATGAAAATTGGTACCGTAAGCACGATCGGTTAGGTCTAATATATTTCAGAAGAATTGAAAATTTTGCAAGAATAGACAATCAAGACAAGTTTTACAATGCACAAAATTTATTTACAAAATAAACGACATAAAAGGGTTTCGCGTTATTTCGCCTCGTGTTTATACTCGCCCCATACGTCGAAGCGAGTATGATTGTATTACGACTTTGACATCTGTCCTTTTTTAATGATCTATTTTAACAAATAAAATAAACAACATGGCTATTTGAAAAAAATAAAGCAGTGTACATTTGTTCACTAATAATTCTGAAGTTTACGTTGTTTACAATCGATGCATAACATGCAGGTTGAATAAACCCAATCATTCCGGGGAGGAAATCAAACGGTTACCTTTTTTAAACATTCCCAAGATGTATTTTTGGGGTATTTTTGTATGCCCCCAAAAATTATTTTTATTTACTTTGAATATTTCTTAGTTAAAAGAAAATCAATTCTGTGTAAATAGGCGAAAGTCTATAACTTTCTAAGATAATTCATTTGGTTTGCATGGTAACATTATTTGATACTGTAATGGCCGAAAAATCGGAACATGCAGCTTTAAGAAATTTCTCCACTTGGTACGACATCGAAATGTTATTTCAAATCAGGCATCAAACAATGAAGGGAAATGGAAATTTTCGGCGGATCTAAATGTTAAAATATTCTTATGATAAAA
The DNA here is from genome assembly GCA_033439105.1 of Magallana nippona. Classification (NCBI taxonomy): domain Eukaryota; kingdom Metazoa; phylum Mollusca; class Bivalvia; order Ostreida; family Ostreidae; genus Magallana; species Magallana nippona. The sequence continues at coordinate 37,524,358 of CM065920.1, forward strand.
TGATGTATTTATGACAAATGTAGATTAATCATTTTTATCTTTACTAGATATATTCGCATTTGTGTTTTGTATCCATCTCTTTTAAACCCTTTACAGCCAAATATGTCACAATTCGTGGTCTTTTCATCCTTTTGTTGTAAACAACGCTGGAATCTTCACAATCAATGTGCTGTTGAACGAAAGGATCGGTTAGCAATACTTACTGCATGGGCCGTCTAAAATTATTAATTTTAGTGATAAATTAAGAATAAATTATAATGTTATTATTTTTAAAAAAAATCATTTAAGTTACAAGAAAATTGCCATTTCATACATATAGAATTTGCACAAAATGAGTTGTATGTTATTCAACCAGTGTTTGAAATTTGAGACCGTTCTTGATATATTTGAGAAAGAAATTTTAGGGGCCATCCTTTCATCTTCTTATCAGGGCCATTTAACAAAATTTGAGCCATTTCCGAGAAATCGCGGGCACAAAAATCGTTAATAAAAGAACAAAAAGAATACAGGATACGGAAGCTCTTAACGGGAGGGGGGGGGGGCTAGTAAATTCATATTTAATCAAGTTAGTAATCTTAGGCATTGGATAACTACTATTGCCTAATTGGCAAATTAATTTTGCTGAGTTAAACGTTAAAAAAGTTTTTAAAAATATATATATAAGCATGTATATACAGAACATTCATTACGCGATCGCCGTGCGCTTCTTTTTGGGAAGAACAGTCCTGATCAGACAGCAAATAATAATACAGCATACAGACGTTTTATTAAAATATATATGTATCAAGTATTCGAGTGTACGTGCAACACATATGCAGAAGTCCGGTCGATTTGAAAATCTCCGTAATCTACTAAGTACAGTGTAGTATTTATAACCATGTGTCCTCTACTCGCTCTTCGACTGTCCGAATCTAAACAAAACTTTTACTTACCGAATGTTAATAAACTGTTTTTAAAACTCACATATTCTTTGATAATCAATAACAAAAAAATGTAATTTAATTAAATGAAAGAATAAAATCAGCAATGTGTATGCTTTTTAATGATTCGGACTGCCATTCAGAAGAGGTTAAACCAATAGTGTTCGTATGACCGTTATTCTTTTACGGCCTGAATGTAAATCTAACTTGTTAAAAAAATTCATTGGTATATTAAAGAAATAATAACTGATTCCTTCAATTCCTTCCGTATTAGCGGGCATCGATAAGTTTTATCGTGCCTGCACCTACCGCAAGCATGTAACATTGTAACACTTAAACTGCCTTATCTCGAACGCGTTTTCAACTCACTTTACTTACTACACCCTGCTAAATTCATGCATACTCTCTCTCTCTCTCTCTCTCTCTCTCTCTCTCTCTCTCTCTCTCTCTCTCTCTCTCTCTCTCTCTCTCATAACTCATAAAAAGACTTCTAATATTTTGTTAGCCAAATGAATTATCACAGGTTACAGATACATAAAATGTTTGTGTTGGAATAATCATGTTGTGAATATCACCTAGATGTGGGAGGTGTAATGCATTAAATTCTCAGCAGCAAAAATGTCAGAAATTGACTAATTTATTTTTCAACTCGCACGACTGTAAAACGTTGTATTATATTCATTGATGGCAGTTTCTTTTAATTTTACGCACTGTGATTTAAATCAATGCTAAATCAATTCAATGAACTGTACGTGTGATAACGTAGAAACACGAGAAGCCTGTGTCTTAGACCACAGCGAATCGCTTGTCCACTAGCGCGGCATCTCTTCGGCCATGTGCGATTGATGTGTTACGTAAATGTACACCCAACGTGGTGGGTTTTAAATGTTTGCAGTTTGATAACGGAATTTTTTCCCAACAATAAAACTTATTTTATGACATAGACAAGATCACATAGAACACCTTTTTTTCAATGACAGTCATACTATATATCGTTTTTAAATTACGAAACTAAAACATCATAACCTCGTAGGTTATTAAGGTATATTTTTTTTTTATTTACTCTTTAATATCGTTAAAATCGGATTTTTTGTGTTTGTAGCTAAATAAATAAACCCATGTGTGCATCACAGCAAAACGCAAATCTTGTGTATTGGATAACAGCAGACCGCTCGCTAGTCCAGCCGCGACCTATTTCTTTGGCCGCGGCCAAGGGATCGGATACGTAATTGTTCACATACACAGCTCGGAATCCAGCTAGATTTTAAATGCGACTCAAATATATTGCATAGGATTAGTTCTTTTATCCATAATGTGTTTCACTAGAAGAGAATGAGAATGTTTATACACTTTCCGTATGTAAGCTGGTACACTGACACTGTCTACGGTAGCTTTATGTCAGTTATACGCATCAAGTCCCCGTTTTTCAAATAACAGAGCTAACATTAAATTTATGGGTTAAGAGTATACTTTTTTCTCCTTAATTTACACTTAATATATCTTTATACCATAGTTCTATGTGTAAGCCGCTATATAAATAAACTTATGTATGCAAGACGCGAATGCTGTGTATTAGATAACCGGTAACTGCTAGCTAGCAGCCGATCAATAATCTCTTCGGTCGCGGGTGAGGAATTGGTACGTGATTTCACATACAACACAGGCTTCTAAAAATGATTTTAAAACAAATTTTAAACATTTTTTGTAGGAGTTGTTCCGTGTTTCACTTGAAAAGAATAAGAATATATGTCCGCGACTATGTACTTTCTCTTTCTCGGTTTTGAATGATTGTCCATTACAAAAACTAAACAAAAGTGACTAATGATCCTCACGTATCACCTATAAGAAAAACATCGATACTCACTTGTTATAATTAATTAAAGCAACATATATGTAAGCTATTACACTTTCTGTTGTAACTTGTGTCGGTTATGCAGACAAAAACATGCACTTTTCACATGAAAATAGGTACGTGTTAACAATTAGGTCAAGCTTTTTACTCTCGTATTAGCAATACCCGACCAAAATTTTATTGTAACGACTTTGATAAGATCAAAATGAACAACTTTTTCAGCGACAGCCATATTGAAATCCCAACCGTTTTTTAGTTATCCTGCGAAGACTTTCAAGAAGCTTAGGCCCCTAATTTGAGGGGCCAGCCCCTTTTTCTTGATGTCAAACGAAAGCTCTTGAAATTATAAACTTTATTTGCTCTACATGTTTTCACAAAATATTTCTGAGAAAAGAGATAAACAAAGAAAACCACGCAAAATAACGACGCTTTTTTAATCCCATTTTTCGAGCCCCACCGAGCTCCAGGATTTCTTGTGCTAGGCAAAAAAGAATGCTTTTGTTCAGTTTAACAATCTTTTGTCTTTCATCCCTGAAATTTTAAAATCGATATCGTTTGTAGTTTATGAGAACACTCCAGGACAAACCAACCACCTAAAAATCCTTAAAATGCCAATATCTCAAAAAACGGAAATGACGTCATCAACCAAAAAAATTTCCGATAAGGTTCAGAACATAGTTAGTAAGATCTAAAGATTTCGTGCAAATCGATCGAGCCATTTCTGAGATATCGCGTGCACAAAAAGTGGTAAGAAAAAAAAAGAAGAAGAAGAAGAAAAAGAATCCGAAGAATAACTAGACACGATCTCGTTGCGAGCAACGAGGAGGTCTTCCGTCCGATTCTCATCAGATGTGATAAGACCTTGACTTTTGCTATTCGACAACGAAACATGTGTGGGGCAACATTTAAAGGATCTGAGACGTTTCTGTATGAAGTGTAAGAGCTATTGATGAAAAGCTTTAGATCCCTTTTGGCCCTTTAATTTAGAGACTTGTCCATTTTTCTTGATATCAGATTAAAGGAATTTTTTATTTTATGCAAATTTTATTCAACAAGCATTGAGAAACTGACCGTTTTTGAAATATCTGGGAAAGAACTTGTTTGGGACCGACTTTTTATCGGGGCCATCTAACAATTTTGATGACTGTACATTGTTAAATACATCATTCATGTTACAAAATATTCAGAAATTAAAAGCCATGATTGTCTTCAAATCAAATGGCTCATAATTTAAAGGACTAGACCTTGGTTATGTAAAAGGAAATTTATTTTTGTTTTAAATGCATTTGGTTCAAGAAGTGTTTAAAAATCGGTTACCATTATTGAGATACATGTATCTGGGAAAGAACGTTGGGGTCGATTCTTTATCTCCCTTTAGCGAAAGTTTGAGGGTTGTCTATTGTTATACACATAGTATATATAATTGTACATAGTTCTAAGCATCTTTACTTCTACAACAATTTCACAAATATTTCTCTTTTTTAAAAAAGAATGATCAAAATTCTAGGACTTCTAGTCCTTTAAATCCTTAGCAACGTAGCATATTAAAATTATTACATGTATATTGTATAGGTACGAAGTAAAGACTTTAGACCATTCTGGGCTCTTATTTTAAAAACAATTCAATAAAAAAAAATGAACATGTGCATAAAAACTGAAAGTTTGAATCTTTTTACTGCCAAAAAAATAAGCTCGCATATTGCGTGTTAAAGATGATCCGCAATTCAAAATCATATCGACTCAAATTTAAAATTTGAAATTGTCTCTGTATCAATGAACAATGAATGCTGTGCATTCCGGCATGTTGTCCAATCCGGCGATATTTTTCAGTCCCTTGCCATTTTACTAGCATTTTATGTTTAAAAAATGTTGTGCAATCCGGATCTTGTCTATTCTGTAAACCGGCCGCGATGTAAAGAATTGACTGCTTATGATTAGTGAGAGTTATCTCCCGTAATCCGGCCACTTATCGATCGATCGGCAATTTTCCTGTCGTTGCTATTGATTTAAACAACTGTGAATATACTATAGTAGATTCAATCTAGTAACTCATTTCAGTATATACCGTTGAGTCTTGTTATAAATAAATAGGCATTTTTTTGTTGTAACAGTTGCCAAAATTAGATAATGAGATTATAGTTCATCCCATTTTTTTTCAGGCCGTGATTTAGGATACCGCGGTAGTAAGACTGCCGATATCGTATGTTATCCCCCTTTTATGGCTACGCTTACAGAGTTACATTTTATTCTGTCAAAATGCTCCATTCTTTATTAAATTCTCATCTTTATAAATATTCAACCTCGCCATTACGTAATCAGCCACCTGTTGGCCAATGCCATGCACTTGTCTTGTGTCGGACTTTTCAGGTTAATCGAATGCTTGAAAATATCAATTACGATGAATTGATTGAAAAAGTATTACCATTGTAAGTACTCCTTTATGGACTAATTGTTTTCCAAGAAAAAAAAATGAAAATTGGTACCGTAATCACGATCGATTAGGTCTAATACATTTCAGAAGAATTGAAAATTTTGCAAGAATAGACGATCAAGACCTAATGCATTAAATACTAAAATTAATTTGCAACAATGTCCTCCAAACCGGATGTTTTCTAATCTACCCTAATTTTTCAGAACCAAACTCCGCCAGATAAGACAAGTTTTACAATGTACAAAATTTATTTACAAAACAAACGATATGAAAGGGTTTCGCGCTATTTCGCCTCGTGTTTATACTCGCCCCATACGTCGAAGCGAGTATGATTGAATTACGACTTTGGCATCTGTCCTTTTTTAATGATCTATTTTAACAAATAAAATAAACAGCATGGCTATTTGAAAAAATAAAGCAGTGTACATTTGTTCACTAATAATTCTGAAGTTTACGTTGTTTACAATCGATGCATAACATGCAGGTTGAATAAACCCAAACATTCGGGGGACGAAATCAAACGGCTACCTTTTTTAAACATTCCCATGATGTATTTTTGGGGTATTTTTGTATGCCCCCAAAAATTATTTTTATTTACTTTGAATATTTCTAAGTTAAAAGAAAATCAATTCTGTGTAAATAGGCGAAAGTCTATAACTTTCTAAGATAATTCATTTGGTTTGCATGGTAACATTATTTGATACTGTAATGGCCGAAAAATCGGAACATGCAGCTTTAAGAAATTTCTCCACTTGGTACGACATCGAAACGTTATTTCAAATCAGGCATCAAACAATGAAGGGAAATGGAAATTTTCGTCTGATCTAAATGTTAAAATATTCTTATGATAAAATGATGTATTTATGACAAATGTAGATTAATCATTTTTATCTTTACTACATGTAGATATATTCGCATTTGTGTTTTGTATCCATCTCTTTTAAACCCTTTACAGCCATATATGTCACAATTCGTGGTCTTTTCATCCTTTTGTTGTAAACAACGCTGGAATCTTCACAATCAATGTGCTGTTGAACGAAAGGCTCGGTTAGCAATACTTACTGCATGGGCCGTCTAAAATTATTAATTTTAGTGATAAATTAAGAAATTTTTTAGATTTCACAAAGCGTAATTATTGAAAAAATTATACTGTTATTATTTTTAAAAAATCATTTAAGTTACAAGAAAATTGCCATTTCATACAAAAATGAGCTGTATGTTATTCAACCAGTGTTTGAAATTTGAGACCGTTCTTGATATATTTGAGAAAGAAATTTTAGGGGCCTTCCTTTCATCTTCTTATCAGGGCCATTTAACAAAATTTGAGCCATTTCCGAGAAATCGCGTGCACAAAAATCGTTAATAAAAGAACAAAAAGAATACAGGACACGGAAGCTCTTAACAAGGGGGGGGGGGGAGCTAGTAAATTCATATTTAATCAAGTTATTAATCTTAGGCATTGGATAACTACTATTGCCTAATGGCAAATTAATTTAATTTGTTTTTTGACTCCATGACTTCTACAATTTTGCTGAGTTAAACGTTAAAAAAGTTTTTAAAAATATATATAAGCATGTATATACAGAACATTCATTACGCGATCACCGTGCGCTTCTTTTTGGGAAGAACAGTCCTGATCAGACAGCAAATAATAATACAGCATACAGACGTTTTATTAAAATATATATGTATCAAGTATTCGAGTGTACGTGCAGCGCATATGCAGAAATCCGGTCGATTTGAAAATCTTCGTAATCTACTAAGTACAGTGTAGTATTTATAACCATGTGTCCTCTACTCGCTCTTCGACTGTCCGAATCTAAACAAAACTTTTACTTACCGAATGTTAATAAACTGTTTTTAAAACTTATATATTCTTTGATAATCAATAACAAACAAATGTAATTTAATTAAATGAAAGAATAAAATCAGCAATGCGTATGCTTTTTAATGATTCGGACTGCCATTCAGAAGAGGTTAAACCAATAGTGTTCGTGTGACCGTTATTCTTTTACGGCCTGAATGTAAATCAAACAAAGAAATAATCACTGATTCCTTCAATTCCTTCCGTATTAGCGGGCATCGGTAAGTTTTATCGTGCCTGCACCTACCACAAGCATGTAACATTGTAACACTTAAACTGCCTTATCTCGAACGCGTTTTCAACTCACTTTACTTACTACACCCTGCTAAATTCATGCATACTCTCTCTCTCTCTCTCTCTCTCTCTCTCTCTCTCTCTCTCTCTCTCTCTCTCTCTCTCTCATAACTCATAAAAAGACTTCTAATATTTTGTAAGCCAAATGAATTATCACAGGTTACAGATACATAAGATGTTTGTGTTGGAATAATCGCCTAGATGTGGGAAGTGTAATGCATTAAATTCTCAGCAGCAAAAATGTCAGAAATAGACTAATTTATTTTCAACTCGTACGACTGTAAAACGTTGTATTATATTTATTGATGGCAGTTTCTTTTAATTTTACGCACTGTGATTTAAATCAATGTTAAATCAAAAGTTTGATGCATCTTTAACCAATATAATTGAAAATAAAAACAATTCAATGAACTGTACGTGTGATAACGTAGAAACACGAGAAGCCTGTGTCTTAGACCACAGCGAATCGCTTGTCCACTAGCGCGGAATCTCTTCGGCCATGTGCGATTGATGTGTTACGTAAATGTACACCCAACGTGGTGGGTTTTAAATGTTTGCAGTTTGATAACGGAATTTTTTCCCAACAATAAAACTTATTTTACGACATAGACAAGATCACATAGAACACCTTTTTTCAATGACAGTCATACTATATATCGTTTTTAAAATACGAGACTAAAACATCATAACCTCGTAGGTTATTAAGGTATATTTTTTTTATTTACTCTTTAATACCGTTAAAATCGGAATTCTTTGTGTTTGTAGCTAAATAAATAAACCCATGTGTGCATCACAGCAAAACGCAAATCTTGTGTATTGGATAACAGAGACCGCTCGCTAGTCCAGCCGCGACCTATTTCTTTGGCCGCGGCCAAGGGATCGGATACGTAATTGCTCACATACACAGCTCGGAATCCAGCTAGATTTTAAATGCGACTCAAATGTATTGCATAGTATTAGTTCTTTTACCCATAATGTGTTTCACTAGAAGAGAATGAGAATGTTTATACACTTTCCGTATGTAAGCTGGTACACTGACACTGTCTACGGTAGCTTTATGTAAGTTATACGCATAAAGACCCCGTTTTTCAAATAACAGAGCTAACATTAAATTTATGTGTTAAGAGGTTACTCTTTTCTCCTTAATTTACACTTAATATATCTTTATACCATAATTCTTTGTGTAAGCCGCTATATAAATAAACTTATGTATGCAAGACGCGAATGCTGTGTATTAGATAACCGGTAACTGCTAGCTAGCAGCCGATCAATAATCTCTTCGGTCGCGGGTGAGGAATTGGTACGTGATTTCACATATAACACAGGCTTCTAAAAATGATTTTAAAACCAATTTTAAACATTTTTTTGTAGAAGTTGTTCCGTGTTTCACTTGAAAAGAATAAGAATGTATGTCCGCGACTATGTACTTTCTCTTTCCCTGTTTTGAATGATTGACCATTACAAAAACTAAACAAAAGTGACTAATGATCCTCACGTATCATCTATAAGAAAAACATCGATACTCACTTGTTATAATTAATTAAAGCAACATATATGTAAGCTATTACACTTTCTGTTGTAACTTGTGTCGGTTATGCAGACAAAAACATGCACTTTTCTCATGAAAACAGGTACGTGTTAACAATTAGGTCAAGCTTTTTACTCTCGTATTACGCAATACCCGAACAAAATTTTATTGTAACGACTTTGATAAGATCAAAATGAACAACTTTTTCAGCGACAGCCATGTTGAAATCCCAACCGTTTTTTAGTTATCCTGCGAAGACTTTCAAGAAACTTAGGCCCCTAATATGAGGGGCCAGCCCCTTTTTCTTGATGTCAAACGAAAGCTCTTGGAATTATAAACTTTATTTGCTCTACATGTTTTCACAAAATATTTCTGAGAAAAGAGATAAACAAAGAAAATCACGCAAAATAACGACGCTTTTTTAATCCCATTTTTCGAGCCCTGCCGAGCTCCAGGATTTCTTGTGCTAGGCAAATAAGAATGCTTTTGTTCAGTTTAACAATCTTTTGTCTTTCATCCCTGAAATTTTAAAATCGATATCATTTGTAGTTTATGAGAACACTTCAGGACAAACCAACCACCTAAAAATCCTTAAAATGCCAATATCTCAAAAACGGAAATGACGTCATCAACCAAAACAATTTCCGATAAGGTTCAGAACATTATTAGTAAGATCTGAAAATTTCGTGCAAATCGGTCGAGCCATTTCTGAGATATCGCGTGCACAAAAAGTGGTAAGAAAAAAAAAGAAGAAGAAGAAGAAAAAGAATCCGAAGAATAACAATAAGGTCTTCCGTTGGAAACGGAAGACCTTAACAATAAGGTCTTCCGTTGGAAACGGAAGACCTTAACTAGACACGATCTCGTTGCAAGCAACGAGGAGGTCTTCCGTCCGATTCTCATCAGATGTGATAAGACCTTTACTTTTGCTATTCGAAAACGAAACATGGAAATGTGGGTGGGGCTACATTTAAAGGATATGAGACGTTTCTGTATGAAGTGTAAGAGCTATTGATGAATAGCTTTAGATCCCTTTTGGCCGTTTAATTTAGGGGCTTGTCAATTTTTCTTGATATCAAATTAAAGGACTTTTTTTATTTGATGCAAATTTTATTCAACAAGCATTGAGAAAGTGACCGTTTTTGAGATATCTGAGAAAGAACTTGTTTGGGGCCGACTTTTTATCGGGCCATCAAACAATTTTGATGACTGTACATTGTTAAATATATCATTCATGTTACAAAATATTCAGAAATTAAAAGCCATGATTGTCTTCAAATCAATTGGCTCATAATTTAAAGGACTAGACCTTGGTTATGTAAAAGGAAATTTATTTTTGTTTTAAATGCATTTGGTTCAAAAAGTGTTTAGAAATCAGTTACCATTATTGAGATACATGTATCTGGGAAAGAACGTTGGGGTCGATTTTCTCCCTTTAGCGAAATTTTGAGGGTTGTCTATTGTTATACACATAGTATATATAAATGTACATAGTTCTAAGCATCTTTACTCGTACAACAATTTCACAAATATTTCTCTTTTTTAAAAAAGAATGATCAAAATTCTGGACTTCTAGTCCTGTAAATCCTTAACAACATAGTATATTAAAATTATTACATGTATATTGTATAGGTACGGAGTAAAGACTTTAGACCATTCTGGGCTCTTATTTTAAAAACAGTTCAATAAAAAAATTGAACATGTGCATAAAAACTGAAAGTTTGAATCTTTTTACTGCCAAAAAAAATAAGCTCGCAAATTGCGTGTTAAAGATGGTCCGCAATTCAAAATGTTTTATCATATCGACTCAAATTTAAAATTTAAAATTGTCTCTGTTTCAATGAAAAAATGATGTACATATTAAAACTTGTTGAATCCGGATGCTGTGCATTCCGGCATGTTGTCCAATCCGGCGACATTATTCAGTCCCTTGGCATTTTCCTAGCATTTTATTTTTAAAAAATGTTGTGCAATCCGGACCTTGTCTATTCTGTAAACCGGCCGCGATGTAAAGAATTGACTGCTAATGATTAGTGAGAGTTATCTCCCGTAATCCGGCCACTTATCGATCGATCGGCAATTTTCCTGTCGTTGCTATTGATTTAAACAACTGTGAATATACTATAGTAGATCCAAACTAGTAATTCATTTCAGTATATTCCGTTAAGTCTTGTTATAAATAAATACGCATTCTTTTTTTTGCGAAAATTAGGTAATGAGATTATAGTTCATCCCATTTTTTTTTCAGGCCGTGATTTAGGATACCGCGGTAGTAAGACTGCCGATATCGTATGCTATCCCCGTTGTATGGCTACACTTACAGAGTTACATTTTATTCTGTCAAAATGCTCCATTCTTTATTAAATTCTCATCTATATAAATATTCAACCTCGCCGTTACGTAATCAGCCACCTGTTGGCCAATGTCATGTACTTATCTTGTGTCGGACTTTTCAGGTTAATCGAATGCTTGAAAATATCAATTACGATGACTTTGAAAAAGTATTACCATTGTATGTACTCCTTTATGGACTATTTGTTTTCCAAGAAAAAAAAAATGAAAATTGGTACCGTAATCACGATCGATTAGGTCTAATATATTTCAGAAGAATTGAAAATTTTGCAAGAATAGACGATCAAGACCTACTGCATTAAATACTGAAATTAATTTGCAACAATGTCCTCCAAATCGGATGTTGTCTAATCTACCCTTATTTTTCAGAACCAAACTCCTCCAGATAAGACAAGTTTTACAATGTACAAAATTTATTTACAAAATAAACGACATAAAAGGGTTTCGCGCTATTTCGCTTCGTATTTATACTCGCCCCATACGTCGAAGCGAGTATGATTGTATTACGACTTTGACATCTGTCCTTTTTTATATGATCTATTTTAACAAATAAAATAAACAGCATGGCTATTTGAAAAAATAAAGCAGTGTACATTTGTTCACTAATAATTCTAAAGTTTACGTTGTTTACAATCGATGCATAATTTGCAGGTTGAATAAACCCAATCATTCGGGGGAGGAAATCAAACGGTTACCTTTTTTAAACATTCCCATGATGTATTTTTGGGGAATTTTTGTACGCCCCCAAGAATTATTTTTATTTACTTTGAATATTTCTAACGTTAAAAGAAAATCAATTCTGTGTAAATAGGCGAAAGTCTATAACTTTCTAAGATAATTCATTTGGTTTGCATGGTAACATTTGATACTGTAATGGCCGAAAAATCGGAACATTCAGCTTTAAGAAATTTCTCCACTTGGTACGACATCGAAACGTTATTTCAAATCAGGCATCAAACAATGAAAGGAAATGAAAATTTTCGGCGGATCTAAATGTTAAAATATTCTTATGATAAAATGATGTATTTATGACAAATGTAGATTAATCATTTTTATCTTTACTAGATATATTCGCACTTGTGTTTTGTATCCATCTCTTTTAAATCCTTTACAGCCAAATATGTTACAATTCGTGGTCTTTTTATCCTTTTGTTGTAAACAACGCTGGAATCTTCACAATCAATGTGCTGTTGAACGAAAGGCTCGGTTAGCAATACTTACTGCATGGGCCGTCAAAAATTAGTAATTTTAGTGATAGATTATGAATTTTTTTAGATTTCACAAAGCGTAATTTGTGAAAAAATTAAACTGTTATTACTTTGAAAAAAATCATTTAAATTACAAGAAAATTTTGCTATTTCATACGTATAGAGTTTGCACAAAATGAGTTGTATGTTATTCAACCAGTGTTTGAAATTTGAGACCGTTCTTGATATATTTGAGAAAGAAATTTTAGGGGCCATCCTTTTATCTTCTTATCAGGGTCGTTTAACAAAATTTGAGTCATTTCCGAGAAATCGCGGGCACAAAAATCGTTAATAAAAGAACAAAAAGAATACAAGACACGGAATCTCTTAACAAGGGGGGGGGGGGGGCTTGTAAATTCATATTTATTCAAGTTATTAATCATAGGCATTGAATAACTACTATTGCCTAATTGGCAAATTATTTTGTTTTGCTTTTTGACTCCATGACCTCTACAATTTTGCTGAGTTAAACGTTAAAAATTTTTTAAAAATATATACAAGCATGTATATACAGAACATTCATTACGCGATCGCCGTGCGCTTCTTTTTGGGAAGAACAGTCCTGATCAGACAGCAAATAATAATACAGCATACAGACGTTTTATTAAAATATATATGTATCAAGTATTCGAGTGTACGTGCAACGCATATGCAGAAGTCCGGTTGATTTGAAAATCTCCGTAATCTACTAAGTAGTATTTATAATCATGTGTCCTCTACTCGCTCTTCGCCTGTCCGAATCTAAACAAAACTTTTACTTACCGAATGTTAATAAACTGTTTTTAAAACTCACATATTCTTTGATAATCAATAACAAAAAAATGTAATTTAATTAAAATGAAAGAATAAAATCAGCAATGCGTATGCTTTTTAATGATTCGGACTACCATTCAGAAGAGGTTAAACCAATAGTGTTCGTGTGACCATTATTCTTTTACGGCCTGAATGTAAATCAAACTTGTTAAAAGAATGCATTGGTATATTAAAGAAATAATCACTGATTCCTTCAATTCCTTCCGTATTAGCGGGCATCGGTAAGTTTTATCGTGCCTGCACCTACCGCAAGCATGTAACATTGTAACACTTAAACTGCCTTATCTCGAACGCGTTTTCAACTCACTTTACTTACTATACCCTGCTAAATTCATGCATGCTCTCTCTCTCTCTCTCTCTCTCTCTCTCTCTCTCTCTCTCTCTCTCTCTCTCTCTCTCTCTCTCTCTCAGAACTCATATATAAAGACTCCTAATATTTTGTTAGCCAAATGAATTATCACAGATTACAGATACATAAGATGTTTGTGTTGGAATAATCATGTTGTGAATATCGCCTATATAAATGTGGGAAGTGTAATGCATTAAATTCTCAGCAGCAAAAATGTCAGAAATAGACTAATTTATTTTTCAACTCGTACGACTGTAAAACGTTGTATTATATTCATTTGATGGCAGTTTCTTTTAATTTTACGCACTGTGATTTAAATCAATGCTAAATCAAAAGTTTGATGCATCTTTAACCAATATAATTCAAACTAAAAACAATTCAATGAACTGTACGTGTGATAACGTAGAAACACGAGAAGCCTGTGTCTTAGACCACAGCGAATCGCTTGTCCACTAGCGCGGTATCTCTTCGGCCATGTGCGATTGATGTGTTACGTAAATGTAGACCCAACGTGGTGGGTTTTAAATGACGGAATATTTTCCCAACAATAAAACTTATTTTATGACATAGACAAGATCACATAGAACACCTCTTTTCAATGACAGTCATACTATATATCGTTTTTAAATTATAAAACTAAAACATTATAACCTCGTAGGTTAAGGTATAATTTTTTTTGTTTACTCTTTAATATCGTTAACATCGGAATTCCTTGTGTTTGCAGCTAAATAAATAAACCAATGTGTGCATCACAGCAAAACGCAAATCTTGTGTATTGGATAACAGCAGACCGTGTCCAAGTAGCGTAGTGGACAATGCACTCGCTTCTCACCGCTGCGACCCGAGTTCGATCCCCGTGATCGACAGTGGTTGTATGTGATAGGGAATGGCGGTCGCCCGCTTGGACACGTGGGTTTTCTCCGGGTACTCCGGCTTCTTCCCACATTAATGACCCCCTCGCGCTCACATCCGTGCCAACGAGAGATATTGATATAAGTTGTAGAACTTGTTTATCAATCGTTGTAAAATAAATAAAGTTCAGTTTTTTTAACAGCAGACCGCTCTCTAGTCTAGCCGCGACCTATTTCTTTGGCCGCGGCCAAGGAATCTGATGCGTAATTGTTTACATACACAGCTCGGAATCCAGCTAGATTTTAAATGCGTCTCAAATGTATTGCATAGTATAAGTTCTTTTATCCATAATGTGTTTCACTAGAAGAGAATGAGAATGTATATACACTTTCCGTATGTAAGCTGGTATACTGTCTATGGTAGCTTTATGTCAGTTATACGCATAAAGACCCCGTTTTACAAATAACAGAGGTAACATTAAATTTATGGGTTAAGAGGTTACTCTTTTCTCCTTAATTTACATTTAATATATCTTATACCATAGTTCTTTGTGTAAGCCGCTATATAAATAAACTTATGTATGCAAGACGCGAATGGTGTGTATTAGATAACCGGTGGCTGCTAGCTAGCAGCCGATCAATAATCTCTTCGGTCGCGGGTGAGGAATTGGTACGTGATTTCACATACAACCCAGGCTTCTAAAAATGATTTTAAAACAAATTTTAAACATTTTTTGTAGAAGTTGTTCTGTGTTTCACTTGAATAGAATAAGAATGTATGTCCGCGACTATGTACTTTCTCTTTCTCGGCTTTGAATGATTGTCCATTACAAAAACTAAACAAAAGTGACTAATGATCCTCACGTATCACCTGTAAGAAAAACATCGATACTCTCTTTTTATAATTAATTTTAGCAACATATAGGTAAGCTATTACACTTTCTGTTGTAACTTGTGTCAGTTATGCAGACAAAAACATGCACTTTTCACATGAAAACAGGTACGTGTTAACAATTAGGTCAAGCTTTTTACTCTCGTATTACGCAATACCCGAACAAAATTTTATTGTAACGACTTTGATAAGATCAAAATGAACAACTTTTTCAGCGACAGCCATCTTGAAATCCCAACCGTTTTTTAGTTATCCTGCGAAGACTTTCAAAAAACTTTGGCCCCTAATTTGAGGGGCCAGCCCCTTTTTCTTGATGTCAAACGAAAGCTCTTGGAATTATAAACTTTATTTGCTCTACATGTTTTCACAAAATATTTCTGAGAAAAGAGATAAACAAAGAAAACCATGCAAAAAAACGACGCTTTTTCAATTCTATTTTTCGAGCCCCACCGAGCTCCAGGGTTTCTTGTGCTAGGCAAATAAGAATGCTTTTGTTCAGATTAACAATCTTTTGTCTTTCATCCCTGAAAGTTTAAAATCGATATCATTTGTAGTTTATGAGAACACTCTTGGACAAACCAACCACCTAAAAATCCTTAAAATGCCAATATCTCAAAAACGGAAATGACGTCATCAACCAAAAAAATTTTCGATAAGGTTCAGAACATAGTTAGTAAGATCTGAAAATTTCTTGCAAATCGGTCGAGCCATTTCTGAGATATCGCGTGCACAAAAAGTGGTAAGAAAATAAAAGAAGAAGAACTAGACATGATCTCGTTGCGAGCAACGAGGAGGTCTTCCTTCCAATTTTAGAAGTTGAGATACATGTATGACCTTTATTTTGCTATTTACCAGCTAAATGATTTGTAAAATGAAATAAAAAAAGATCTCTTGATTCTGAACAGACAATTTTCTTCTATTTCTTTATCTTTTTTCATTTTTTTTTTTCAGCCCCTTTTTCTTGATATCAACTGAAAGATCTTATTATTTTAAACACATTTTGTTCATTAAGTGTTCAGAAATGTGTTACCGTTCTTGAGATATTTGGGAAAGATTGCTTTAGGGGCCGACCCTTTATCTCCCTGTAGGGTCCATTTGACGAAACTTTGATGGTTAAGTTTTATTACGAACACTATTCTTAGCATCTTCTCTTATGTAATGCTTTTCAAAATATTTCTCCTTTTTAAGATATAAATGATCAAAATATTGGACTTCTAGCCCCTCAAAACCCCTAATTATGTAACATATCCGAAAACTTTTAACATGCGTAGATAAAGAGCTAGAAGATTAACATTTTTGCTTCTATATCACATTACAAAATGTTTCTTATTAAAGAGATATAGATGAAAGACTTTAGACCCTTCTGGACCCCTAATATGAGGGGTCAGCCCCTTTTGCTTGGTGTCAGTTGAAAGGTCTTGTTTATATAAACTTTTAATGTTCTACATATGTTAACAAAATATTTATGACAAGAAAGATATTCGTGATCAAATCTCAAATTTCCCCAAAAACTGTCAAAAAAGTTAACATCAACATTTTCAGGTTCAGGCGAGCTTCCAGGACAATGATTTCTAGTCAAATCTAAAACAAGCATGCAAATCTACCATAACCACTCTATCTTGCACATAAATTTCAAGTCTTTAACTATAACGGTTTCTGAGGAGATGCGTGGACAATATCATGTCCCAAAATACATGAAAAAGGGAGATAATTCAGAAGCGGAGTTGAATTTTCAGACAAAAAGTTGTATGCAATGAGAGGTTCACCTAAGACATCATCCCTGTAAACATCATTAAAATCGATGGAGAAATGGCTGAGAAATTAAGGGTGTCTACCAAGAAGAATATTTAAATAATAGAAGAATGAGAAACAGTAGAATAACAGTAAGGTCTTCCGCTGAAGACGGAAGACCTTAAAAAGAAAAAGAATCCGAAGAATAACAATAAGGTCTTCCGTTGAAAACGGAAGACCTTAACTAGACACGATCTCGTTGCGAGCAACGAGGAGGTCTTCCGTCCGATTCTCATCAGATGTGATAAGACATTTACTTTTGCTATTCGACAACGAAACATGGAAATGTGGGTGGGGCTACATTTAAAGGATCTGAGACGTTTCTGTATGAAGTGTAAGAGCTATTGATGAATAGCTTTAGATCCCTTTTGGCCCTTTAATTCAGGGGCTTGTCCATTTTTCTTGATATCAAATTAAAGGACTTTTTTTATTTGATGGAAATTTTATTCAACAAGCCTTGAGAAAGTGACCGTTTTTAAGATACCTGGGAAAGAACTTGTTTGGGACCGACTTTTTATCGGGGCCATCAAACAATTTTGATGACTGTACATTGTTAAATACATCATTCATGTTACAAAATATTCAGAAATTAAAACCCATGATTGTCTTCAAATCAATTGGCTCATAATTTGAAGGACTAGACCTTGGTTATGTAAAAGGAATTTTTTTTTTGTTTTAAATGCATTTGGTTCAAAAAGTGTTTAGAAATCAGTTACCATTATTGAGATACATGTATCTGGGAAAGAACGTTGGGGTCGATTCTTTATCTCCTTTTAGCGAAATTTTGAGGGTTGTCTATTGTTATACACATAGTATATATAAATATACATATTTCTAAGTATCTTTCTTGTACAACAATTTTACAAATATTTCTCTTTTTTAAAAAAAGAATGATCAAAATTCTGGACTTCTAGTCCTTTAAATCCTTAACAACGTAGCATATTAAAATTATTACATGTATGTTGCATCGGTACGAAGTAAAGACTTTAGACCATTCTGGGCTCTTATTTTAAAAACAGTTCAATAAAAAATTGAACATTTGCATAAAAATTGAAAGTTTGAATCTTTTTATTGCCAAAAAATAAGCTCGCAAATTGCGTGTTAAAGATGATCCGCAATTCAAAATGTTTTATCATATCGACTCAAATTTAAAATTTGAAATTGTCTCCGTTTCAATGAAAAAATTATGTACATATTAAAACTTGTTGAATCTGGATGCTGTGCATTCACGCATGTGGTCCAATCCGCCGACATTATTCAGTCCCTTGGCATTTTCCTAGCATTTTATGTTTAAAAAATGTTGTGCAATCCAGATCTTGTCTATTCTGTAAACCGGCCGCGATGTAAAGAATTGACTGCTTGTGATTAGTGAGAGTTATCTCCCGTAATCCGGCCACTTAACGATCGATCGGCAATTTTCCTGTCGTTGCTATTGATTTAAACAACTGTGAATATACTATAGTAGATCCAAACTAGTAACTCATTTCAGTATATACCGTTAAGTCTTGTTATAAATAAATACGCATTCTTTTTTGCCAAAATTAGATAATGATATAATAGTTCATCCCATTTTTTTTTCAGGCCGTGATTTAGGATACCGCGGTAGTAAGACTGCCGATATCGTATGTTATCCCCGTTGTATGGCTACACTTACAGAGTTACATTCTATTATGTCAAAATGCTCAATTCTTTATTAAATTTTCATCTATATAAATATTCAACCTTGCAATTACGTAATCAGCCACCTGTTGGCCAATGTCATGCACTTGTCTTGTGTCAGACATTTCAGCTTAATCGAATGCTTGAAAATATCAATTATGATGATTTGATTGAAAAAGTATTGCCATTGTATGTACTCCTTTATGGACTTATTGTTTTCCAAGAAAAAAAAAATGAAAATTGGTACCGTAATCATGATCGATTAGGTCTAATATATTTCAGAAGAATTGAAAATTTTGCAAGAATAGACGATCAAGACCTACTGCATTAAATACTGAAATTAATTTGCAACAATGTCCTCCAAACCGGATGTTGTCTAATCTACCCTAATTTTTCAGAACCAAACTCTGCCAGATAAGACAAGTTTTACAAAGTACAAAATTTATTTACAAAATAAACGACATAAAAGGGTTTCGCGTTATTTCGCCTCGTGTTTATACTCGCCCCATACGTCGAAGCGAGTATGATTGTATTACGACTTTGATATCTGTCCTTTTTTATATGATCTATTTTAACAAATAAAATAAACAGCATGGCTATTTGAAAAAATAAAGCAGTGTACATTTGTTTACTAATAATTCTGAAGTTTACGTTGTTTACAATCGATGCATAACATGCAGGTTGAATAAACCTAATCATTCGGGGGACGAAATCAAACGGTTACCTTTTTTAAACATTCCCATGATGTATTTTTGGGGTATTTTTGTATGCCCCCAAAAATTATTTTTATTTACTTTGAATATTTCTAACGTTAAAAGAAAATCATCAATTCTGTGTAAATAAGCGAAAGTCTATAACTTTCTCAGATAATTCATCTGGTTTGCATGGTAACATTATTTGATACTGTAATGGCCGAAAAATCGGAACATGCAGCTTTAAGAAATTTCTCCACTTGGTACGACATCGAAACGTTATTTCAAATCAGGCATCAAACAATGAAGGGAAATGGAAATTTTTGGCGGATCTAAATGTTAAAATATTCTTATGATAAAATGATGTATTTATGACAAAGCTAGATTAATCATTTTTATCTTTACTAGATATATTCGCACTTGTGTTTTGTATCCATCTGTTTTAAACCCTTTACAGCCAAATATGTCACAATTCGTGGTCTTTTCATCCTTTTGTTGTAAACAACGCTGGAATCTTCACAATCAATGTGCTGTTGAACGAAAGGATCGGTTAGCAATACTTACTGCATGGGCCGTCTAAAATTATTAATTTTAGTGATAAATTAAGAATTTTTTTAGATTTCTCAAAGCGTAATCATTGAAAAAATTTATACTGTTATTATTTTTAAAAAAATCATTTAAGCTACAAGAAAATTGCCATTTCATACATATAGAATTTGCACAAAATAAGTCGTATGTTATTCAACCAGTGTTTGAAATTTGAGACCGTTCTTGATATATTTGAGAAAGAAATTTTAGGGGCCATCGTTTCATCTTCTTATCAGGGCCGTTTAACATTTGAGCCATTTCCGAGAAATCGCGTGCACAAAAATCGTTAATAAAAGAACAAAAAGAATATAGGACACGGAAGCTCTTAACAAGGGGGGGGGGACTAGTAATTTCATATTTAATCAAGTTATTAATCTTAGGCATTGGATAACTACTATTGCCTAATTGGCAAATTAATTTGATTTGCTTTTTGACTCCATGACCTCTACAATTTTGCTGAGTTAAACGTTAAAAAAGTTTTTAAAAATATATATAAGCATGTATATACAGAACATTCATTACGCGATCGCCGTGCGCTTCTTTTTGGGAAGAACAGTTCTGATCAGACAGCAAATAATAATACAGCATACAGGCGTTTTATTAAAATATATATGTATCAAGTATTCGAGTGTACTTGCAACGCATATGCAGAAGTCCGGTCGATTTGAAAATCTCCGTAATCTACTAAGTACAGTGTAGTATTTATAACCATGTGTCCTCTACTCGCTCTTCGACTGTCCGAATCTAAACAAAACTTTTACTTACCGAATGTTAATAAACTGTTTTTAAAACTCACATATTCTTTGATAATCAATAACAAAAAAATGTAATTTAATTAAATGAAAGAATAAAATCAGCAATGCGTATGCTTTTTAATGATTCGGACTGCCATTCAGAAGAGGTTAAACCAATAGTGTTCGTGTGACCTTTATTCTTTTACGGCCTGAATGTAAATCAAACTTGTTAAAAAAATTCATTGGTATATTAAAGAAATCATCACTGATTCCTTCAATTCCTTCCGTATTAGCGGACATCGGTAAGTTTTATCGTGCCTGCACCTACCGCAAGCACACTTAAACTGCCTAATCTCGAACGCGTTTTCAACTCACTTTACTTACTACACCCTGCTAAATTCATGCATACTCTCTCTCTCTCTCTCTCTCTCTCTCTCTCTCTCTCTCTCTCTCTCTCTCTCTCTCATAACTCATAAAAAGACTTCTAATATTTTGTTAGCTAAATGAATTATCACAGGTTACAGATAGATAAGATGTTTGTGTTGGAATAATCATGTTGTGAATATCGCCTAGATGTGGGAAGTGTAATGCATTAAATTCTCAGCAGCAAAAATGTCAGAAATAGACTAATTTATTTTTCAACTCGTACGACTGTAAAACGTTGCATTATATTCATTGATGGCAGTTTCTTTTAATTTTACGCACTGTGATTTAAATCAATGCTAAATCAAAAGTTTGATGCATCTTTAACCAATATAATTGAAAATAAAAACAATTCAATGAACTGTACGTGTGATAACGTAGAAACACGAGAAGCCTGTGTCTCAGACCACAGCGAATCGCTTGTCCACCAGCGCGACATCTCTTCGGCCATGTGCGATTGATGTGTTACGTAAATGTACACCCAACGTGGTGGGTTTTAAATGTTTGCAGTTTGATAACAAAATTTTTTTCCAACAATGAAACTTATTTTATGACATAGACAAGATCACATAGAACACCTTTTTTTCAATGACAGTTCATACTATATATCGTTTTTAAAATACGAGACTAAAACATCAAAACCTCGTAGGTTATTAAGGTATCTATTTTTTATTTACTCTTTAATATCGTTAAAATCGGTATTCTTTGTGTTTGTAGCTAAATAAATAAACCCATGTTTGCATCACAGCAAAACGCAAATCTTGTGTATTGGATAACAGCAGACCGCTCGCTAGTCCAGCCGCGACCTATTTCTTTGGCCGCGGCCAAGGGATCGGATACGTAATTGTTCACATACACAGCTCGGAATCCAGCTAGATTTTAAATGCGACTCAAATGTATTGCATAGTATTAGTTCTTTTATCCATAATGTGTTTCACTAGAAGAGAATGAGAATGTTTATACACTTTCCGTATGTAAGCTGGTACACTGACACTGTCGACGGTAACTTTATGTCAGTTATACGCATCAAGACCCCGTTTTTCAAATAACAGAGCTAACATTAAATTTATGGGTTAAGAGGTTACTCTTTTCTCCTTCATTTACACTTAATATATCTTTATACCATAGTTCTTTGTGGAAGCAGCTATATAAATAAACTTATATATGCAAGACGCGAATGTTGTGTATTAGATAACCGGTAACTGCTAGCTAGCAGCCGATCAATAATCTCTTCGGTCGCGGGTGAGGAATTGGTACGTGATTTCACATACAACACAGGCTTCTAAAACTGATTTTAAAACAAATTTTAAACATTTTTTGTAGGAGTTGTTCCGTGTTTCACTTGAAAAGAATAAGAATGTATGTCCGCGACTATGTACTTTCTCTTTCCCGGTTTTGAATGATTGTCCATTACAAAAACTAAACAAAAGTGACTAATGATCCTCACGTATCACCTATAAGAAAAACATCGATACTCACTTGTTATAATTAATTAAAGCAACATATATGTAAGCTATTACACTTTCTGTTGTAACTTGTGTCGGTTATGCAGACAAAAACATGCACTTTCCGCATGAAAACAGGTACGTGTTAACAATTAGGTCAAGCTTTTTACTCTCGTATTACGCAATATCCGAACAAAATTTTATTGTAACGACTTTGATAAGATCAAAATGAACAACTTTTTCAGCGACAGCCATATTGAAATCCCAACCGTTTTATAGTTATCCTGCGAAGACTTTCAAGAAACTTAGGCCCCTAATTTGAGGGGCCAGCCCCTTTTTCTTGATGTCAAATGAAGCTCTTGGAATTATAAACTTTATTTGCTCTACATGCTTTCACAAAATATTTCTGAGAAAAGAGATAAACAAAGAAAATCACGCAAAATAACGACGCTTTTTTAATCCCATTTTTTGAGCCCCACCGAGCTCCAGGATTTCTTGTGCTAGGCAAATAAGAATGCTTTTGTTCAGTTTAACAATCTTTTGTCTTTCATCCCTGAAATTTTAAAATCGATATCGTTTGTAGTTTACGAGAACACTCCAGGACAAACCAACCACCTAAAAATCCTTAAATTTCCAATTTCTCAAAAACGGAAAAATAAGGTTCAGAACATAGTTAGTAAGATCTGAAAGTTTCGTGCAAATCGGTCTTGCCATTTCTGAGATATCGCATGCACAAAAAGTGGTAAGAAAAAAAAAAGAAGAAGAAGAAGAAAAAGAATCCGAAGAATAACAATAAGGTCTTCCGTTGGAAACGGAAGACCTTAACTAGAGCAAAGCTCGTTGCCAAGCAACGAGTGGGTCTTCCGTTAATGTCGGAAGTAAAGCTTGAAGTTCCTGTAAGAAGCAGAGCTCTTAAACCAACAACAAGAGTAACTTAAATAAAAAGATTAAAAAAATCGAATTATTCCTGGTACGACTTAACACAATACGAATGATTTTAAGTACGACTTAACAAAAACTTTTCCGATTTCAAGTACAACTTAAAAAAAAAATCCGAATGTGTTCAAGTACAATTATTTTTGGTACGAGTTAATTTTACTTTGAACAATACGCTATTTTTTAAACCAAGGACGCGGAATCAAAATTTCCGGAAAAATCAATTTTTAAACCCCGATATCTCTGTAATGCATCGTCCGATTTTAAAACAGCTTTCAGTGTTAGATTCAGCTTAATATACTCTACAAAACACATATTCATTTTTGATTTGATCAGAAAATTCATTTTTTCGAAAAATTTGTTTCACTTCCGGTTTCGACCGGAAGTGACAGATTTTCATGTCCGGCCTTATAACAGAGGTAAATCGATTGAATCATAACCATTGAAAATTTCAAGCCTCTATCTTAAAGCGTTTTTGAAAAACGCCGCGGACAAAATGACTTTTTGAAAATTTTAAAAATGACGTAACGTAAAAACAGAAGTGACGTTATCAAGAAAACTTTATCATCTTTGAGGGATAATAGTTTCACATTGTCTCTGAAAATTTCATCAAAATCAGTTGGAAACTTTTTGAGTTATAAAGCCGAGAAGGAGTCAGAAAAAAAAAGAAAAAGTATAATAACTAGAGCAAAGCTCGTTGCAAAGCAACGAGTGGGTCTTCCGTTAATGTCGGAAGTAAAGCTGGAAGTTCCTGTAAGAAGCAGAGCTCCTAAACCAATAACAGGAGTAACTAAAATAAAAAGATGAAAAAATCGAATTATTCCTGGTACGACTTAACAAAATACAAATGATTTTGAGTACGACTTAACAAACACCTTTCCAATTTCAAGAACGACTTAACAAAAAAAATTCGAATGTGTTCAAGTACGACTTAACAATAATTTTTGGTACGAGTTAATTTTGCTTTGAACATTACGCTATTTTTTAAACCAAGGACGCGGAATCAAAATTTCCGGAAAAATCAATTTTTAAACCCCGATATATTTGTAATGCATTGTCCGATTTTAAAACGACTTTCAGTGTTAGATTCAGCTTAATAAGCTCTACAAAACACATATTCATTTTTAATTTGATCTGAAAATTCATTTTTTCCAAAAATTTGTTTCACTTTCGGTTTCAACCGGAAGCGACAGATTTTCATTTCCGGCCTTATTACAGAGGTAAATCGACCAAATCATAACCATTGAAAATTTCAAGCCTCTATCCTAAAGCGTTTTTGAGAAAAGTCCCGGACAAAATGACTTTTTGAAAATTTTAAAAAAGACGTCACGTCAAAACGGAGGTGACGTTCTCTTTATAACTTTTACATTTTTGAGGGACGCCATTTTGCAAAAATCTCTGAAAATTTCATTAAAATCGGTTAAAAACCTTTTGAGTTATGAGGCAAAAAAAGGAGTCAGAAGAAAAGAAAAAGAATAATAATAATAACTAGAGCAAAGCTCGTTGCAAAGCAACGAGTGGGTCTTCCGTTAATGTCAGAAGTAAAGCACTTTCACATCCTGATCAGATTCCAGGTCAATGTACTTAATAGGAAGTACATCGTAAATGTCAATATATTATATCGTAAATAAAAAATAATCAATATGTTTATTATTATTAAATTAATATAATTGTCTCAAACCCTATATGTTTACAGGATGATAGGGTGCCAATTTGTTCACATTGCCGATTTCTTGTGCAGAGAACAGTAAAACTTTTTAAAAATTTGATTGTGCATGAATATTTCAAAATTAATTGTTGTACATGTTTTTTGTTATAATTCATTCATTGATATATCAACAAGAAAGAATAAAAGCATATGTTTCACAGCCAAGTTAAGTTTCTCTGTAGTTTCCTACCCCCCCCCCCCCCACCAAAATTGACAATAATTACATATAAGTCATAAAAATGTTTACTTTTTTTGTAAGTAAAGATCTAAAGATGTAAATAAGCACTGTAAACAAAGATGTGTGTATTTAATATACTACTACATTACACTTAGCCAGATAAAATGTAGTCAGGATGAAGCTACAAGGGGTGAGTGGTGCAAATTTACCAATTTGTCGCCATACACACAGAACACCAAATAAAGAAACTGTGAGTGGTGTGTGGAATGCATAAAAGATGGCGGCAAATTATCTCAAATAATCAGTGCAAAAACCCACAAATAGGCTGTTATTTGTTACATATCCTGCAAAAACATTGATAAAAAATGTTATCGTCCCATAACATAGCCGATTAAGTTAATGTGTACATATGGTCAACGTACATGTAATTCTAATATACAAGAAGGCGGACGTATCAGGCGGGGATCCAGAAAATTAAATTTCAAAAATGATCGGTTGAATTACATTAAATGCTTTGAAAATTGTTTTAAGCTATCGCACGGGTCAAAATGCATGATAGAAGCTATGTACAGTGTAATTGGAAACTTTCATTTTATA
Source organism: Magallana nippona (assembly GCA_033439105.1). NCBI lineage: Eukaryota > Metazoa > Mollusca > Bivalvia > Ostreida > Ostreidae > Magallana > Magallana nippona. The sequence continues at coordinate 37,550,502 of CM065920.1, forward strand.
TCAATATGTAGTCTTACCTATTATAACAAATGAGAGTATAGCACAACTGCCACAAGCAATACATGTCCTTTACCGGCACCACCTCCCTCCCCATAAAAAAATGAAACAATTGTCGTTTTATTTGCTAAAATGTGTGTGGTTCAAGATTTTTCTAAAGGACATACCCGATTAGAATTGAAAAAGAGTCGTACGTTTAAAACTAATTTTGTCAAAATTTTTAGATTCATTTGGTTATATTTTGGTCCATTTTGGGTAAATAGTTGCACCAGCGCAGCTCTAATTTATATATAATCAGGCCATAAATTCAAAATATTTTCAAAAATTAATAGCTTTAAATCCAGTGGATGAAAAAAAGGAAAGCAAGTCGAACTCGATGAGTGCTAATACATGTGTTGAATGAATGGTACAGTAGGATATGCGCAAAAAAGTCCCGTCTACTCTTTCCTACCCTATATTTATTGGAATATTAAATCCGATTATAAGAGTCAAATTAAAAATCAAGTACGGATATGTACCTGTTTATCAAAAGTAAAACTACTCATAATTTATCTACAGGGCATCGTTATGGAGCTACACAGAAAGTTTCATATTAATTTGCCGAGCCAAATAAAAAAAACCTGGAAAACGAAGAGAAAACAAAGTGGGGACAGAATACCTGGCAAACTAATTAGGACTATATAGCCCCCCCCCCTTGAAATGTATATACTGAAAACAGATTATTGGAATACAACATCCGCACACAATTTAAAGAACATTTCATGGGTTTTTTTTTATCATTTTCGCTAGCTAATGTAAGACATCACAAATACCCCCAAACCCCCTCACGGAAAAGGAAATGCTAGGTGATGAGAGAGAGAGAGAGAGAGAGAGAGAGAGAGAGGAGAGAGAGAGAGAGAGAGAGAGAGAGAGAGAGAGAGAGAGGAGAGAGAGGAGAGAGAGAGAGAGAGAGAGAGAGAGAGAGAGTCGATGTAAAATTAAAGCTTGCTAGTTGGTCTGCCCTACCTTAGCTACCTCCTCTCTTTTCTCCTTTTAGAGGCTTAATTATTGTCTATATATGCTTGTAACAAATCAAATTAATTTCAAATTCTAGATCAAAACTGAATTTGACACTACAAAACTCTCTGTCTGTCTGTCTGATCGTCTGTCTGTGTCTGACTCTCTCTGTGTGTGTGTGTGTGTGTGTGTGTGTGTCTCTCTCTCTCTCTCCTCTCTCTCTCTCTCTCTCTCTCTCTCTCTCTCTCTCTCTCTCTCTCTCTCTCTCTCTCTCTCTCTCTCTCTCTCTCTCTCTCTCTCTCATCGACAATGGCACTGATACCCTACAATACACTATTCCTATCTGGATTGTTGTCGTTGAGGTTGTAAATCATTATATCTTCTATGGTTTAAAACTTTATGATAACCTATATTTTGACATGTCGATTATTTCATTGAATTTCGTTTCATAGCTAAAACCACACTCAGTTTTTATTATTTAGATTAAACAGATCTTTCTTCGCGAGCCGATTTTTACACAGTTGGGGCGAATACACAACGGGTTAAAATGGTTTTGGGGGGGGGGGGGGGGGTACATACAGGACAAACAAAATCACATAGATTTGCAAAGCCCACAGTGTTATCACTAATTTAATTGTTTATCCTGTGTGGGGTCAATTTATCAATGTTAATTTAACCATTTTATAACCACAATATAAGAGCTATTAAGACATTTATTTGTAGGAAAGAGCATGTACGAATGATCTTTATTTTGAACAGTTTGATGTTGCTAGGATACAGGTTTCAGATCCATGATTTGATTGGTTAATTTAGATATTGAATCTCGAATTTCGAATCTCGAATCTCGTATTTCGAATCTCGTATTTTGAATCTCGAATCTCGAATGATCCTTCTCGGCTTTCGTAGCGGTGTCCAATTTTAGAGACACGGCTGAAATTTAGTTTCAAGAAAGAATGTCTCTGTTTGAAATGCTCTGAAGAAGGAGACAGAAGATACGAAAAAGAGTTGAAGCACAGGGAGGGGGGGGGGGGTGCACTGAAGTCTTAATCTAGAACACGGTCGAAGAAGCATCACCATTATCTCCAAATATCTGTCCAAAGATTCAGATTTGTTCTTTCACATGCATGAAAACTACAGTAAAATGTCACCAGATGGAATTTTTTTAATGTTGATCATCTGGCTAAAATTTTGTTCTAGGATCATATTTATATTGCCGTTCATTAATTAACTCTGAATGAAAAAAATATATAAAGTACATGCTTCCTTTGGTGCTCTGTCAATATTTCAATTCTAAGTAAAAAAAGACACACTTTCTCCTTCATGCGATTCATATTCTCTCGATTTCTTGCATATTATACAATACCAGAGATCGATGCTGTATGTAGTAGCTTTTTATCCGATTTATGTTTTAAATTAAAAAAAAAACCGCATGGTTATTACCGATGTGTTTTATTTGATCTAACGGCAGCATGAAAATAAAAAAGTCGCGCACACTCGAATTATACTTGTCCTTCGGTGGTGGACTAAAGTATTGGCTTTGGCCATGTTAAAGTTGGACTTAAGACCTGTATTTTGACAGTTTTTAAGATTATCCTAAGATATGACAATTTTATGAGCTATGATGAGATCTTACCAAAAATGTTTGGTCTTAAGATAGATTTTGGTCAAAAGGCAGTTATTTTAAACGAGCCCCAGGTTGATATGGCAGAGTAGGAAAAAGTAAGATTGGTCTTGCTCTTCCTGGGGTGGGGGCATTTCTTTTTGGTCCAGGTTGTGCATTTGGACAGATATATTTTCCGGTTTTGACGGAAAAGTCCTGGGGATCTATTCTATGTGTTTAGTGAAATACTGCAGATAACGTCACAACGTAAAAATGACATCATAATAATAACGTCACTACGTCAAACAGCGCCAACACGTTGTCTGCGTTTTACCATGGCTGGCGTATGGTTTTTGTGAATAATGAAAAAAAAGAACCTGAATATATTTAATATTTTTATTTTTTATTGTATATCTTTTCAAATTGCCATAGGCCCAAATAGGCCCTGTGGCACTTTTTGTATGCACACACCGCTGCAGTTATGAGGCTATATGTTTCAAAAATAATGATTTAATGCTTATATTTACATTTTTTAAAAACTTCTTTCCTTGTCTGCAAATGTGATTTTTACGTCAAAATTTATTTCTCTATTTTATCCTAAGAGTAAGTTCAAATTAATGGAAGAGCCACTGTAACAGCCACAAGCGTGATCTTTGATTCTCGTTTGTGACGTTGCATTTTACAGCGTTCAACGTTTGTGACGTCATAATAAAACTAGTAATTCTAACCTTTGAGTACCTTGTGTGTGTTGCAGTCTTATAACTGCAGTATCTTTTCACACATTTTACATGCATAAAATATTTGGAATGTAAATATTACAGTTTATTTCCTCTTCTCTTGCAGCAGACATTTTTCTTAAACTTACATATAAAAATTGACCTATCACAGAGTCCCCCTCCCCTGTTTAAAAAAAATCAAATTAACGTATAAAAAAATTTGTTGATCCTATAAGGAAAATGGATCCCCCGGGAGCATGTAATAAATAGTAGTGAAAATAAAGACACATGTTTGAGCAGCTAAAACATCTACTTTATAAGTGTCCGTAGAATTACAGTTAATGATAAAAGAAATCAAATTAAATATGTTCATTTTGCTATTCTTTGCGACTAACTTTTGATTAAGTTTCACTGATGTTCGAGTTGAAATACGGATATGGTACACATATATTTACCAAACAATAGAAATATGACAACGACTTTACAATGAATTTTGACGTCAAGGCGGCGCATTGAAAACCATCAAACTGGTGGAGATCCCAGAAGAAGACCTTTTAAGGCCACGCAATTGCTTAAAAAACTATACGATGACAAGACAAGGTATAGAGCTTCAGTTCATCATATTTTTTTCACTGATTGTTTAACTAGAGTTAGGCCAAAGGGAATAATTATCAAGTACTTTTGACACACTAACTGTTGTCAACAGTTCTAAAATATATAAAAAAAAATGACCAAAGGAGACATTCACAGTAATTAGACTTTCGGGTAAAAATAACTCGATTTTTCCGCTAAAAAAACAAGAATGAGAGAAAATGTAAATGATGACATCTTGAAATGAAAACAAAAAATAAGAAATAAAGAAGAATTTTTATTTCCGTTCGTTTGTAAGGTGTTTAAAACACAGGAGCAATAAGAAGCGTTAAAATGACGTTGGGAAAAGTTTGCGGTTGCGCCGGGTCACCGGACGAAGGCACGTTGGTCAGCTTACCATGAATGATCTATTCATGCCATGGACCAGAAACTTTTCACATTGATAATCTCCATCCTGATTTACGTTTTGGTGAAATTCCAAGAGTTTATCTTTTTTACTAAAAGAATACGAGAAAATGTCTCAATAATTTCCGAACAACCCTCGTAGGTTACTCATTGAAAACTTTTGTGTTCTTCTTTAATTCAAGATTTAAATGACGATCTGATTTCTTTCTCAAACCCAACATGTTGGGTTGACCCACTTGAATATCGCTCATTCCAGACCCAATATGCAGCACTATAAGGGTAAATGATGAAATAAAGTATACAAATTTAAATCTGATTCATTAATAGATTGTTTATAAGTGTATGTCATATTTTTTTCCTTAGAAACGATGGATTTCAATGAAACTTAAACATACATGTATTTTTATTTGTGATAATTCAGTTGAATCTCCTTGATAAGCTGCAGACACTCAGACTCTTTAGTCTTCCAGACACTTGAACTTAAATATCAATATATTTAAACAAACAAGGTAAACAACCGATCAAAATGCAACAAAAATTCTGTTTAAAAATATTTTAACACAAAAATCAAGGAAGTTGTTTTTATGTGTGTTAAATAGAGTAAATGAACATCTGACTCGAAAACATCGGAGACTCTTTCACTGTGGGCTGAAGTTCTCGTGGCTCCTACTAATAGTGGATAGTTACCATTGTAAAAGTTATGATTAGGATTACATGCCTAGTTAAAAAAATCCAGGACCTTTTGTAATTTTTCTACATAAAATGATGGGATTTTGAAACATCAGAATCGGAAACATGGAAAGCCCCTACCTTGAGGCCTGATATATTGAGAGTCATCTACTAGTTGTTAGCACTGAAACATTAAAATTCAGCGAAGACACAATCTCAACCTTATTAAAAGACCCAGTCCTTACTGTTATTTCTCTCTATACATTGTATAAATAATATCAAAAATCAATCAAAACATGGGGCTCGGAAAAATCGAAACACCCTACCCCAGACATGAAAATGTTCGGGTCACCCGCAAGTTCTAACTTTGTCAACATATTGTGTTGATAAAACTTCTTTTTTTAAAAAGATATGTGGCCTCCTACATGTATTAAACACCTATTTAATATAATAGAATTATTAACATCATGCTCGGAAACATTGAATGTCTCTTCTATGGGGAATTAAATTTTCAGTGTTACTAGCCAATAGTCTACCACTATCACTGTTAAGTTAACCTGAAAGTACATGTACCCTATCTAGTTTAACAGCATCAGACCCTACTGTACACCAAGGGAATTAAAAATAAAATACACCTACATATTTATCATTCGTGTCAACATTAGTAATGTGTTTATCAAGTGGTGTCGACTTTTAATATTGTTAATTTTATATATGTTTAAAAAAAGGTTAATGTACCCGGAAACAATGGAGGCTCTTACTCCGTGGGCTGAAGTTTTCATGGAACCTACTAGTGTTGAACAGCTACCATTGTAAAAATTATGGATTGGGAAAAAAACAATAAAAAAATTAGGTTCCGAAACATCGAATCACCCTCCCCTGAAGATGATATTGTTAGTTTCACCCGCAAGTATTATGACACTGTCAACATATTGTGTTGATACAACTTCTTTTTAAAAAGATATTGGCCCTCCTGTAATACATCTATATGAAATAAATGCAATTATGAACATCGGGCTCCGAAACATTAAATTTCCCTTCTGTGGGGACTGAAATTTTCAGTGTTAGTAACCAATTGTCTAAAACTATCACTGTTAGGTAAACTACATGTATCATATTTAGTTTAACAGAATCAGATCCTACTGTACTCCAAAGGAATTAAAATTGAAATTCAACAACGTACATATCTTTCGTATCGACATTAAGGCTGTGTTTATCAAGCGATGTCGACATTTTACGAAATGAACATCTGACTCGAAAACATCGGAGACTCTTTCACTGTGGACTGAAGTTCTCTAAGTGTAATACACAGTTGCATTTACTATACTGTTTTATTTTATATCACATTTATATCATGAAAGAATAATTTTACATAAATATTTTGTAGTGATAGATGCATCAGTTTATGAACGTTTAAATCATCTGATATTTTCGTAGTAAGCCTTAACAGTGCTGCGTAACACTGTTGAGGTAACTGAAAGTACGTGTAGCTTATCTAGTTTAACAGAATCAGACTCTACAGTACATCAAGGGAATTAAAAATGAAATAAACCGATGTGTATATACATTTCGTGCCGACATTAGTGCTGTGTTTATCAAGTGGCATCAACATTTTACAATGTTGTGTTTATATATGTTAAAATAAGGTATAAGAACATTTGACTCGAAAACATTGGAGGCTCTTATCTCGTGTGCTGGGGTTTTTATGGCAACTACCAGTGGTGGAGAGCTACCATTGTAAAAATTATAGTTAGGAAAAATCAATAAAACCATCGGGTTTTGAAACATCAAAACACCATACCTCAGAAAAGATATTGTTAGGTTCACCCGGAACTGGCATGACACTGTCAACATATTGTGTTGATACAACTTTTTAAAAATATAAGCTTTCCTGTAATACATCTGTTTAACATAAATACAATTATGAAAATCGGGCTTCGAAAACAATGAATGTCCGTTCTCTTGGTACTGAATTTTTTAGTGTTTGTAACCAGAAGGCTTGCACTATCACTGTTAAGTTAAGCTGTAAGTACATATACCCTATGTAGTTTAACAGAATCAAACCATACTGTACATTAAGGGAATTAAAAATAAAATACACCGACATATATATCTTTCGTGTCGACATTAGTAATGTGTTTATCAAGTGATGTCGACTTTTAACATTGTTTATTTCATATTTGTTTAAAAAAGGTTAAAGAACATAAAACCCGGAAACAATGGAGGCTCTTACTCTGTGGGCTGAAGTTTTCATGGAACCTACTAGTGTTGGACAGCTACAATTGTAAAAATTATGGTTTGGAAAAAAAAAAATAAAAAAAATTGATATTGTTAGTTTCACCCGCAAGTATTATGACACTGTCAACATATTGTGTTGATACAACTTATTTTTTAAAAGACATAGGCCCTCCTGTAATACATCTATATAAAATGAATACAATTATGAAGATCGGGCTTCGAAAACAATGAATGTCTTTTCTCTTGGGACTGAATTTTTCAGTGTTTGTTACCAGAAGTCTAGCACTATCACTGTTAAGTTCAGCTGAAAGTACAAATACTCTATATAGCTTAACAGAATCAGACCCTACTGTACACCAAGGGAATTAAAAATGAAAAAAAAACTATCTTTCGTATCGACATTAGTGCTGTGTTTATCAAGTGGTGTCGACATTTTGCCGTGTTGTTTTTATATAAGTTAAAAAAAAGTAAGAGAACATTGTACTCGGAAACAACGGAGGCTCTTACCCCGTTGGCTGAAGTTTTCATGCCTCCTTCTTTTGTAAAAATTATAGTTAGGGAAAAAAAAACCACAAAAAACCCCCATAGAGATCCGGAGCATCGATTCACCCTACTCCGGTGCTGAAATCATTAGGTTCACCCGCAAGTGGTTTGACACTGTCAATATATTGTGTTGATACAATTCTTTTTTAAAAGATATTGGCCCTCCTTTAATACATCTATTTAAGGAGGCTGGGGGGTCCAAAACAAATTTCTCCAAAATTCACCAAATTTGCAGAAATGTTTCATATAATCTGAATTTACATTTTAATACGGAAGACCACATCACAATCATCGTTAATTTTATCATTTATTGCATCAGAAGAAATTGCACGTTATGTAAAAAAAAAATATGAAAAATATTTGAAATATAAATAAAGGCAAAAAACATACCAATAACATCACAAAAATTAACACAATAAGAAAAACTTAACATTATTTGTTATAAAGATAAATATCACAATTTTACCAAAAATATGTATGTCATACAAATGCAAATATGTAAAACAAAAAAAAAGTAGCCACAAGATTATTTCCAAATTTTAACATAATAATAATCAATACATGTGTAATAAAGATTGAGCATTTAAAAAAAATTTCGATGGTGAAATTAAAAAAATAAAAAATAAAAGGAAAATATTAGAACAAAATATTTGAAGTTTACAAGTTACCTCCCTTTGAAAAGTTAGAAAATGCTGAAAAACAGCTGAAATAATTTTTTTGCATCTTGTAAACCTTGGTTTACCATCAATTGACTCTTTAAATAATGCTTCAATACCATCATATCAATTTCTTTCAAAAGACAATTTCAGTACATTGTTTGAGTTATAGAATATTAAAGTGAAAATCTTTTTTGTATAGAGATAAAAACGCTTTAAAATGGCAGCAACCCCCCAGCCTCGTTAAGGTAGTCCATCCATAACTAAGGTGAATTTAACAATTTTGATTGATCTATACTATATCAGATACATATTTTGAAGCTATTATGAGACTGACATAAACCAAACTTGGTTGTATGTGTGTAGTCAATTAAATAAACGTTTTGCACTTAAAACTTTTTTAAGAGTTGTCTGCCCTTTAGGAAAATTAAAAAAAAATCATTTTCTGAAAAAAATATGGTAAACTATGAATTATTTTAGCATATTCGAAGACGGAGAAAGCTTTTGCAACTTTTTACCAAGAGAAATGTGAGAAAATTACTTGTACTAAAGAAATATATTTAAAATGCATTTTTCCCTTAGACTTCAATGTTAACTTCAACATATGATAAATTTATCAAAATTAACTTTTTTGAAAGATTTCAAAGGTGAGACTTTATTATTTAATAAACTCGTTAAAATCACACTAAGATTTTAGTGATCAAACTTGCAATCTATTAGATATGAAATATGATAGTTTTGGATGGACAACCTTAAGCTAAATCGAGTTATAAACATCAGGCTTGGAAACATCGAACCATTTTCCGTAAAATGTTCTCTTTGGACTTAAATTTTTAGTGTTATAACCAAAAGACTAGCACTCTCACTGGTACGTTTAGTTGAAAATACATGTACTTTTTACAGTTTAACAGTGTCAGACCCTACTGTACACCAAGGGAATTAAAAATGAAATAAACCGACGTATATATCTTTTGTGTCGACATTAGTGCTGTGTTTATCAAGCGGTGTCGACCTTGTGCCTTATTGTTTTATATATGTTAAAATAAGGTTAAAGAACATTGTACTAGGAAACAACGGTGGCTTTTACCTCGTGGACTGAAATTTTCATGCCACTTATTAGTGGTGGACAGCTACTATTGTAAAACTTATAATTAGGGAAAAAACAATAAAAACATCGGGCTACTACACATCGAAACACCCTACCCCGGAGCTGATATTATTCAGTTCGGCCCAAAGTGGTCTGACACTGTAGACATATCATGTTGATACAATTTCTTTTTTCAAAGATATTGGCCCTCCTGTAACACATCTCTTTAACATAAATACAATTATGAATATCGGGCTCGGACACATTGAATGGCCGTTCTGTGAGGACTGAAACTTTTAGTTTTAGTAAACAATTGTCTAACACTATCACTGTTAGGTTAACCTATCAGTACATGTATCATATTTAGTTAAACAGAATAAGACCCTACTGTACACCAAGGGAATTAATAATGAAATACACCGACGTATATATCTTTCGTGTCAACATTAGTGCTGTGTTTATCAAGTGGTGTCGACGTTGTACAATGTTGTTTTTATATATGTTAAAAAAGGTAAGAGGACATTGTACTCCAAAACAACAGAGGCTTTTACCCCGTGGGCTGAAGTTTTCGTTTACTAGTGGTGGACAGCTACCATTGTAAAAACTATAGCAAGGGGAAAAACAATAAAAACATCGGGCTCAGAAACATCAAAACGCCATACCAAGGAGATGAAATCGTTAGGTTCACCCCCAAGTGGTCTGACACTGTCAACATATAGTGTTGATACAACTTCTTTTTTAAAAGATATAGGCCCTCCAGTAATACATCTATTTAACCTAAATCAAATTATAAACATTGGGTTCGGAAACATTGAATGTCTGTTATTTAGGGACCGAATTTTTCAGTGTTACTTTCCTATAGTGTAGCACAATCACTGTTTAGTTAAGCTGAAAGTACATACACCATTTCTAGTTTAACGGAATTAGACCCTACTGTACACCAAGGAAATTAAAAATGAAAAACACCGACGTATATATCTTTCTTGTCGACATTGGTGCTGTGTTTATCAAACGGTGTCGACCTTGTACAGTCTTGTTTATATATATGCTAAAAAAGGTAAGAGGACATTATACTCGAAAACAACAGATGCTTTTACCCCGTTAGCTGGAGTGTTCACTTACTAGTGGTGGAGAGCTACTATTGTAAAAATTATAGTAAATGAAAAAAAAACCAATAAAAACATCGGGCTCCGAAACATCGAAACACCATACCCAGGAGATGATTTTGTTAGGTTCTCCCGCAACTGCTCTAACATTGTCAACAAATTGTGTTGATACAACTTCTTTTTTAAAAGATGAAAGAAGACTTGACTCAAAAACATCGGAGGCTCTTACTCCGTGGGCTGATGTTCTCATGGCACCTACTAGTTGTGGACAGCTACCATGGTAAAAACTTTGTGTAGGGAAAAAGACAATTAAAACATCGGGCTCTGAAACATCGAAACACCTTACGCTGGAGCTGAAATTGTTAGGGTCATCCGCAATTGGTCTTACACTGTCGATATATTGTGTTTATACAACTTCTTCTTTAAAACATTTAGGTCTTTCTTTACATGTAATACATCTCATAAACATACATATAGCTCTGAAACATTGAATGTCTGGTTTTTGGGACTGAACTTTTCAGTGTTAATTACCAATAGTCTAGCACTACCACTGTTAAGTTCAGCTGAAAGTACATGTACCCTCACTAGTTAAGCAGAATCAGACCCTACAGTACACAAAGGGAATTAGAATTGAAATAAACCAACGTGCATATATATTTCGCGTGGACATTACTGCTTTGAATTTATCAAGCGGTGACGACCTTTAACAGTGTTTTTATATATGTTAAAAAATGTAAAAGAACATTTGGCATGAAAACATCGGAGGCTCTATCCCTCTGGGCTGAAATTCTCATGGCACCTACTAGTGGTGCACAACCACCATTGTAAAAACTACAGTTAGGAAAAAAAAAGGTGAAAAATAGGTTCTCTTATACTTGTAATACATCCATTTAACATAAATAGAGTGATAAACATCGGGCTCGGAAACAAAAAATGTCTGTTCTGAAAATTTTTACTAACCAATAGTCTAGCACTATCATTGTCAAGTTAAGCTGAATGTACATGTACCCTATTTAGTTTAACAAAGTCAAACCCTTGATGATAACCTAACAAAAAACTATATGATGAACGCGGTGAATTTAATTTTTTCTATATTCATTTTTCCTTACTTATGTAGCAATATACCTTCCTCACTTGCACGGAGACCTCTTGGAGTCCTTTGGGATCTCACTGCGTCTTTATTGCACTCTCATTCCGCACTCACAGCGTTTGAACGAGTTGTTTTTTGTTTTGCTGCGTTTACACAGCGACCCCCGAGAGCTGTTGCTGTGATCATCGCGCTCTCTTGGTGTTCCTCTGCGTTTATTAGCGTTTGTACCGCGCTCCCACGGCGTTTCTAGTGCGTTGTCAGCCAGCCAGGTGTGACAGGGGTTTAAAACAACACAGCCACGTCCGTATATGTATAGGGACATAAAGGATATAAATGTACATTAAACCGTGTTGAACAATTTGAAGTTCCAGTTAAAAATCAGTTCAAAACTCAGTTACTGGAGTTAATTTTGAACAAGTTCAAACTTAAATGCGTTGAGGTCATCAGAGTTCAGAAAACTATTTTCAAGCTTTTGAAAAATGACCCCGGGTATAAATATCACGACTTTTGGTCTCAATTTTCAACGTTGAAAAAGTACTCCGGATCAATATATGGTGAGGGTAGAATTTCTAGTTGTCAAACTTTCATAATTTTCACATAAAGACTTTTCGGACATAGGCCCCATTTAATTAATGATAAATCAAAATAACTGATGAGAAAAGTCGAATAGTATAAAATATTGATATATATATAACGTAATAGTTTTAAATTATAATAAAAATAAATGCCAATGTTACATAGAATTTATAACGTTACATTAAGTTTGTCAAAAATGCAAATCAAAAGTGTTATATATTCAACATGTAATTTGAAAATCATTTATGTTAAAAAAAAAAGGAGTCATACACTGATTTGAGACTTATAAATTGGAGAGAATAGGGGGAATGGGTATAAAACATATACAACCCAATAAACAAATCATCCTGTGAGTCGTTACGAAGCAGAATATATAGCAATTAAGTCAATAGTTTATTATAATGATATGTATACATGTATATAATTAATTACAAAATTCATTTTACAGTTATAATGTCAATACACCCGGCCAATGGACCTATAAGTCGCTTTAAAACTGTTACAGAGTGAATAAAATTTGCATGTTTTAGGAGTTAGTTGGCTTTGTCATATGTTTCTGCTGTATAATTATTAGATAAAACTAGAGCCGTGTTCGTTGCAAAGCAACGAAGAGGTCTTCCGTTGCAGCTTCGAGTCGAGAAAGGATTGTCAAACAGTCTGATAAACCCCCCCCCCATTTCCTTGCACTTGTCAGGGCCTGACTGGTATTGATTGGAGGTCATGTTCACACGACCATTACTTCTGACCAATCAGAGCTTTAGAAAATCAATAGGAACTCTTTAAAGGAGACAGACAAATTAATTCATGTCCATTTATATGTAACCTCCACAATAAGTATTGAAGATATGCACCTAATCATTAAACATTTCAAGGTATGCCTTTGGTAAGTAGGAGTATATTTAGATTGTATGCAAATGTGAAGGTCTTGTAAAGATGACCTGTTGTCGATACCTATCAGACCCTGACGAGTATTAGAAGAGAGATGGTTTTAATCAGATAAGACTGTCAATATGATAATAGTACGTTCAGAAAATCGGAAACGAGGCTCAATTTCAAAGTATTTTTATACTAGGCAAGTTCTCCGTTTAACTTACTTCATATTTACATCAGGTTAGGATAAATTTTAAAAAAAACATCATATATGTACATGTATATAATTATTCCGAACACAAAGTGATAAATACGTTTATGTACAACTGATTACGCGATACAAACTAGACCTAGCCTTATATCTAAGTGTAATCAACACAAATTCCACTGCGCTAATGCATGAAACAAACAGTGTTATGTCTGATAAACATTTCCCTGTACTCATACAGCTCTACTGCTTACTAAGGGAATAATTTATGTAAAGGGCAGTGTTAAAATTAAACAATTGAAACGAACACAAATTGTAAATAAACGATGACGCTTTCTCCCGCCTTTGGGTGCGCTATACGAGAGGTGCTCAGCAGGAGGGACAACTCTCCGTATAACGTTAGGCCATACAGCCACTCAGCATCGTTTTTGCTAGGGGGAACATATTTATCCGAAATCTTGACAAGCAAATCTTCAAAGTCCTAATCCGTGGTGGTGTAGTGGAGGGGAAGCTGTGAGGCAGCTGTATCTTCTATTGTTTAATATGCTTTTGTTTTAAATTTGCCAAAAAATTTTTTTGCTCTCTCCTTAAAAGTGTGTGGTGTGTGTGTGTGGTGGGGGGGGGGGGGACAATGCCCCAAAATCCAATTTTCTAAATGTTAATTTAAGGAAAATTTTGGTTGCGAGGAAGGTGGGGAGCAGTGCTCCCACTGGATCAATTAGAGGTACTCTGAGCAAGCTAACAAATGATATGATACCCCCGCTAAGAAAAAATCATAACTCAAGTATTCCTCTACTAGAAAATAATTGATGCTTCTGTTTCTTATTGTGAAACTGAACTTGCACAAATGACCAAAGCTCAAGTCAGAACATATTTACAGGTCACAAGCAATCTTTGTGTCAAATTTTAGCTTCTGATCATTTCTATTAAAATTATGAAATTGTTCTTCCACTGACCTTAAATTTGCCAAAATGACCTTGGTACAAATCATTACACGCACTCAGGTTATAAGCCATCTTTGTGTGAATTAAAACCTTCAATGTTTTTCCATAAAAGTTACATAGACCAGACACGAATTTTGCACTTTTCCTGTCAGTTTCCTTGATCTTGTCGAAATGATCTTGGGTCAAGGTCATGACACACCCTCAGGTCATAATAAATCTTTGTATGAAGTAAGAACTTCCAATGTTTCTGCATAAGAAACTAGAATATGGACAGGACAAGAATTTTGCACTTTTCCTGACAGTGACCTTGCCCAAATGACCTTGCATCAAAGTCATTACAGACCGTCAGGACATAAGTAATATTTATGTGAGGTAATAACTTCCAATGTGATTCCTATATAAGGTGATTCCTATATACCCCCCCCCCCCCCCAGAATTCGTTTGCAGGGGGTATTAAAATCCTTTTCACCACTTTAGTGCGGCACAAAGAACGACCTATGTTTTACTATCATTTCTATCAAATCACATATACATGTACATGTGTTAGCTATTCATATTTTGTACTTTTTAAATATACATGTATTGACCAATGCATTGTATGTACATTTGCACTCAGAACCCACGAGTTTTCTATTCGTTACACTACCTTAAAAGCAGTATAACGGATAGGAAACCCGTGGGTTCTGACGATGTATCCTCATTGACATTTGACAATTTACATCACTACATGATTTCCAAGTGGTAAGGTATCAAAGCTTTTTAAAAGTTAAGATACTGAATTTCTACAGTTCTAAGTTTGAGGTAAAAAAAAAAAAACCAACACTTTTTTATATGATGAAACAAAAACAAAAATACCTTTATGGACTCATACACATAAATAAGAAGAGGAGCAAAAGCCATAAAGACATTATTTCTTTTGTTCTAGACTATTTCTGAGTTAACAAGCTACAAGTTTACAATCTCCTATTTTGACAGGCCAGATGTAAAAATAAAATATTCTGCTTGGTTTTCAGTCAATTAAGTTGCATTACTATCTCATACTACACAGCTTCAATAAAATGTTTTTAATCAATGTGCATATAAAAATAAATAAAATCCTCAAGAACACGTATTTATCTGACTTAAGTGTAACTTTAAGAAGTGGATATATTTTTTGGGAGGAAATCATTGTTTGTAAGCTAAGTGAACTATGGTCTTTCAAAGAAATAAGAAAACTGTCGACACTTGCAGTACTCTGATGATTTCTATGGCGACCGACTACATTGCATCATATAATCGTATTTCCTAACTTCTAATCCAGAGAACCAATTTTAAGATCTTTGACTTAAAACTTTTAACTTATAATATTTATTTTATTCTGTTCATAACTATAGAAGTTTAGCGTGTTCAACAGTTTAATTTATTAGCCCCATTCTCAGATTACGATCTCGCACCTTGAACGTGAATTAAGATGACTGACTTTGAGTTAGATTAGATATCTAATTGTTTACCAATTGACCACTGCAGTGAAAGCACCCTTCCAAGTGTTTACTCAATTACATATCAATTGATGATCAATTACATATCAATTGATGATCTGCAGCTATAAATAACCTGGGGCTTTATATGTTCTGAGCTGTGTGCGCTGAAGCGACACGAGATTTTTAGTCGCATGTGGGATAGAATAACACAGGCTGACAGACCGCATACGTGTAACATTGTAACACGGAACTTTGATTTTAATTTGATTTGATTTTTTTGACTGCCTTGAACGCTCAGAGAATATTTAATTTTTTGAATTCATTTTTACTTTGTACACCCTGCTAAATAATGCATCCAATTTTGATCTCTCTCTCTCTCTCTCTCTCTCTCTCTCTCTCTCTCTCTCTCTCTCTCTCTCTCTCTCTCTCTCTCTCGCGCGCGCCTCTAAGAAAATTTCCTCTATTTTCTACAAAGTCTGTAAAAACTCTCAGCATAAATTAACGGAAATAATCATGGATACATAAATTAATCTTCAGTTGAAACACAAGTCGATTTTACATGGACGGTCAAGCCCGTTAGAGGCCAAGGTTTTTAACCGGTCGGTTTACTTCAGATGTTCAGGTGTGAAGCCCCGAGAGAAACATACTCGCTTGTGTATATTGTCTATATGCACGGGTGTTAAAATGCTCTCAACAGAGTTTTTCCGATGATCTAAAAAATTATTGTATTTATATAATTATGTACTAGGAAATACAAATTAAATGTCAATCGTTGAAATGAATATCGGCATGAATAACCGCCAGCGACATGAGCAAAATCTTTTGTTTGTTTGAACAAGTTTTCGACGGGATTTACTGAAAAATTATGCAATATACGATCATCGTACCGTACTCAAATACTAATGCAACTTTTATGCAACATACGTTAGTATAAGTTCTCCGATCATCTGCTACAGTGCACAATAATTCTACCAGATGCGCATTTACCAGAGTTAATTGTCTGTACCTGTTTCACTTCCGATTTCGGCTAGGGAAATTTCTCAAAGAAATGTGATAACTAACGTTTTAAATCGTAGACGCAATATTTCATTTATTTATATAATTATTTAATCTCAATTATCCCCAAACATCTTTAATTATAAAAGAAATTTTTCATGGATGATCGGCGCCAAGTGATTTAGATAGACTATAGGTGATCAGCGCGTTTAGTGTGGTACATAACCATGTAAGTACGAGTAAATTTTTACTTCATATCTTTCAATTTCCAAGAGTAGAAAATTTAATCTGTCGAATGTAGTTTCTTCGTCAAGGTATGCATTTAAAGACAAAAGTAAATTGCACGCTCATCGCGAGCGTCAAACATGGTATACACAGGACGAGTAAACGAATGTCAATCATGCATTTTCTATCATCCAATCTGAGGCCTCGATTCAGTTGACAGGGGTACACTGACCAGATAAATTTGAAATCGGAGCTTATTTTCTCGGTCTCTAAAGGTTTAATCTTTGTGGGTTTTTGTGCTGATCCTAAACATTATTTGTACAGTTTTTAGAACTTTTTAGTCTTACTAAACCACCACTGATCTATGTCTGACGATGCTTCTTATTTGGAATAATATATTTTTATTAAATTTCAGAACAATTCCTTAATTTACACTCTATCTTTCTAAGACGAAGAAACTTCTATAACATAAGATTAAAACAGATGAGTTCGTGTGTTTGCGGCTAAAAACCCATATATGAAGACGTGAATCCTGTGTATAAGATAACCGCTGACCGCCAGGTAATCCAGCCGCGACCGATCTCCTCGGCCGCGGGCGAGGGATAGGTGAATCAAGGATAATTTAGAAAGCTAGCAGTATTATTAAATGACTTAAATATATTAAAATAAGTTATTTTTTTTTACATAAATACCAACCATTGATTTATGTGTGATGTTGCTTCTAATTGGGAATTTCATTGCTTTTATTAATTCACAGCACGATTTCTTAATTAACACTCTATCGTTTAATTCAATTTAAGAAGAATAAACTGTTATATGTAATCAAAATTAAAACAATTCTATGTGTTTGCGGCTAAATAAACCCATATATGAAGACGTGAATCTTGTGTATTAGATAATCGCTGACGGCTGGGTAGTCCAGCCCCGACCGATCTCCTCGGCCGCGGGCGAGAGATAGGTTACGTAATGGTATACACACACAGCTCAGATCCCAGAAAGATTTCAAATGCATGCAGTATAATAACTAATATGTATAACAAAGAAGTTTTTTAAATCCGTAATTTGTGTCTTACTAAAAAAGAATGTTTATATTTTGTGTTTATTGTTTTTATAGGATTTTTCACTCTAAAAACTTAACAAAATTGGCTTATAATCCTCACATAAAAGCATATATACTGTAAAAAAACAAAACCCTTTTCTAATGAATTAAAGCATCCAGTATAAACAGGTATACTTTCTGTGATAACTTTATGTCAGTTGTACGCTCAGACTTTTCGTTAACTTGCCAAATGAAAACAGGTATATGTTAACAAGTAAAGCTTTTTACACTCATATTACGCAATACCCTAACAAAATAACATTGTAACGACATTGATAAGATCCCAATGAACAACTTTTCCAGCGACAGCCATATCGAAATCTTAACCGTTTTTGAGTTATAAAGCAAAACGTTTCAAGGGCTGTTGGCCCCTTATGTAAGGGGCCAGCCCTTTTTCAATAGTGTCAAATGAAAGCCCTTGAAATTCTGCACAACTTTTATCCTACATGTCTTAACAAAATATTTTTCGTTTAAAAGATACAAAGGAAAATATGTGTAAATTTTCGCACTTTTTGGAATCCCGTTTTTGACCCCCTACCTTTTTCTAAATAAAAAACGAAATCCCAAAACAAAAACCGATGTGCACAACTTCAATGCCTCTATTATTCAAATTCGTTGGATTCCCATTCCCTGCTATTATAGTCTCAGAGCCTTTGTCTGGAAACCAAAGGCCCTAAAAAATTTTCAAAGGGGAATAACTCGTTAACGGAAGAGGAATTTTAAAAATTATGATATGATTTAGATAGTGTTTTGTAAAGTCTATTAGCCCTGATTTGAGCAAAAACCGTTTAGAAATGAGCAAGATATGAAGCTTCAAAGTCCGCGTCTAGAAAAAAAAAAGAAAAATAAGAACTAGAGCCGTGTTCGTTGCAAAGCAACGAAGAGGTCTTCCGTTGCAGCTTCGAGTCGAGAAAGGATTGTCAAACAGTCTGATAAAAACCACCCCCTTTTCCTTGCACTTATCAGGGCCTGACAGGTATTGATTGGAGGTCATCTTCACACGACCATTACTTCTGACCAATCAGAGCTTTAGAAAATCAATAGGAACTCTTCAAAGGAGACAAACAAATTAATTCATGTCCATTTATATGTAACCTCCAGAATAAGTATTGAAGATATGCACCTAAACATTAAACATATAAAGGTATCCCTTTGGTAAACATATAAAGCTATGTCTTTGGTAAGTAGGAGTATATTTAGATTGTATGCAAATGTGAAGGTCTTGTATAGCTGACCTGTTGTCGATACCTATCAGACCCTGAGGAGTATAAGAAGGGGGATGGTTTTAATCAGATTAGACTGTCAATATGATAATAGTACGTTCAGAAAATCGAAAATGAGACTCAATTTCAAAGTATTATTTTTTATACCAGGCAAGTTCTCCGTTTAACTTACTTCATGTTTACATTAGGTTAGGATAATTTAAAAAAAAAAAAACATCATATATGTACATGTATATAATTATTCTGAACACAAACACAAAGTGATAAATACGTTTATGTACAACTGATTACACGATACAACATGAGCCTAGCCCTATATCAAAGTGTAATCAACACAAATTTCACTGCGCTAATGCATGAAACAAACAGTGTTATGTCTGATAAACATTTCCCTGTACTCATACTTACAGCTCTACTGCTTACTAAGGGAATAATTTATGTAAAGGGCAGTGTTAAAATTAAACAATTGAAACGAACACAAATTGTAAATAAATGATGACGCCTTCTCCCGCCGTAGGGTGCACTATATGAGAGGTATTCAGCAGGAGGGACACCTCTCCATATAACGTTAGGCCATACAGACACTCAGCATCGTTTTTGCTAGGCGAACATATTTATCCGAAATCTTGACGAGAAAATCTTCAAAGTCCTAATCCGTGGTGGTAGTGGTAGTGGAGGGGAAGCTGTGAGGCATCTGTATCTTCTATTGTTTAATATGCTTTTGTTTTAAATTTGCCCCAAAAAAATGTTGCTTTCTCCTTAAAAGTGTGTGTGGGGGCGGGGACAATGCCCCAAAATACAATTTTCTGAATATTAATTTAAGGAACATTTTGGTTGTGAGGAAGGGGGGAGCAGTGCTCCCACTGGATCAATTAGAGGTACTGTGTACTGTGAGCAAGCTAACAAATGATACCCCCGCTAAGAAAAAATCATAACTCAAGTATTTCTCTACTAGAAAATAATTGATGCTTCTATTTCTTATTGTGACACTGAACTTGTACAAATGACCAAAGCTCAAGTCAGAACATATTTACAGGTCACATGCAATCTTTGTGTCAAATTTTAGCTTCTGATCATTTCTATTAAGATTATGAAATTTTTCTTCCACTGACCTTGAATTTGCCAAAATGACCTTGGGACAAATCATTACACACCCTAAGGTTATAAACCATCTTTGTGTGAATTAGAACCTTCAATGTTTCTCCATAAAAGTTATATAGACCAGACACGAATTTTGCACTTTTCCTGCCAGTTTCCTTGATCTTGTCCAAATGATCTTGGGTCAAGGTCATGACACACCCTCAGGTCATAATCAATCTTTGTGTGAAGTAAGAACTTCCAATGTTTCTGCATAAGAAACTAGGATATGGACAGGACACGAATTTGGCACTTTTCCTGCCAGTGACCTTGCCCAAATGACCTTGCATCAAGGTCATTAAGGACCGTCAGGTCATAAGCACTAGTTGTGTGAAGTAATAACTTCCAATGTGTTTCCTATATAAGGTGATTCCTATATACCCCCCAAAATTCGTTTGCGGGGGGTATAAAAATCTTTTTCGCCACTTTAGTGCGGCACAAAGAACGACCTATGTTTTACTATCATTTCTATCAAATCACATATACAAGTACATGTATATGTGTTAGTTATTCATACTTTGTACTTTTTAAATATACATGTATTGACCAATGTATTGTATGCACATTTGCACTCGGAACCCACGAGTTTTCTATCCGTTACACTGCCTTAAAAGCAGTATAACGGATAGGAAACCCGTGGGTTATGACGATGTCTCCTCATTGATATTTGACAATTTGCATCACTACATGATTTCAAAGTGGTAAGGTATCAAAGCTTTTTAAAAGTTAAGATACTGAATTTCTACAGTTCTAAGTTTTAGGTAAAAAAAAACCAACACTTTTTTATATGATGAAACAAAAACAAAAATACCTTTATGGACTCATACACATAAATAAGAAGAGGAGCAAAAGCCATAAAGACATTATTTCTTTTGTTCTAGACTATTTCTGAGTTAACAAGCTACAAGTTTACAATCTCCTATTTTGACAGGCCAGATGTAAAAATAAAATATTCTGCTTGGTTTTCAGTCAATTAAGTTGCATTACCATCTCATACTACACAGCTTCAATAAAATGTTTTTAATCAATGTGCATATAAAAATAAATAAAATCTCCAAGAACACATATTTATCTCATTTAAGTGCAACTTTAAGAAGTGCATATATTTTTGAGGAGGAAAATATGTCGCTATATTATTGTTTGTAAGCCAAGTGAACTATGGTCTTTCAAAGAAATAAGAAAACTGTCGACACTTGCAGTACTCTGATGATTTCTATGGCGACCGACTACATTGCATCATATAATCGTATTTCCTAACTTCTGATCCAGAGAACCAATTTTATTTAAGATCTTTGACTTAAAACTTTTAACTTTTAATATTTATTTTATTCTGTTCATAACTATAGAAGTTTAGCGTGTTCAACAGTTTAATTTATTAGCCCCATTCTCAGATTACGATCTCGCACCTTTAACGCGAATTAAGATGACTGACTTCGAGTTAGACTAGATATCTAGATATTGTTTAACAATTGACCACTGCAGTGAAAGCACCCTTCTAAGTGTTTAATCAATTACATATCAATTGATGATCTGCAGCCATAAATAACCTGGGGCTATATAATGTTCTGAGCTGTGCTGAAGCGACACGAGATTTTTTTGGTCGCATGTGGGATAGAATAACAGGCTGATCGAATAAACGAACGGGTGGGAAAATTTTACACACAATAGGTCACCAAAAATTGATATTCGCCACATTTGGATTCCTTTTCGCCTGTTTTGAAAAAAAATCAGCATGAGCACTTAGCAGGGGTGGTCAACACAGCAATGAGTTCGTTTTCACAATAAAACAAACGGCCATGTAGACGTACTTGTAGTACAAAAGTGATTATGTGATCGCTAGAATCAAAACAAAACTTGTTTAAAACTCATGTGAATATTCTTTTAAAAAATCACCCAATCCCTCAATTCCGGACATTTCTTTTATCGTGCCAGCACCTACCGCATACGTGTAACATTGTAACACGAAACTTTGATTTTAATTTGATTTGATTCTTTTGACTGCCTTGAACGCTCGGAGAATATTTAATTTTTTTAATTCATTTTTACTTTGTACACCCTGCTAAATAATGCATCTAATTTTGATCTCTCTCTCTCTCTCTCTCTCTCTCTCTCTCTCTCTCTCTCTCTCTCTCTCTCTCTCTCTCGCGCCTCTAAGAAAATTTCCTTTACTTTCTACGAAGTCTGTAAAAACTCTCAGCATTAATTAACGGAAATAATCATGGATACATAAATTAATCTTCAGTTGAAACATAAGTCGATTTTACATGGACCGGTCAAGCCCGTCAGAGGCCGAGGTTTTTAACCGGTACCGGTCGGTTTACTTCAGATGTTCAGGTGTGAAGCCCCGAGGGAAACATGATCGCTTGTGTATATTGTCTATATGCACGGGTATTAAAATGCTCTCAACAGAGTTTTTCCGATGATCTAGAAAATTATTGTATTTATATAATTATGTACTAGGAAAAACAAATTAAATGTCAATCGTTGAAATGAATATCGGCATGAATAACCGCCAGCGACATGAGCAAAATCTTTCGTTTGTTTGAACAAGTTTTCGACGGGATTTACTGAAAATTATGCAATATACGATCATCGTACCGTACTCAAATACTAATGCAACTTTTATGCAACATACGTTTGTATAACTTCTCCAATCATCTGCTACAGTGCACAATAATTCTACCAGATGCGCATTTACCAGAGTTAATTGTCTGTAGCTGTTTCTCTTCCGGTTTCGGCTCCGGAAATTTCTCAAAGAAATGTGATAACTAACGTTATAAATCGTAGACGCAATATTTCTTTTATTTATATAATTATTTAATCTCAATTATTCCCAAACATCTTTAATTATAAAAGAATTTTTTCATGGATGATCGGCGCCACGTGATTTAGATAGACTATAGGTGATCAGCGCGTTTGGTGTGGTACATAACCATGCAAGTACGAGTAAATTTTTACTTCATATCTTTTAATTTCCAAGAGTAGAAAATTTAATCTGTCGAAGGTAGTTTCTTCGTCAAGGTATGCATCAAAAGACAAAAGTTAATTGCACGATCATCGCGAGCGCCAAACATGGTATACACGGGACGAGTAAACGAGTCTAACATCCAATCTGAGGCCTCGATTCAGTTGATTGACAGGGGTACACTGACCAGATAAATTTGGATGCGGAGCTTATTTTCTCGGTCTTTAAAGGTTTAATCTTTGTGGGTTTTTGTGCTGATCCTAAACATTATTTGTACAGTTTTTAGAACTTTTTAGTCTTACTAAACCAACATTGATCTATGACTGACGATGCCTCTGATTTGGAATAATATATTTTTATTAAATTTCAAAAAGATTTCTTAATTTACACTTTATCATTCTAAGGCGAAGAAACTTCTATAACATAAGATTAAAACAGATGAGTTCTTGTGTTTGCGGCTAAAAACCCATATATGAAGACGCGAATCCTGTGTATAAGATATCCGCTGACCGCTAGGTAATCCAGCCGCGACCGATGTCCTCGGCCGCGGGCGAGGGATAGGTTACGTAATGGTATACACACACAGCTCAGATCCCAGAAAGATTTCAAATGCATGCAGTATAATAACTAATATGTATAACAATTTGTGTAATTTGTGTCTTACTAAAATAGAATGTTTATATTTTGTGTTTATTGTTTTTATAGGATTTTTCACTCTAAAAACTTAACAAAACTGGCTTATAATCCTCACATAAAAGCATGTATACTGTAAAAAAAAAAACCTTTTCTAATGAATTGAAGCATCCAGTATAAACAGGTACACTTTCTGTGATAACTTTATGTCAGTTGTACGCTCAAAGACTTTTCGTTAACTTGCCAAATGAAAACAGGTACATGTTAACAAGTAAAGCTTTTTACACTCATATTACGCAATACCCTAACAAAATAACATTGTAACGACATTGATAAGATCCCAATGAACAACTTTTCCAGCGACAGCCATATCGAAATCTTAACCGTTTTTGAGTTATAAAGCAAAAAGTTTCAAGGGCTGTTGGCCCCTAATGTAAGGGGCCAGCCCTTTTTCAATGGTGTCAAATGAAAGCCCTTAAAATTCTGCACAACGTTTATTCTACATGTCTTAACAAAATATTTTTTGTTTAAAAGATACAAAGGAAATTATGTGTAAATTTTCGCACTTTTTGGAATCCCGTTTTTGACCCCCTACCTTTTTCTAAATAAAACAAGAAATCCCAAAACAAAAACCGATGTGCACAACTTCAATGCCTCTATTATTCAAATTCGTTGGATTCCCATTCCCTGCTATTATAGTCTCAGAGCCTTTGTCTGGAAACCAAAGGCCCTAAAAATTTTTCAAAGGGGAATAACTCGTTAACGGAAGAGGAATTTTAAAGTTTATGATATGTTTTAGATAGTGTTTTGTATAGTCTATAAGCCCCTAAAATTTGAGCAAAAACCGTTTAGAAATGAGCAAGATATGAAGCTTCAAAGTTTGCGTCTAGGAAAAAAAAAAAAAAAAAAGAAAAACTAGACACGATCTCGTTGCGAGCAACGAGGAGGTCTTCCTTCCAATTTTAGAAGTTGAGATACATGTATGACCTTTATTTTGCTATTTACCAGCTAAATGATTTGTAAAAAGAAAAAAAAAAGATCTCTTGATTCTGAACAGACAGTTTTCTTCTATTTCTTTATCTTTTTTCATTTTTTTATTTTTATTTTTTTTCAGCCCCTTTTTCTTGATATCAACTGAAAGATCGTATTATTTTAAACACATTTTGTTCATTAAGTGTTCAGAAATGTGTTACCGTTCTTGAGATATTTGGGAAAGATTGCTTTAGGGGCCGACCCTTTATCTCCCTGCAGGGTCCATTTGACGAAACTTTGATGGTTAAATTTTATTACGAACACTATTCTTAGCATCTTCTCTTATATAATGCTTTTCAAAATATTTCTCCTTTTTAAGATATAAATGATCAAAATATGGGACTTCTAGCCCCTTAAAACCCCTAATTATGTAACATATCCGAAAACCTTTAACATGCGTAGATAAAGAGCTAGAAGATTAACATTTTTGCTTCTATATCACATTACAAAATTTTTCTTATTAAAGAGATATAGATGAAAGACTTTAGACCCTTCTGGGCCCCTAATATGAGGGGTCAGCCCCTTTTGCTTGGTGTCAGTTGAAAGGTCTTGTTTATATAAACTTTTAATGTTCTACATATGTTAACAAAATATTTATGACAAGAAAGATATTCGTGATCAAATCTCAAATTTCCCAAAAAACTGTCAAAAAAGTTAACATCAACATTTTCAGGTTCAGGCGAGCTTCCAGGACAATGACTTCTAGTTTTTGAGGAGATGCTTGGACAATATCATGTCCCAAAATACATGAAAAAGGGAGATAATTCAGAAGCGGAATTGAATTTTCAGACAAAAAGTTGTATGCAATGAGAGGTTCACCTAAGACATCATCCCTGTAAAAATCATTAAAATCGATGGAGAAATGGCTGAGAAATTAAGGGTGTCTACCAAGAAGAATATTTAAATAATATAGAAGAATGAGAAACAGTAGAATAACAGTAAGGTCTTCCGCTGAAGACGGAAGACCTTAATAAGAATAATCTTAACCAGCACAATAATAGAAAGGTCTTCTGTTGGAAACGGAAGACCTTAATAATCTTAACCAGCACAATAATAGAAAGGTCTTCCGTTGGAAACGGAAGACCTTAATGAGCAATTCGGCGAAGATAGTTACATATTAGATTAGTGAACAGAGTACTATAATTGGTAATATTTTGAATGGACAATATCACTAAGAAAACTTTTCATTTTCAATTTCATTTAAGTCACACAAGTTACATATTCTTTCTTGTACCGGTTCTCCTCTGTATTGCGACCTGTTTCAATCCTTAGAGGAAGTACACCACATCTAAACATGATCTGATGAGTTTAGCGAGATCTAGCGTAACGTCTATTCTTCAACGGAATAGCTTGATTTAAATAGGATATATGTTCGAAGTTTTGGTACATCTTGAATATTTTTGAAACATTCGGTTTCGAAGTTATTACGTTAATTTTCCTCTGCATAGTTCAAATTACAAGGTATAAAATTGGTATAAGTACTTCCCATGTTTAGAGATTCCAGGATATTTTTAACTTGAGAGCTCCAGTGAGAAGAATTGTTTTGCGCACCGTGCCAACTTGGTAATGCGTTCATTTTCCATACATACTAGTCGATTCAACAGACGCAAAATGTTCATTTCGTGGCGGATTTTAGAACTTTACCACCCGCTTTACCTAGCAACGGAGTAATCCGATGAACACCGAGAAAATATCGGAGGGCTCGATTTTGTACAATTTCAATACAATGATGCTTCTTGTATCCCCTACCCCAATGCTTATAAAAGACGGATATAACAAAATTATTAAATAATTTTTCGAAGGTTCGGAATCGAACCGATTTAATTGCGTTGATTTTTTAGAAGACGGATCCTAGGGCACTCACTTTCAAATCACTTTAAAATCACGTATTTTCGTTGAAAAATATTTGGATGATGCCTTGTAGTTCAGATTATTTCCCCTAGATGAAAGTTAAAGTTACTTAATTTTGATATCTTTTTCCGAAAGTGAACAGCCTTAAATTTTTGCAAATTAATTCGTAATCGCAATTTTTTGCACAAGGCGTCAACGGTATATAAGATGTGTTGCATGTCATGTCATGATATATCTGCATCCATATGTATTTTAACTTATAATTAAGACATAACAAAACATGTAAATATATGAAGACGCTCTCAAAAAGAATAAGACGCGACCAGATAAGTACTCTTACCGGAAGGGGGTGGGGACGCACGCTGTTTATTCCAACAACCTTATATTCTCAACAAAGAGAAGAATTCTCGGGAAAGGGTTTTATTAAAATGGGGCTTGGAATATTTTAGGTGTGGTAAATTAAAGAATTTATTTTAAACATTGTGTGGGATTTAATGGATAAGAACATTAGGCTTGTACTTTTTCATACGGTGCGAATAACAAGAGAAAACACCCTAATACTATAAATTTTGAAATAGTATATACATGCATTTAATGTGACAATATATTATTATAAATATTTGGTTTGTACTTATTCTTTCCGGAGCGAGGAACAGGTGTATATATAGATATAAACAAACGCTATTTTTTTTAAATCTTATTTTCTCCAAAAAGGGTAACATTTCCGGGAAAATTGGTTTTAGGGGGAGAGTATATATATAAAATGTCGACACTCGATATACATAGCATTAATGTCGACACGTAGGGAAATTGAATTTATAAGCGTTTTCCCGTTGTAATTTAATAAGAAATGACTTAGATGATGTTTATTTGCCTTATCCAAAACATATCTAAATGTTTTATATAGTAAACTTTACGAAAACATGAGATGTAAGAATCGAGTCGACTTTCGCAGTATGTATGTATTTTCCCTAAAAAAGAGTTCAAGAATTAGAATACACCCGTGGATACAATTATAAAACTATTTCTTTTTTCTTTCAAACGAAAATTACAATCTAGAAACAAGAAATGCCGCGAGGAATAAAGAATTCATAATGTAAATATACGCGAGTAAGTTGAAAAACGAAAGTAGACGGGACTTTCTGCATCACTGTCATGCGGGACAACTCTTTGTCTATTTTTAGAAAAACTGTGATAATACATCGATTTATTGAAAGATTTGCAAATTCCGCTCAAAAACTAAATGCAGTTGACGACATAAAAAGAAAACACTGAATATGTGTAGCGTTTTGATGAATAAAATCTCCATGTATGTTAAAACTATTTTTCTTTTCAAAACACGAAATAAGACGTGAACAGTAATTCCCCTTTCAAACACATATACATTTTTTCGTGTTGACATTCTGCAGAAAAACATAATGTCGACGCGTATATATTGCGAAAGTCGACACGATTTTGAGATCTCTTGTTTTCTTAGATTTTATTTTATAAAACGATGAGATATGTCTTAATTACGGCAAACCAATCTTATCAAAGTCCACCCTTGTCAAATTACAACTAGAAATCGCTTATAAACTCAATTTTCCTAAGTGTCGACATTGATGCTATGTATATCGAGCGTCGACATTGACCCTGATTCTCGAGTATATATATATATATATATATATATATATATATATATATATATATATATATATATATATATATATAAATAAAAGATATTTGAGTAAAGGTAAATCAAAAAATCAAAATTATGTAATACAACTATATATTATCAAGTTTGTGTTGAATTGTGTCCGTAGCACGATTTTTTTGATACTTTTCCCAGCAGGGAGGGCATAAAATGTTGATGTAGGGGGTATGCCATGTTGTCGGCTAGCCCATTGTTATAACCTTTTTTGACCAATGTGGACATTACCTGCCAACTTAATAAATCAGTTCAAAACACTTTGTGTTGTGTAAAATATACTTCTATAAGGTCTAAGTATAAGTTATTTTTTGTCAGGACTCTATTTAATCAATAAGGAAAATACTCGATCTTTACATTGTCCTTAAAGTTTAAATATTGGTAATGTCTTTTTAGAAAACTGAACACATTGGCTTGACATTGGTTGACACACTGGCATAGTTTCTCACAAAGTTTATCACCAATTAACGTAAACATTAGTCGTAGGTACAATGATCGGCGAGACGCTTGGTAAAACATTTAGAATAAATACCCAAAGGACTGAATTACCAGCGCCCTTGAAAGACTACAATTAAACTGGCCACATATTTTATCGAGTCAATCTATACCGCTATGACATTAAACTAGAATTCAAGAACTAGACGTAAGGTTTAAAGAAAAAATCTTAGCTTCCCAATCAAGGTTTATGTTTTTTAAATTGTAGATTTAACTAATCGATATGAAGAATTAGACGTGGGGGTTATAGAAAAAATCTTAGCTTTCTGATCAAATTTCATAATTTTTCAAAGTTTTTGTGTTTAAAAATGTTGATTGTTTGACATACAATTTTTCATAATAAATTTCAAAAGATTAAAATGAGCTGCTTTCATCTTCATACTTAAAGATGTAAAAATATGTGTCTTTTCAAATCATAAAATCATCGGTATGAAGAACCATTTCTTTGACAGTAGTTGAAATAATTCCATAATACATGTACATTTTATGTTTACATTTGGATTTTAAAACTATTCAAATTTATGAACGCAAATAATTCTTATTTAATCTTAATTGATCAATAAAGTCGCAGAATAATGTACCTTATATCCGGAGTTTTTTCCCAGCTTTGCAAACTTACTAGCAAAAAGGGAAGAAAATCCCAATTAGAGATTTTGTATGTTTAATCTATATTTGATTTAGAAATGAGAAATTACCAATAAAATACAGCATTTAGATTTCAGAAAAGTAACACTAATTTTTTGCATCAATTTATTTTAGTATTATAAATAATATAATTGACATTTAAGAATAATTTATATCGTTTAATGCATGATAATACATACATAATTATACAAGTGTTGGTTAAAATAGAATATAAATATAAAAAGTTAAAATACATCCTAAAATTCTAACTACACATCAAAAACCCAAAATGTATTGAATAGACAGATTTATACAAATACTGTTATTGTAAAGAAATCTTGTTTGTTCATTTAATCGAAATATTTTTTTTAAAGATGGCCTATAGGATTTATTAAAGACAACATCAAGGATATAAATAAAGCTAAAGGTTGCCAATGATTCTGATTTTATACCCAAACCATTGTTTTTCGGGCGTTGTTTGTTTTCCTAAATATAAAAGACCAACCATTGATGTATTAGTACGTTCCAACCGCTATGATAGCAGAGTAAAATACACAAAGAAATCTGAAGAAAGTTGAATCCGCTGAGGTAAGCAACGAAAACGATTCCGACAAAATCTAGCATTCTGAGCGAATGTACGAGGCCCACTTTATCAAGTGATGGAAAAGCACCATGCATTAAAAGGATGTACATTATGATGGAGCCACTGATCTGGACACATTTTGACATGCCTATAATTACAATAGCACAAGACAAGTCAAAACTGACAAGGTGACAAATTGAGTAAATGACAAACAGCATCATTAGCAGGAGAAAACTATCTAGCAATAGAACTCGGATGGGTTTAAAAATGTGGGTCACAGATGCACGAAGGGCGAAGATGTCTGAATCAACCATTTGGTAAATATTATTTATAAAAACTGTCGTGATATGGAGGAATATGAACCAAAACATAATTTTCACATCCAATATATCAGGTTTGTGCAAGTATGTAACCGTTAAGAATACAGGTGAGCGTATCTGATAAATTGCAAATATGATAATTAAAAAGAAAACTATTAAACAGTCAGAATCGACCATCGGAGTCATTTCTTTGCAGTTGTATATGAGTGTTCTTGCCATACGACGTACGCATCGTGATGCAGACATAACAATTAAACTTGTTGCAGCAATTCCAACAATAGTATTGCAGTTGATAATAGCAGAGTTGTATAAAAATGTTTGCAAACTCAACCACAAAGACATATTTTTTGAGTTTGTGTACATATCAATTACTGGCAATGGGGCATACATTAAACATGAAGCATACCAATACAGAGAGAGATGTGGTCTCATATGTAAAGATAATAGATCAATGAAAATAGCAACAGAACGCAACCCAGAAGTTTTAGGCATACTCTAAAACCTGGCCTGGCCTGGCCTGGTCTGGCCTCAAAGTTGGCCTGGCCTCACTTTTGGCCTCAAATTTGGCCTGGCCCCAATTTTTGGCCTGGCCTCAAATTTTGGCCTGGCCCCAAATTTGGCCTCTTCAAAAATTTTTGGCCTCATATTAAAAAAATTTTCTCACATTTTCAAAGAGTTTTCATTGAATTTTTATTGATTTTTAAATGTTTAAAAGAATTTTTTTTTTATAATAGGTGACCTGGCTGATTGAGTTTTAATTGATTTAATTCAAGATTGCACACACAAATACATATGATATGCATGTGCAACACTGCTCTTTTATTGCCAAGGAATGGATTATGCCCAATACTGAAGCCATCGGCATTAAAATTCAGATACGCAACCCCCTTCCCCACTTCAAAAAGTAGAATAGAGATATCAGAATAATAAAGTAAAACATCATTTTAAAAGAGACTGACCTGTTTGAAGGATAAATAAATATCTCAAACATTTGTAAACTGATTCATAACATCAAATCTCTATCCACATGCAATGCACTTTAAAAATGCCAGACTGAGTTCGCTTACATTGCCTGTCAACACCAATCAAACCCAAATTTCCCTCCCCAGTAGAAATTCGATATCAGCCTCCTCTGTCGCTTTATTGGGGTCAGATTAATTGCCTGCACTGCTGTTTAACATTTCACACGGTCTAATTTAATTAATGTCATTTGTGAATGACTGCAACATTGTATCCTCCGATAACTTGATTCAGTGATGGTCATTAATCATCACCCCTATATTAGAGTAGTTTCATGCATGTTTTGTTTGTATATTTAGGAAACAATTTTTCCCCTATAGGGTAACTTCGATATCAGAATTTGAACACTGCATAACATGTTGTGACCTTTAATGTTGGTTAGAATAAACAAATTGGTCTCTGTCATTATTTTTTTTTCTCACACAAGTATTTGATATAGGTATTCTCCGATCCTGATAGCAGTTTAAGTTAATTAAGTACATCGAAAAAAAACATGCCATGGTGGAATACAATGGCAGTATTACATTCTTATAGTACTTTGGAATTTAAAAACAGACTTCTTCAAAATCTGAAAAAAAATCAGAATCAATCACTCATACCTGTAGTCATATATACATGTATGTTTCAAAAGAACTATCACTATAAGACACGAAAAGCCATTTAGTGTGATGTTTTAAGTGTATTAAACATAAATCAATAAAAAATCAATACAATCAACATATGTGTAAAGAAAATAAAAAAAGAAAATTGAGGCCAAAAATTTTAGTAGAGGCCAAATTTGAGGCCAGGCCAATTTTTGAGGCCAGGCCAAAATTTGGGGCCAAGCCAAATTTGAGGCCAAAAGTGAGGCCAGGCCAACTTTGGGGCCAGGCCAGGCCAATGGGGCCAGGCCAGGCCAGGCCAGGTTTTAGAGTATGCCGAAGTTTTAACTTGCTGAACGCCCTTATTTATTTCTATTGTAAACAAACGTACGATAGAAATGACAGCTTTGATATACTGATACACTAGGTAACCAATTAAAGGCGCCGTAGTCATGACTCTTACAGTTGTTATAAACATCGTCGGTAATCCTATAAAATGGCTAACAAATGACAGGATAAATGATATTATGATGGCTGCTCGGATATATTTGTTTCTAAATACGAATATAAGGAGAAGACGAAAACAAAAAAATACAGCATGTATACACTTAGCAACAAACGCCACATCCGTTAGAAGCAACCCGTCGAAGATTGGAAGCAACCCGTCGAAGCATGGAAGCAACACAGTTAGCAGATATCCTCTATATCTCATCTTATGAAGTTCAACGAGCTCGTCTCTGGGTAGAGAGATCGAAAGCACTGCCACCATGAAACACCCTATATAAAAAAAGTTATATATAAGAACAGCTCTGTATAAAGATATAGGAAAAAGATAAAATTTTAAAGCTAAAAAACTTGGTTTTTTCTTTACTTCATGTTAGTTTAAGGTAGACGATATCAATATCAATATCAATAAAAAATTAAACAAGAGGCCCATGGGGCCACATCGCTCACCTGAGCAACAATAGCTTTATTCATGTATGGGCGTTCAAAGGATATTGTGCCATATGGCCCTCGGTAGAATAACAAAAAATAAATACCGTAAAGTATCCGAAATTTACACTTATTTTGGCATACACTTAATCTTTGACATTGTACCTTTATGAAATACCATTTTTACCGCAATAAGATCCTATGCAAGATATTAAACTAAATTTTTGGTAGGGGTACACTGTTAACTTCCAATTCCCTTTATTTCAGTTCTGCCCCCCCCCCCCCCCCCACACACACTCACTTCATCAAATGATCAAAATATATGAGCATATAGTTACATTTTCTTCATCAACTACTCAATAGTTATTGTATTTTATTTAAAAAATTCCTATATGTGAAAGAAGAAATTGTACCTCAATGCGCTCAAATTAAAAACATTAAATAATTTAATTGGCGTGAACTCATGTGACGTTTTATAACCTTACTTGATCGATGAATACACTCGAAGGAAAAATGTTGTCACGTGATATGTTAAGAGCTATTATAATCAATGTATTGACAGGCATATCACTCTATTTTACTAAGGCCCACCCATTATTTTCATCTTTATTAGAAAACAACAAATGGCTACAAACCAAGATGATTTTCCGCTGTAATATTTTCTCAATAATAGCGATAGTGCATTTATCCCCGTAACAGTAATGTGTCAGAACTATGGAAACTGTTTTAAAGATGTCGTTTTTATTTCATTGTGTCTGAAAAACTATCAAAATTGGTGTAGATTCCATATAATTAATCGAATAAGGAGGGGACCCAGAAAGTAGTTACAGCTTATCATCCTTTTAGAAAGACATTTCTAATTAACAACCAAAATTTCAGCGTCAATCGTAGAATTATAAACAAGATACATAGCTTGGTTTGAGTCATTATTTTGTTCACACGAGTTTATTACATTCAACTTAAGATTTTGGTATTTCCTATTCAGCATAGCTGCATTTAACATATATGAAATATAAACAAACTAAAGCATGACCTCAGCTCTGTGTACAAACATTGCATTGTGCGCAAAGCTCTGTATTTTGCTTATAACTCGAAGCTTGACTCTCAGATACGGTTAAGTAAATATAAAATTGTAAACAATTAAAAGAAAATAAAAATGCACTAAAACAAAGAAAGAACACAATTTATTTTTCATCATTAATATACTTATATATTTCTAGCAGCGAAAATAATCTCCGTTTAGACTGAAAATGATGAGTATTTTAACAAATCATGTGGCATTAATCAACCATTACGTAGAGATCGTACCGAATTAAATGTACCAATAGTAGTGCATCAGATTTTGCTCATTTTTATAAACAATTAGCTGTCTGATTTACCGAAGTCTATATTTGATTCGATATGTAAAAATTCCAAAATACAGGCGATAGTTCCCCTCAAGTTAAATAGAAACGAAACGAAAATCGAAACAAGCTAAAACCACCGTCAGAAGTGAAAATGTCAATGCAGTGAAATATTTAACCTCAATTTACTTCACAAAAACGGCATAAATATATTTTGGATGTTTCAAATATTCCCTTCGCACGTAAACTGTTGCACAACAAGCAAATTCATCTTTGTCAGTTTGACCCTTTTATCATGCGTCCAACATGGCTTCTAACAATTAACCTGGTTTTCGATATATGAAATATCGAGCCCGAAGTTAAACTGATTGACCCCCATTCTCTCTGTCTTATTGTTATTTTCGTAAATTACTCAAATTTGAAACAGAATTAGCCCATAATTTTTGCAATTTATATTTTCCTTTACATAAGGATTAATTTTGCTAAATTACGTTGAATTTGACTCATTAGTTCTTGAGAAGAAGATTTTTAAAAACCCACCCCCCTTTTTCTACAGTTTCGAGGTTTTCTTCGCTTTAAATAAAGATGGGTCTTTCATTTCTGCAATTTATACTCATCTTACCATAAGGAAGCTTTGTGCCAAATTTGGTTGAAATTGGTCTTGTGGTTTTAGAGAAGAAGTTCAAAATGTGAAAGTTTACAGACGGACGGACGGACGGACGGACAGACGGACGACGGACAAAATGTGATCAGAAAAGCTCACTTGAGCTTTCAGCTCAGGTGAGCTAAAAATATAAAATAATAAAATACCCAAATTTAAAAGGTAAATTTTATGGATTTTTTCTTTAGTGAATTTTAGTTTATAGGTAAACAGGTCATATCTTAAAATCTCAGGCAGATCTGATGGTTAATTTGTTGACCATCGAGCCTCCTTAACTTTTATACTTACACGGTTCCTCTATATTAAACTGCAACCATGCATTAAAAATATAAAACGTCAGTTCATTCAATACCCATGCATCCAACCAAAAGTACCCTCTATGTAATGAATTCAGTATAATGGAAATCATTGGAGGTCCAAATAAGATCAGCTTTAAGATGACAAATGATTGTTGTCTCAAATAGCCAGTCAGTAGAGAGATTTCTGGTAGTCTCGAAAAAGTCCTTAGGTGTGAGAATTCTGGTTGTATCAGTAACAAAGACTCTATGAAGGAGAATGTTGGTAATGTCACTAAATATGCCTCCAAGGAAAAGAAAACAGGTATTGCAAATACTAATCCCTCCAAGTAACAGAGTGCATGTATTCTAAGTATAGTCTCTAGCCCCTTGAATAGGTTATTCTTGATGAGCAAATAATCGACCATTTTTGCTGCATGAAAGAACCACATTAGATGGTTGCTTTCTTATACGATTTGAATTCTTGCTCCGCCTATTAATCACGTGATTCAGACATAAAAGAAAAGATCGTAGATTGTTTAAATGTCTTGTTATCTCCTTTTCCGAAGAAATGTTTATCAGAATATACCGTAAAGTTACCTGCACAAATAATTTGCAAGATTTAGTTGATACACCACGGGAGATATGGTTAAGTATGTTAAAAAGGACCCTCCGATTGTGTAACTTAGTACATGTATATTAAAAAAAACCTAGTTTATACTGAGAGAGAGAGAGAGAGAGAGAGAGAGAGAGAGAGAGAGAGAGAGAGAGAGAGAGAGAGAGAGAGAGAGAGAGAGAGAGAGAGAGAGAGAGAGAGATAATAAGTTTCTGTTGTGAAATTGAAACAAAAGAATTAAAATATAATAATTCATCTGTTGACTTGTAGAAAATGTGTTATGATTCCTGCACTATTGCGTTTCCCGTGTTGGTCATCCTTGTATTGTTAAACCAGGAGTCCTGAACATATACATATCTATAAATGAAAACTATATTATTTAAAAAAATGTGAGAGACAATTGCAATAAAAAAGTAGAAAGATATTGTTCAACGTTTAATAATTTATAATATATACTGTATCAGGATGCATACACGGTAAAGTAACAAATCATGGCAGTGTACTTTATAAAGAGATTTTGAAAAAAAAATCCCTAAATTCATATTTTCAAGGCCTTGAAGGGGCTCACTTTTAGACAAAGTGTCATGAATTAAACAAGGTAAAAATCACTATACAACAAAGTATTAATGTAAGCTTTTCAAGTATGGTTCTTGATTAGTTTTTTTGTAAGGTACAAGACCTAATATAACATTATTGAATATATATATATATATATATATATATATATGTTAAAAACTTATACAGCTAATTTTTCTTTCAATTGGTATTTTGTTCCAAAGACGGCTATAATCAAGATATTATTTGAAAGGCTTACTTGAGCTTACAACCAAATGAGTTTAAAATGATTCTTCACTTGATATTTTCAAGATACGTTCATAATATAAGTTTTGTGTTTCTATTGCAAAATGTTCACCATGTCAACTTATTTACTTACCGTTGGTCTCTGTTTCACCATTTATCATACGATAACAAAGCGAGGCGTTGCAGACTTTGAGAAGATTTTCAATGCGTATATATTACTTTACAGAACTATTTGCACAATCACAATGGCAGGTGGATCGGTATTGCCCTTTTATTATGTCTTTATTTTGTATATGATTAACTCAAGTTTTAGAAATGGTATATATTCTTATATTGGAACTCACACTTTTCATATACACAAACTTTTACGTTAATGGAATCATGAAATGTGATGACAACAATGTTCAAAATTTAAAGTCCGAGGGAAAAATACAAAACAGGAGCAGAGCAACCACGGACCTCTACAAAAATTTGAGGAGGAATCAGGTGCCATGGAGGAGTGAGCATGCTCTTTGTCGTAATCGGGAAAATGGAAAAATCAGAAGACAATTCGGTGATTCATAAAAATAAATGTGATAAACAGAATTTGAAAAATAAGAATTTTTACGGAAGCCCATTTAGGACCTATCAAAAAATATTTTTAAATTTGATATAACGAATTCTTGAATTAGCTAAAACGAATCTAAATCGTTTTAACAAATTGTTGAATCCGTAATAACAAATTAAATTTGTTATAACAAACTTTAGGGATTTGTTATAACGAATTTAATCTGTTATAACAAGTTTTAGGAATTCGTTATTACAAATTTTGAAATCTGTTTCAACAAATTAAATTTGGAATAACGAATTCTTGAATTCGTTATTTCAAAGTTATAATTCGTATTTTCGGTTTTTAAAATCTGTTAAAACGTATTTTCATCCAATTTGTGATAACCAATTTCATATATTGCGGGAACAAATTAATTGGGGCGGACTTCATTTGTCCCATATAGGCGTACGCCGAAATGGGCTGATCAATTGACCGACGTTAAAGGGCAAAATGGCAAATGAAGTAATCGGTGTAAAACAAAAATGGAGGAACATTGTCACAGCTGTTGGTGTAGTCATGGTAACAGATGTAACAATTCCAAAAGACACCTTTTTTTTAACAGCTTTGCTAGAATTCCTACATAGATAGGAACTGTTAAATTTGTAACAACGCAATTTCACCAAAAGTACCAGGAAATACAGATTTATTTTAGGGGTTCCTGCGCAAAATTTGTTAAACCAATGTTATAAATTAATGAGCATGCTGATTTATAAACAAATATCTGCATTTTTCATCTCATTGCATCGTCAAACTTTGAGATTACGTCATACTTAAAAAAGCGGTGAATTCCACGCCAGTCTGGTATATAATTGATAATATAATTTAATATAATTTAACCAGGCATTATAACTAGGATGTGCGCATGCGTGAACGAACTTTCCATCGCGATTGGTAAACGTTAAAAAGCTTTTTGGAGGAACTTCGAACTTATATATGCGCAATAGAAAAAGAAAATGCAATTTTCATTTCATATAGTCATTAAAAAGGGATAAAAATGTTATGTATATTTAGATTTACACCTAAATATTTGAGCAGACAATAAAAGTAATGCTACAGGAAAACAGCAGGCACATGGCATCAATAGTCTTGCTTTCCCCAGGCTCACACGAGTCAAGTCTCGAGAGCGAGAGCCTGGGGAAAGCGAGACTAATAGCATCAGAAGGAGGGGGCAGCCCCTTCCCCCTCCCATCCCCACTTGTTCTTGCAGCAAACAATTTTCTTAAATTTACAGATAAAAAGTGAATTTACATGGCCTAAGTTTGTTGGGAGCATATCCAAAATTGAAGTGGGAGGGTGGAAATAAACATTGAAATTGAAGATAAAGGTAACTTAGTACCCCTACACCCACTGATTAGGATTTTCAAATGTTTGAAAAGTATTTGTTTGATTTTTTGGATGGGTCTGGCCCCAACCCCCACTTTGCTACAATGATACGTGTCTGAACAAAATATCATGGTTTCATTACAAACCGTACACTAGTAATAAAGAATTGGGTTTATATATTATCTCTTGCATTTTGTGCCGTTCACCAGGTTCTATAAACACCTAAGCTCGGATTCAATTACAAATTCAAGTTTAGGAGGGTGAGTTGGTTAATTTATGTTGTATTTCTTTTTCTCGGGGTTGATTAGAGGGGATGGGTGGGATGGTCATGACTCCGACCCCATGACCCATCACCAGGGTCTGTATGCCCACAGGTCTTTATACACACAACAAGGCTCATTATACGTATCACCTTGGTTTTTAAATATATCACCAGGGTCAGTATACCTATCACCAGAGTCAGAATACTTATCACCAGGGTCTGTGTGCCCATCACCATGGTCAGTATGCCCATCAACAGGGTCTCACTATCCATCACCAGGGACAGTGTACGTATTACCAAGGTCAGTGTCCCCAATACCAGAGTCAGTTTACCTATCACTAGGGTCTCAATACCTATCACCAGGGTGTAGTGTACGTATCACAAGGGTCTGTGTGTCATTAACCAGGGTCAGTGTACCTATAACCATGTTCACGGTACCCATATCCAAGGTCTCAATACCTATCGCCAGGGTCAGTGTACGTATCACCAGGGTCGGTGTGCCCAACACCAGGGTCTGTATAACCACAACCACAGTCAGTATACTTATCACCAGGGTCTCAATACCTATCAACAGGGTCAGTGTACGTATCATCTTGGTTTGTTTGGCCATCACCAAGGTCTCAATACCTATCACTAGGGTCAGAGTACGTATCACCGGGGATTGTCTATCCTCTACCAGTGTCTGTATAGCTATAACCAGGGTCAGTACACCAATCACCAGGGCCTCAATACATATGACCAGGGTCAGTGTGCGATTCACGAAGGGTCTGTGTGCCTATCACTAGGGTCTCAATGCATATCACCAAGGTCAGTATACATATCACCAGTATCTGGGTGCCCATCACCAGGGTCTCAATACATATCTTGTGATATATATTGAGACCCTGGTGAAGGGTATACTGACTCTGGTTATGTGTATACAGACCCTGGTGATGCGTACACTGACCTTGGTTATAGGTAAACTAATACTGGTGATGAGTATACTGATTCTGGTTATGGGTATACAGACCTTGGTGATGTGCACTCTGACCCTGGTGATAGGTACTAGTATACAGACCCTGGTGATAGGCATATAGACCCTGATGATACGTACACTGACCCTGGTGATAGGTATTGAGACCCTGATAATGGTTAGGTGTATTTCTGGTTATGGGTACACAGACCCTAGTGATGGGCACACAGACCCTGGTGATATGTACTCTGACACTGGTGATGGGTATACTGACCCTGGTGATGGGTACTCAGACCATAGTAATATGTACATTTATCCCGGTGATAGGTATTGAGACCCTGGTGATGGGTATACCGACTCTAGTTATGTGTATACATACCCTGGTGATGGGCACACATACCTTGGTGAGGGGTCATGGATAGATCTACAAGTAGCCGGTGTCCTGACCACATCTACCCCCCATAACCCCTGATAAGAAAAGAAACACAAAATAAATTATCCCTCTCTCCCCCTCCTAACCTTGGATTTTTTTAATTGAAACTAAGCTTAGGTGTTTATAGAACCTGGTGAATGTCACAATGCATGAGATAATATTAGTTTATATATAAACACAATTCTTTCTTACTAGTATATGTAATGAAACCATGATATGTTGTCCAAACAGGTAGCATAGTAGAAAAGTGGAAAGGGGGAAGACTCACCCAAATATTCTTTACATACAAAAAAAAATACTTCTTAAAAATTGAAAATCGTAACCTGGGGGGTAGCTATAGAAAGGCTAAGTGTACCTTAAATTCTTCAAATTTCAAACTTCAAATTCACTGTTTATTTCCTCACTTTCACTTCAATTTTATACATGCTTTAAAAATGTTGGGGCAACATTCACTTCTTTATATGTAAATTTAAGAAAATGTTTGCTGCGAGCAAAAGTGGAGGGGGGGGGGACAGGCCTCCTCTGTCTCCCTGCAACCCCCCCCTCCCCCTTGTTTTAAGCTACGTGCCTGTTGCTTTCCTGTTACAATGCTTTTATTGTCCTCTCAAATATTTAATTAATTTCGTTTTAGTATAAACCAAATGTACATAACATTCTTATCACTTTTAATAACAATATGATATAACAAAAAATTATTGAATATATATCAGTTCAAAGTTCCTCCAAAAAGCTTTCGAATTTCCTCCCAAACATTTACCGATCCCGATTGGAAGTTGGTTCACGCAAGCGCACATCCTAGTTATAATGCCTGGTTATGTTATATAAAATATCAATTCTATACCAGACCTGCGTGGAATTTATCGCTTATTTTTAGTATGACGTAATCTCAAAGTTTGGTGATGCAATGAGATGAAAAATGCAGATATTTGTTAATAAATCAGCATGCTCATTGATTGATAGTATTGATTTAACAAATGTTTGAAATTTTCCACAGAAACCCCTAAAAAATCTATATTTCCTGGTACTTTTGGTGAAATTGGGTCGTTACATATTTAACAGTTCCTATCTATGTAGGAATTCTAGCAAAGCCGTTAAAGAAAGGTGTCTTTTGGAATTGTTACATCTGTTACCAGGGTTACACTAACAGCTGTGACAATATGTTCCTCCATTTTTGTTTTTACACCGTTTTACTTCATTTACCATTTTGCCCTTTAACGTCGGTCAATATTGATCAGCGCATTTCGGCTTACGCCTATATGGGACAAATGAAGTCCGCCCCGTTTATTTTGTTTCCGCAATAAATGAAAATTGTTATCACAAATTGGATGAAAATACGTTTTAACAGATTTTAAAATCCGAAAATACGATTTATAACTTTAAAATAACGAATTCAAGGATTCGTTATTTCAAATTTAATTTGTTAAAACAGATTTCAAAATTTGTAAAAACGAATTCCTAAAATTTGTTATAACGGATTAAATTCGTTATAACGAATTCTTAAAATTCGTTATAACAAATTTAATTCGTTATTACGGATTCAACAATTCGTTTAAACGATTTAAATTCGTTTTAACAAATTCAAGAACTCGTTATATCAAATTCAAAAATATTTTTTGATAGGTCCTAAATGGGCTTACGTGAATTTTACTTATTAAATAATATTTTTATTTATTAATTCATTGTAATAATTTAACCTACAAACTTTTAGAAAGTAAAAATATTTAAATGTTGCGAATTGCTACTTGTTATTGAAATATAACCAAAGAAAACTGACCCAAGTGTCAAAAGAGCGACTGTAGACCATGTGTTGTTCTGAACAAAAAAGTATTTGAAATGATCCATTTACAGACATATGGAAAAAGTTGTGTATATCATCCTATTGTTTTTAAAAATGAATAAGGTAAATGCAAAGAAACACAATATCATGTTTCACAAATTTACTTTTCTATTATTTTTAAAAATAACCTTTTTATAATGTGATCTCTTTCAGTTGCTCTCAATAAGCAAAGATGCGTTACAAAGACAAAGCACAGAAGTACAACTACTTTACACAGATACCTTCATATCATAAAACTGACCGCCTTCTGGCGGTCGTTAATAAATCATGTTGTAAACTTTGCTAAAAACATACATTTCTAAATCATCTGAGAATTGACAAAACGTTAACTAAGATGTGGAATACTACAGGGCGCAGGATCAAGAAATTCTTAGATTTAAGTCAAAATTTTAGCCATTCATCAGATACTTATTAATCAAAAAATGACACTTTAAATGATAAAATTTAAAAAGACCTGGAAATAGTCCTGAATTACATTTTGAATTTTGTAGTGTGGCATGATAACCAAAATAGATAGGGGTACAATGTAACACCATATCCCCAAGAATAGATATGGGTAACCCCATATCAAATATATTCGACTTTTAAATTACTTGAATTTTCACTGTGCTCCGACGATCTGGCGAATGTAGGTCTTCATGTCCATAACAAATACTGCCACCAGTATGGCACCACTAGCAAACAGTGCACAGAGTCTATACGAGAGCGATCGAAATATGGTTCAGGTGTTGCATAACCATTCAGTCATTAAAAAAAAGAAAAACCACACACTCATTTAAAATATAAAATGTAAAATTAAAAGAGATTGTGTGATAACTAACGAACAATAATCATGAAAGAAATATAAATATCA
The DNA here is from genome assembly GCA_033439105.1 of Magallana nippona. Taxonomy (NCBI): domain Eukaryota; kingdom Metazoa; phylum Mollusca; class Bivalvia; order Ostreida; family Ostreidae; genus Magallana; species Magallana nippona. Next base: position 37,593,603 of record CM065920.1, read on the forward strand.
TAATAATATAAGCAATATTCCTTAGTAAAAAAAAAATTGTCAATCGAAGAATGACCTATATTTTCGTGGAAAAGACTGTTAAGGCAGCTAGCGTAGGAATATAAATACTTCACATTTACAGTTCTTGGGGAAAGGAGATTTTCAAAATAGTTTTACGTTAATTTTGTTTTCGTCCACATATTACATGTCCATGATCTTATAAACATTTGTTTTAATATTGTATCTGCTGATCATAAATCGAACTATATGTTTCAGCGCAATTGTGTAAAGAGTACCTAACTGTAGTCATATATCCTGAATATACAGTAAGCACTGATCGAATATTTTGAAAATGTGGTGAATGAAAAAATGACAATAACAAACCGTCAACCATCTCAAAGATCCATAAAACGAAATACAAATTCAAAGCAGAGCAACACGGACCTCCAAAAAGATAGAGGTAGGATCAGGTGCCTAGGAGGAGTGAGCATCCTCTGCTGACCGGTCACACCCGCCGTGTGCTCTTGGGAAAAAAGTCATGATCTTGGGGTCTAAAACTCTGTGATTTCCTGACTTATACAAACATACAATAGAACCTTGCAGTAGGTCTTTCAGAAGGCTGGGAATTAAACAAATTGGCCATCAGTTTTAGAAATGATGATTTAAGCTATAAATTTTTATTTTGTTAAGAACAATTCCATAAATATTAGCTTTAATATGAATATTTTTCTATATCTTTTTAGGGAGCTCTTAAATGGGCATGGTCACGTATTTTGATTAAATGTTGTTTTTCTATTTTCATTGTTTACAATGCTTTAGAAATGCATTTCTATTAATCCACCAAAACTTGAGTGTCAGTCATACAATTACAGAGCTCACAATTCTTTTTTATGTAAACAAATCTCGTGCCATGTTTTTATTTACATTGGTTCATTAAACCAGTAAAAGTTTACATAACATACATAACAAAGAATTGTGAGCTCTGTATCTCGTTAATAACTCGACGAATGACAATCAAATTTTGGTTGACTAAAAGAAATGTTTTGTTGAAGCATTGTGAACATTAAAAATGGAAAATAAATTTTAAACAAAATCGTTCAATAAACCAGTAAAAGTTCATTTTCAAGCCAATTTTTCTACTTGCTTGTTCGTTTTGAACATAAATAAACAGTCCCTTCCAGCATTTGTTACATTCATTTTAGGTCTAAGCCTAGAATTTTCTTTTCAACATTTAAAATGAAAACAAAACCATGGCCTGAACTTTGTTCACAAGACAAAGAATTGTGAGCTCTGTATCTCGCTTATAACTCGAAGAATGACACTCAAATTTACTATAAGAATATTTTGCTGAAGCATTGTGAACATTAATAAAAGAAAAATAAATTTAAACAAAATCGTGACCATGCTCTTTTAAAGAGATCAATATTGTCAAAAAATGTCCACGACCATCGAACCTTCTTAATGAGAATGAATTAAATATTAAAATTAAATGATTATCTAGGAAACCTTGAACATTATTTATTGAAAAAATATTTTTTGAGTGAAAATGTTATTGACGTGTTAAATCATGTTAAGTACATATATTCACTTTTAACGTACTACGTTGTCTAAATACAAATAAAAAAAAAAGACCGGATGTGTCTTGAGTTTGTTTTTATAAAAGAAATACATTAAAACAATGTTGCAGCAGAATGAAATATGACTACATGTCCATAAAATTGAATACTCATTAGAAACATTATTCCCACACAAAATGTACAGCCATGGTCAGTTAGAACCCCTTTTATGACTTTAAAGCAAACAAACTTGTCTTACATGACACTGCAACATTGGTCGGGTCTGGGTTTTTTTTTTAGGTAAGCAAAAGAGATCATTATCAAGACTTTTTTCTCGTCTAAAATTGTTTACACCCTGTACAATGTAATCAAATAATCTGCCTTTATGCATAATATTATTCTCAAAATTTTCGTTAACGTATAAATGGTTCCTGATAACTTATTATAGTATTATTACAAGTGTAAAGGGTAATGTCAATACCATATAACATTTCTGATAAAGAATGTTTAAAAGAATTGAAAAACCTTTCTGAAAAGTATTTTTTATAACTGTTTTTAATAATACATTGAGATTCGATTTTATACTGAATTAAAATCTGTAAGAGAGTAGCAATAGTTTTGATGAGGTCTACATTACGGTCAAATAATAAATCTAAGCCTTTGATTAACATGGTGTTTTCGTATAATACATTTACATTTTCCACTATCTCGTCTCTGATGACACTACGAATCGAATTTGTAATGTAATGTCAAATGCATTTCATCAATGACTATTTTTATATTTTATCGTACAATTGCTGAAAAGTATATAAAAATAGGGAAGAAGGATTTATTCTTTTATTATTATGAGGCATTCAAATACGGTCGGGCGTGATCAAATCTATCATTAGGTTCTAGGGACTTTATTGGATTTGATCACCTCTACCACTCAAAGAATGGTTCCTTATTCCTTAAGAAAATATAGGTATTACATGCATTGGGTTTATGAGTGAAAGTGTAGATGTATTTAGAAACGTCTATAGAGCGGCGAGAGATTGGATGACCTCCGTTCTTATATGACTGTGATCATTGCTCAAACAGTCTTTAAAGTTGGAGGTTATGAAATAGTAATGTTAAAATAAATGTACAACTTTTACAACTGTTGTTACCTTAAAAAAAAACCTTCAAAGGTTTAACGGATAAAGTCCAATCAAAGACTAATTCAAGATTTCGGGTGTTTATTAAATGCATGATATTGATATTTCTGCAGAGAAATAGAAAAACGAAAATGTATTAAAGAGACCATTTTCAAATAATTGATTTGCGATTTGTGATTATATTTTTTTTAACTTCCACTGAACATTAGAAATGGTATAAACAAAGAGATTCCCATTGAGTCTCTAAATCCTTGACATACGGAAAAATGACTAGAAGTCGACACGTTATAACATATCACATCAGTAAAACAAATATAAACAAATGGAAAGATGTACAAAATAATCGATTTAGAATACAAATGTGAAAATATCTTAACAGTATTAAAATATATATAGTATACATGTAACCAATAAGTTTATGTTGAAATGATAAGCAATCAAAATATTAAAGATTACAAAAGGAAGCGTATATGGAAAATATAATTAACAAATTCAAACTTACATGTAGATCTTCAGTGATTTTGTGTTTTGAATAGCTAAGTCATTGGATTTTAACGCAAATGTGTGTTAAACTGCTAAACAACATTTTCCACACGCTATTATGGGAAGGTACATATATGCTCATCACTGATAACTATGGCAATTTCTCTATGTATTGATTTCAACTTTCCTTTACTTTATTACCGGTAAGTTGAATTTTGCAAGGGTGAGGGTGAATTAACCCTACTAGAAGGAAGGCTCTCTGTACATTTCTCGTTTCCAAGTCAAAGGTATCTTCTGGCCGTGAATCTCCAGTATACAGGAGTATCAACATACCTTGCTCTATCTATTGTAATTGTAAATAAGTCATGATATCAAATGGGCAAAGTGATTCTTCTGAGGCAACATTTTTTGACTTTCTCTCATTTTTTCTTAGAAAAGAAATTAAATAAAAAAAACCCACAAATCTAATCGTATTTTTACAACAGCAACAAAACGATACTTTAGATAATATACTATGTAAACAGATATAAGATATCAGAGATAAATAATTGCACAATATTAAAGCTAAATACCAGTCATAGAAGACAGGAATCAGCAAATGTGAACACAACTTAGCATGGTTAATTGATAAGCTTACTTATTAAATTGAGCTCGAGGCAGTTTATTTAAACTTTTTTACAAGACAACTTTATTTTTTGGTAAAACTTTATACTTTTATTATGCTAAACTAAATATATACAATACATCTTACAAATAAATTCATGACAAGTAAATGATTATGACAACCTAAAATTAGTAAACGTAATTGAATGGTGAACATATAGATAGTAACATTTGCAAGACATACAAAACATATTGTATTGGAGAAATGTAAATTGTGAATATAAAAGCAAATTTAATGAAAAACACGAGATTTAAAAACTCGTCACATGTAATGCCCATTTTATATAAATTTTGAAACAATTCGTTCGCAACGTCAAGTAATGCAATGAAGGAGAACTACGAAAAGAAGATCCACGAGTTTCCGGGATAAATATCACTGAAATCTCGTACATATACTTAACAGTTCACTCTGTCCGAAAATCTATTGTTATTATCAAGATTACATAACATCTGTTATCATAAAGATAAGCAGAGATCGCACAAAACATGAAGCATATGACACTGCAACACTCGTCGCTATAAGACCTACATAAGTCTTGCAGCAATCCCTGACACACAGAGATAAAATTGTCACCCAGTCTACCTGGAAGAGATTTGTCTCAGCGGTCTGCATCGCGTAATACAACGCATTGTAGGAAAATGAAGTCAGCCAAAATAGAATCAGTTGTTGTTGAACAAATAAAGAATCGACTAAAGAATTCACATCGAGGTAAAAACCGAATATATTCATCAGAGAAATCGTCTTAATCTCTTCAATCAGGTTGTTGACAGCAAATATCAGAGCTCTCAATGCATGATACACTAAGTAACAATAGAAAAGTTCATTTGAAAAGCACTGGACGTATTGAATAACTGACCCAGGCAATCTTAGATATACAGTAGCTACAACTGGAAGGCTGGAAATCATGTAAACCTTAAAGTCTGTGTCTCTGGATATAAAGTTTGCGAGCAGGCCGAACATACTGGTCAAAAGGAGGGCCCCATATAATGCAATGACATTGATTTTGTTTTCACTCGATATCGTGTCGTCCAAAAAACGTTGTGCGTAGAAATATGCCATGGTAAGAAGAATGAGAGCCAGCAGATCTCTGTACAACTCAAAGAGGTGGTCCTGGCGCAGACATATCAACAATATGGCTAGAACGAGACCTGGTAAAAGAGAAAATTCAGAGTAAGAAAATGTGCTCTTATATCTAACTTGCTTTTCTAGCTTGTTCACTTTAGATAAAAAAAAATTAGTTTACCGATTTTATACTATTCATATTTCATTATTTGTAAGCCCGTGTTGATAAATTAATTCATATTTCATTATTTGCAAGCCCGTGTTGATAAATTAGAATTAGATGCCGGCAATTTTTTACTTTTCATATTGTTAACTTTCCGAATATATTTTTAAAAAACTGAGCTATGTCAGGAAATGTAATTAGCTGAAAAAGATCAAGTAATATCAAAACAACGTTTTTCTAACAATATAAATTGAAATTTCACACAGAAACATGAACAGAAAATAATTTTGCGGTATTTTGATAAGATAAACAAACTATTACTGTTTTTGAAATTCTATTTTCAGATCTCTTAAACATCCTTTTTACACTTTTGTGCATTTTGATAGATACGGGAATTTTGCTTGCTACATGTACTATAAATAAATACATTAGTCCTATAAATAACTTCACCGCATGTTTACTGACGAACCCGTGAATATATATGGCGCATGCATTAAAATAAATGAACGCATGTTTGGTATAACTTTATCGTTTGATAGACAAATAAATAATCATAGCATTAAGAATTTCATTCTTTAACATTTCATGATAATATAAACAGAATCTTTAACATTTCGTGATAATATAAACAAAATATGACTAAGAATAAACATACTTATTGTTGATGCGAGCTGTTCGTACCAACCGTCTCCTGAAGTGAACAGACACCATTTCTCCAACACGAAGAACGCCGGTAATCTAAGCACAGCTATCATTCCGCTCCAAAGATGTTCACGGGAATAAGCATGCATGTAGTTACACAATAATGACATAACTTATCATTTACAGTTATTTTTAGATATGGGGTTTTTTTTTTTTAGAAGAGAAACTGAAAGTAGGACTTTTCATGATGTATAGTTAAAAAAAAGGATGGTCAATACCAATATAGTGAATTGGGTCAATTAGGAAGGTTATTTGACTGAACAATTCTATTTTATTCTTCTATTTTAAGAAGATTATCAAATTAACATATACATTTAAAAAAAATAAACTTAACTAAAGCCATCTTCACAACGTCAAGGCTTTTTTTGGAATTCCGTAATCACAAAGCCTTGACGTTGTGAAGATGAACTACAGCAGACAACATAAATAAGAAAATGAAATGGCCTCTCTTTTTATAACGATTGGGAATAATCAATGGTTATAAGAATAACAACCGGAAAGTAATTCAGACTGAAACATTGTGAAGGACATTCTTTTTCAAAAACTACTGATTTTTTTAATATCAGTTTGCATTCACTAATTATTCAACTTTTTTTGCTGTTTATTTAATATTCCAATTTCTTTTAATATTGATCAGATAAATATTATGCTTGTAAAGGTAAATTACTAATAATTACTAATATTACTAATAAAATTCGATGATTATGTTTAATCAGTGACTTTTAAATTTAATATTAAATGGACAATTTAACTACAAATGAAAAAATGACAATAACAAACCGTCAACCATCTCAAAAATCCATAAAACGAAATACAAATTCAAAGCAGAGCAACACGGAACTCCAAATAGATAGAGGTAGAATCAGGTGCCTAAGAAGAGTGAGCATCGTCTGCTGAAATGTGGAAATGTCACTTATTTATATTAATACACAGATTCCGTTTTCAACATGTTTTCTAATTTACACTTGATGCTAATCAAATTTCCAATGCTGTATCCATCGGCTACAATACATTTATTTTGTATGACATTTTCTTAACCTACCCATTTGAGAATACAATCAAATTTATACGAATGACTGCTTTATTACTATTAAGTATTCTATTTTTACAAATATAAACAATCACACACTTTCTTCATTCAATCTTAATGTACATTTACTATGGATATTATAAATAACGGACACAAATTTTCTTAGTAATATAAATGTTATTTTGTGAGGACTTTCAAACTTTATACGTTCATGCTTAGTCAAATTGTGTGTAAAATATTTATCAAAGGTCAGTGAACAGTTTTAAAATCTTCATGAACATGACTAAAATCACTAATTAGGAGTTCACCGGTTGGCACTACTGACACTAGAAAAGAATGAATAGGATTCTCATTAAAATCTATAGATGACGTTATTTAAACAGTAACAATGATCTTGTCAAACCAAGATTTAATTCAAACTACATTCTACTTTTATTTGAAAATCAAATACAGATTATTTCTTTTCTTCCAATAGTCAAGAAAATGAAACAGATTATTATATCCGAAAAACTAATAATAATAAAAAAAGATCAAATTCAATTCGGTTTATCCACTCAAATATAACATGGTACATGAGGTACAATAGAACATACTATAAAATGCATACAATTATTTACATTTTTCACAAGTAAGCTAATTTGATCAGTTTATATACCAACAAAATGTTAATATAAATGAAGGAGAACAAACAACCTCCGATATTGTCTGAAGAAATGAAAAAGAAATACTTAACAACTTTTTATTATGCGATAACATTAATTTTTAAAGTTTAATATCGTTTGTCCTTTAATTGTAACAATTCAATTTGTTTTTGTACGTCAATTAAAGTCTTGCATTCTAAAAGATAATGAAATTCCTCACCAGTTTTGTCGTAATTACAAGAGTGAACATTATTAACATCCCATCCATCTTCCAGTTTTTACTACTGCTAAAAGAAGATTCGACGATGTACGAGACTGAGTAAATGTTTTTAAAAAATTCACCAGGACATGTAATGTAATTTTCAAAACTAAAATGATTCGACGAAATATATATGATTTGACCACTTTTTAATAAATTGATCTTCTAAAATTCGCTTAATATAGGAAAAAATCCATTTAATATTTACGTTGAGGGCCTTTTCAAGACATATGTTCGGCACACCACATGAATTAAAAATGTTCCGTATACAATCAAATCATGGATTTGTCTACATCATATGGTAAAGTGTTACCGTGAAACAAGCAGTTCACAGTTCTTTCCCACGCGCAGTATAAGATAAAATGTCTCGAGGGAAGGGTAGGGCGTTCTTGGAATAAGATGTTTTTTAAAGATTAGGTGCTTATTGTTGGTATCTTTACTGTGTGAATATCATAAATTTAGATTTTATGCAAAGGGGGGGGGGCTGAACCCCTTTGACCCCCTATCTAAATACATGTGGGTCAAGTATGCTCTTGTTAACAATGAAAGAAAGATTGTGTTTACAACCCTAGACTCCTTACAAATCTCTGCACAGAAAATATCTTCTTGGCTCAGACCTCCATCATATAGGAGAATCAACCTATCTAGCTTTTCATTCGGGAACAATAATCTTCTTAAACAAAATGTCATTTTTTTTTTTATCAAAACACAAATTCAATACAATGTAGTTTTTAACAATAACCACACCAAAACAATACAAAAACATTTTTCTTTTCTCTATTTTGACACACACCAATCGCAAGTTATGTTTTAGTTATGAAAACCAGGGGCAGATCATGATCAATATACCGAACAGCTGTTCAACAACTGAAATATTTAAACCCCTAATGAAATATTGAACCTTTAAGTCTGGGTTTAGCCTTCTATGGTTTCAAAATATCACCCCTTATAATTTCAAGTTATATTGGAGAGGGGCTTCAAATGATCATGGCTGTAAGAAAAATTGGATACCTTATAATTTCCGTTTCCAATCAGATTCAGAAAAAAATGTTGAATATACTGGTCATAAGAATGCAATTTAAAAACAATTAGAAAATATAGATATGAGTAAAGAGGCTGCATCTATCATTCCAAGACCACCTTTTCTGATATTTTATAAAAGTACTAAAGATTGCATATAAATTTATAATACATTTATTACAAAAATTAATGAACCAGTAATATTTTTTTCAAGGGGGGGGGTGTCCGAGGTATATATATTAGTTTATCAGGGGGTCCGAGGCGTATTTTCGGTAATTTTAATTTACTGTGTTGATTTAGGAAAGAGGTATATCCCATCATTTTGCCTATAATATAGCACTTTTGCAAGCATCATACTTCGTCCTCGGTCGATATACTCCTATCAGGTCTATAAAACCATGTAATGACCTCACCAAATGGCTATAATTGTATAGAACATATTGAACAACCCTCGCACAAGTAGGCAGATAGGCATTAATGATTCATTAATATTAATTCTATTTGGTTTTCATTTTTCTGATATCATAATGTTTAACAAAGGATTATCTAATTTGCTTTTAGGGATCACATTATCCAGGAAGCTGTCATCGTATAATTGAATATTAATTGCGCTGTTTAGCGAACGGTAAATCATATTCAATTCGTGAGATAATGTATATAAGCTACAGACTAGATCTCAATCAATCTGATCATCAAGACTGCTCGCCATTTTGGAGTTGTAACAAAAAGAAACGCTTGGGTGGTCTAGAGAATTAGTTTTAATTAACAGAGGGTTTTTTCAAGAATTTCCCTAGAAAGAAGGTAAGTTTTTTTTTAATCATAAACCACAAAAGCCATAAAATTGTATTTTTTAATAAAAATTAATTTTATGTTTGAATTTTCTAAAAGAGACTTGGTGACACACAAATCCATGATTTAACAAATATTGAATTTAACACAATTTCCACATATTTTATATCGCACATAAAAATAAGAACTATTAAAAAATCACTGTGTTAAATAGTCAATAAATCCGATTGAAAGGAAAATAAAATTCATTGGCCCAACTTAAATATTGTTTCCATTTTTCAATGTATCACAAGTATAGGGAATGCAAATAATGCGGCCTAGCATATAACATGAGCAAGCGGCTTTTCGGTAAAACCTGATGTCTTTAAGAACTTATATTATTTGTGAAATTATTAAGATGCACTATTGGTAGTAAAATAATGTTCTCATTACAAATAATGTAAATTTTTGTTTTAAAATTATTTTTTCTCCCACAAGAACGTTTTTTTCCATTATGTTCAATTGAAAAAGAGAAGTAATGCAAACATTTTTTTTTTCAAAATGGTACCTGCTTAAAATCTAATTCGATTTTTATGGGTTTTTGCTTTTGATTGATTTTGATTTTGATCTTAACTCAAACTCATATGGAATTTTCATGAAAATCCATATTGAAGAAGTGAATTGGGTCCGTCCTTAAATATAAATGTTGGTCTGCAAATATATACACATATAGATCTAAACCTTACCTTACCTTACCTAGGGGAAAAACTGCAACTGATGGTCGGCCTAAATTGAAACACAAAACATACCCCGGGATAAACATTAATTTACGCCTTACTCATGCGGGTAGTATTCACCTGGCGGTACTAGCATATACAGAAAGTCGGTCTTCAGCTGAAGTAGTCTCTGTGTTAATGCCTTAATAAAGACGGACAATAGACTACTTCCAACTAAAGACGTACACCTTCCCTATAAGAGTAATAGCGACGACACACGGGCAACCCTACAGGAGGAGAACGTCGTCAATAACAACAATGTTGCTGGCCTTTTAAAAAAGTTGGTAGATCAATGTGGTAATCAATGTGGCAAGCTTTCTTTATAAGGCAATCCTCTCACATACCGTAAAAACAGTTGGTCATTAAAACTTGAAACAAAAATGATTCAAGCGTTCGTTGAAAAGCAATCCACCCACCAAACTATACCATGTATCTCGCAAATTCTTTTCTTTCTGCTATAGGATTCTCCACCGCAGGTGAAATGCCATCATACATATAAATACCAAAATTGGGTTCACGTGTCAATTTAGGTGGAAGAAGCCTTTTGGGTTGCTAATACCCTGAATATTTCAAGAGCCTCTCGGGTCGTGTTGCAATATTCATTAAAATAAAAATTCATTACAATAAATCTCCATAATTTCCTCAGCTCAGCATAGAATTTACGAGATCGAGTTTTTGCGGTGTCTATTACCTTAATCCTTATCAAAGGGCCGTCTCTGGTGATATTCTGCCGCCCATAGGAATTTCATTACATATGTTCTAGCTGTTTTATTCCTCAATCATTCGATCATCCTTTTTCAATTTTGTAAGCAAACCTCTGCATTGTGCAACTGGCGGTGTCTTGTGTTAACCGATCCCGTAAGTAATCCCGATACTTATTTTCAATTTGACATCATTTTAAAGGGGATGTCAAGAGCTTGTTTTTTGGAGAGACTGTATGTACTTTAAATATATTTCATGAGTCAAAAATGGACAAAACTCCGAATTTTGTTACTGATTTCCTTCGTATTACATAGAAATTGACACTTAAAAACATGATTTTTCATTGTGTTTACCAAAACATTAATCCCCGGTACACCCTATCAAACAAAGCTATAAACCTGTAAACCTGTAGGTATCTTTCTTTTTCTAAATCTTGACCTACAGCTGCAGGAAAATAACTCAGATTCCCATTGTGACGTAACACTAACACACTAGGTACCCATTATTTCAGAAATGACGTCAAGAGTTATATGACGAAATAATTTACTTTAGTTATTTATTTCGCGGGGTTTTGGTGTTTACCATGGAAAGTAATATGACACAAGAATTTTATCAATTTCTACAAAAAAGACATATGATTTTAAATAGTGTTTTAGAAACACTAGATTCAACATATTCTAAGTTTTTCATTTAATGGGTAGACTTAGAAAGGTTTAAATTAACTTAAAGTTTCCATTGAAGTAGTCTAAAATTTTGACTTGTATGCATTTTATAGTAAATTTGAATAGTTTTGAATAAAAGTTTGAATAATTTTGAATAAAAGGTATAAATTTGAATAAATTTGAATAAAAGATACCACAGAGTCTGTGTCATCTGTTTCATATTTGGATATTTTATTGAAAATGGACATTGATGGTAACATAACAACAAAACTTTATGATAAACGTGATGACTTCAATTTTTCTATAGTCAACTTTCCTTACTTATGTAGCAATATACCTTCATCACCTGCATATGGTGTTTTTGTCTCTCAGTTAATTCGATACGCAAGGGCATGCTCTTCGTATGAACAGTTTCTAAGGCGAGGCAAGCTACTGACGAACAAGTTGATAAAACAGGACTATCAACAGGCTCGTTTGAAGTCATGTTTTCGTAAGCTCTATGGTCGATACAACGACCTTGTCAGCAAATACAATCATCCACTGGGTCGCATGCTGACTGACGTTTTTCATACTAATTGTTAGACCATAATTTATCACCTAATTGTCTACGGACTTTTCCGTTTTTTTCCGATTACGACAAAGAGCACACGGCGGGTGTGACCGGTCAGCAGAGGATGCTCACTCCTCCTAGGCACCTGATCCTATCGTGTTGCTCTGCTTTGAATTTGTATTTCGTTTCATGGATTTTTGAGATGGTTGACGGTTTGTTATTGTAATTTTTTCATTCATTAAAGATTAATAAAAGCAAATCATTATATAAATAGTAACGAAATCTTATTTTTTTTAGCATCAATAACCCTCAAACCCATATAAAATGAAAAATTTTTCACAAAATTGTTGGGTTAGGATTACATTTCATCAAAATGACAGCTTTGGCATTTTATAGTTATAAAACGGGTTGACAAAATACTTTTTTAATTTTTACGATGAAAGACTTTAGAAAAGTGAACAACATGGTATGCAACTTTGGTGCAAGTTCTAACATTAAAATAGAAATGCAAGCTGCAAACCTTACCTTAAATTAGTCTTTATTTATAAATACAATATTCTCTTCTTTTTTTCAATGTATACATATACATTTATAGTATTTGTTTGATAGATACATCCAATATTTAGATATAAAGTATATGTACATATACATATTACTCCTCAGAAGAGTTACAATATCATTTGAACAAGTAGTGGTTTATAATATATGTGAAAATGGTTTTATTTTTAGAAAAAAAAATAATGATACAGAACAAAAATAAAAGAGACAGGGGCATTAAGTAGAGAATATAGAGGGTGATGAATGTTCCAAACGTTGAAATCTTAATCTTTCCGATAAGTATCAAACAAGTAATAATTACAGTTTTTCAGAAGCAAACGTTTTTCTATAAACAGTCTTCTGGTTATAGATTTCTTAATGATATTTACATTTAGCCTTGATGTTTTCATTTTACTTTGGAGAATATATTGTTTTTTGAAAAGAATGATTAAATTTTCTAACCTATGAATATCTCTATTATCATATTTTCCAAAAAGGATTGAATATTTATCAAAATTTGTATGTTAACCAAAGAATCTGTCATCCATTTCTCCAATTCAATCCAAATTTCTTTCACCAAATAACAATCGACAAAAATATGTTCTATTGTCTCAGGGGTCTGTTGGCAAAAGTAACACAATGACGAATTTACTATTCCTACTCTATGCGAATAATAATTAATTGGCAAAATCCTATGTAATAGCTGGTATTAAAGCCACAATAATTCTGAATCCTTTGTGCACTTAAAGGGCATACTATAAATTTTCCTCCATTGTTTTTGAGTTAATTCGATTTCTGACATCCATTTTGTTTCAGATTTTGGATAAGTTCTTTTCTTTGATATTAAGTGGTTGAACATGTCACTACAACCCTTCTTAGATCTACAAAATATTTTACTGTATTTGGGTAACCAAGATTACAATAGTTTTTAGTTAACTGTTTATTTAATACTTTAACATAATTTTGTAATGCTTTTGTTAGACCGCGATATTGAACAATTTTTGTTTTTAAGTTGAATCTGTTTTTCAACTCATTATAACTAAACATCTGATTGTCATTTATATATATATATATATATATATATATATATATATATATATATATATATAGGATCTCTCATGATTTGCGATGGTATATGATTTTTATCCAACTCGTTGTGTGTTTTCTATCCCCGAGCCTTGGCGAGGGGATAGAAAACACACAACGAGTTGGATAAAAATCATATACCATCGCAAATCATGAGAGATTCTTTTTATCACATGTTTTACCACGTTTTTTGTTAATCTCAATTTTTTCAGTACAAATTATAATTGTGAGCCGCACAACACATAACTACGAGACGTCAACAACTTTACGCATGGAAAAAAGTTCCTTTAAGTTTAACCAACAAACATTTCATGTTCGAACAATTTCTTTATGAATTCATGAAAAATAAATAAAAAACATTAAATGATTCACTTTTACAACTCAACACTATTCAACTGTATTATTTTTTAGCTTTTCATTATACGTCAATCAATCTGCTAAACCTACGTAATGTTTAATTATGACGTCACGTGGCGTAAGAACACACAGTGGAATATCAAAAATTTATCCCATGAGTGATATCCACCGCATATTGAGATAAACATGTGATATATATATATATATATATATATATATATATATATATATATATATATATATATATATATATATATATATATAACACCTAATAAATTTAAGAAGTTTTCTTTCAAAACTTCTAATAAAGTCTAGTGTTTGGTTTGGTAGAGTAAAGATTAAATGATTAATTTTTGGGACTATAAGTGTTTTAATAACTGTTATTTTGCCTATCGGTGTAAGATTTCTAGAATTATATCAGTTTATCAATGTTTTCCATTACTGGTTTATAAATACAATTTGTTGTATCCCGAAAAAAAGACCCACATAAATAAATTTCAAACACTTATCTGAAATATTTTTTACTCAAAGGTCAAGAGAGAGAGAGAGAGAGAGAGAGAGAGAGAGAGAGAGAGAGAGAGAGAGAGAGAGAGAGAGAGAGAGAGAGAGAGAGAGAGAGAGAGAGAGAGAGAGAGAGAGAGAGAGAGAGAGAGAGTTTGATCGATCTTATTTTTTTTTTCAATTTTTTATTCCAGATGTGTAGAGTACTCTCTTTATTGTTTATCTGTTCATTTGGACCAAAGGTATTTTGCCTCACGCGTCTACCACCGCCACATCTAGCGATAGAGCGTAAGTAATTTAATGAAATACTAGTAAAATATTTCAAATTTTCATAAGTTTAAACATTGCACATGACTGTCGGAAATATTTATATATTTGACTGATGGGATTTATTTTCGGCCGACGCTTTGACTACATATCACGACATTTCATCATTTAATACTAGTACATAAATCGCTTTTCTGTATAAGTTCTTTTTATTTGGAGTAGTTGCCCTTTGAAATTACGAAACCCTGCTGTATCTTGAGCAGAATAGAATGACAGCGTCGAGTTTTGCTGAAACTTCTGCGGAGAAAAGAGACAAAATATTGATATTAAATAGAAGAAAACATTGAAAGTGAACAAGGATGTACTTTTTACACATGAATTTGCGTTGATCATCGCTTCTTGAGAATACAATTAAGGTAGTACGAAACACCCCTAAAATTATTTATTTGAAATATTTTCTCAAATACAAAAATACGAAAGCCCATTGAGCTCAATTTTGTAGGTAAAAAACTATTTTTATCCCAAGTAAACGCAAAACTTTAGCGAATAAACGCGTAGCTTTCGCGAATACACGCGAAACTTCCGCATATAAACGCTTAACGTTCGCGAACAAATGCGAAAATTTCGCGACTAAACGCCAAACTTTCGCGATTTAACGCGTAACTTTCGCGAATAAACGCGATACTTTCGCGATATAACCCGAAATTTTAATATAAATATTGTCATTTCATACAAGAACCTTTATGAAGAACAATGAATGTAAACAAACACATTTTAGTTGTAAATCATGAAATAATTATTATTCATTATTATTATATTATCCGTTTTACATTGATTTTATTAAGACAATGTATATCTTTTTTATATATAGATATAAATAAATCACATAAAGCTTCATAAACTGTAAGATGTTAGATGATCCAAGTAGAAAAGGAGGTAGAGCATCATTTTTCATTTGTTCGCCGACCCTGTGTTCGAACAGGCATTTATTAATTTTCTTTTTTTCTTAGATTGATATAAGTGAAACGTGGGAAGTTTTTAAACGACATGTGATAAGTTTAAACAATGGCTCAAAAAATGTATAGATTGAACTTATTTCAATTCACACTTGACCTAATTTTCTGATATAAAACCGTCAGACTAGACGTTAATTTATGTTGCAGCGATATCACATATATAACGTTTAAAACAATGATATCCTTTCAATTTTACAATGATATTTTATAAAACTTTTAATTCGAATTGAAATTGTTAAAAATAATTGAGAATACGAGAAGCACAATGCATTATGTCGTTTGAAAATCAGTACTAAGATTATAAAGATTTCCCACGTTTAAATTTATATTTTAAATGACGTTTTATTAGATTTATTAATATCTATATATAAAAAAGATAAGTTTGTTTTATTTAAAACTAAAATGTATTTGTTTTCAGTCATTGTTAAAGTTTTGCGTTTATTTGCAAAAAATTCGCGTTTATTCGCGAAAGTTACGCGTTAAATAGCGAAAGTATTGCGTTATATCGCGAAAGTTTCGCGTTTATTCGCGAAAGTTACGAGTTTATTCGCGAAAATTTCGCGTTTAATTGCAAAAGTTTCGGGTTTATTCGCAAAAGCTACGCGTTTATTCGCGAAAGTTTCGCGTTTATTCGCATATAATTTTTTTATACCTACGAAAATGAGCTCAATGGGCTTTCGTAAAAATAAATAATGACCTTATATTATGAAAAAAATTAATTTCAATCCCTTATCTTAAATAAAAAAAATATAAATCACACCCATCAATTACTCAAGGCCGAAAAAATTTGAGGTACAACGTATTGTGATAATTTTGAAACATACATTTGGACGGTGTTCATATGATTTTTGTGCAATTTAGCCTTATATCATTTAAAATGTGTTACTTGTGTTCCTTTCAAAGTAAAGACCTGAAATTTGGACACAACCACCATCAGTGTTTAGGCTTTATGTCCAACAAATTTCAAGGTCATATCAACTGGTCAAACGTCAAATATGATGACGTATGATAAATACCAGCACAAACATTTGTAATATCTTAAAAATAACTTAATGGCATAGGAAATTATAACAATGACTTTTTTTCTTCAAAGTTTACATATTTAAAGATTTCATTCCAAAAAACAAAATATTAACATTTCAGAAAAATTAAATCATAGGAAAATTCTAGCTTACCTGTTCTCTTCTACCTTTTATGTCTCACTTGATACTCTTTGGAAGAACAAATCTTCTGACTGACTGCAGAAATATATCGAGTTTCTCAATCTCATTGACGGCAAGAAGCCTCATCGTCCATGACAGAGATCAACCTGATATATTTCAATAACAAACCTATTAAAGATGGGTTCATCTCATCAATTTTTACCCCAAGTGAGTCTCCATATATGAAAGTCGTAAAATTCAAACTGTTACAATTTACAATAAAACTTTATAAATAATTATGAATATATTACATTTCACAAAATAATACCCAATTAAATGTGTTAGGACCAAGGAAAATGTAAAATTATGTCGTTTACGACATACTGTAGTCGGTGCGAATAACAACAAAAATGATGGAGAGGGGGAGGGGTCATTTGTGTCAAAACGGGAACGCAAATACGACTCCATCAAAAGAGCGGTTCGACAGAGATGGGAGAACTTTAAAATAGCTGAGACACATAGCTATTCTAAAATCTCTTCCACGAACGAAAAAATTGAGCCGGATGACTGTCACTGCGTTGACAATGTTCCAGTAGATCTGAAGGAAGTCGAGATTGTTTACAGTGAAAATGTAAGTTCTAACTGCTTTTATATTAGGTATATTTGAGAAATATGAAGTTTACGCATATTTTCACTAGTTTCTCCATTGCACAGGCAGACGACAGAGATCGCATCATTTTTTATTGTTATAATTATTATAGGTTGCAATATATAACATATATCATGTTTATTTCTCTCTGATTTCTCAATCTCACCATCGAAATATTATTTAAAAATAATAGGTCTACTTAATTTTCAATGTTTTGTCCCTTTTTAATAGTCAAACGTTTTCTCTCTGTCCATCGCAGATTTTGAGCAAATCTCCATTTTATTCTTCTCCAGACACAACAAAGTTACGTCATTTCGAATGGCAACTACTCTAATTTAAAAGTAATCTCCAGGGCAACTACTACAAATAAAAATGAGTTATACAGCATGCGGTTAATGTATTAAATAAAATGAAATATCGCAATTGTTAAAAGTGTTTCACTTGCAATAAATGATGTCAAATATGACATTATATTTGTAATTAAATCAAAATCAATCAATTTTTTTTTTTTTTTTTTTTTTTTTTTTTTTTTTTTTTTACATTTTTCTTACCTATTTTTGAATGGGATAAGTAGAGCATAACTTTGAACATACACAACATTTTTGTTAGTTATAAATCCCGAATAACCATTAATGACAATATTTTGTTTGTTCAAGCGAGCGTTCAATGTTTTCTAAAAGAAAATCTGCTAGAAAATAAGCCGCTTTATGCTTAAGATACGAAAATGGCGGGAAAGGGTTAATGTAAACGTATGACTTTGGGCTGTATTTTCTTTTTGAAATTAGCGGTTTTTTCTGGTAGATAGCAAAAATGCTAAAATAAATCTTAAAATTTTAATATGCATACGTGTATAAGAATAGGTGCATACAGACATACGCTAATTCACTTACACGCTAGAGTTTTGAAACATCAATTTTTTGCCAAATATCGTACACGCCAAATATAAATAATAGGTTTACAGGAACTTGTCATATGTCAGATGATGTCATAATTCTTAATTGAATACATATAGATCAAAATGAAAAGCATGCATAAAATTTACACGTTTATCTGTAAAATAAAAACACACACACACGTACAATAATATGACGATGTTCATTTCATGGGACAATTTTACTAGACCCTTTTCATTTAAATAGTCGTTTGAAGGTTATGTATGGAACTGAAATTTATTCCAAAACGATCGATCTATCCATCCGTTCATTCATCAAATATTCCGGTCCATCCATCCATTCATCCATCCATATCCATCAATCCATCCATCCATCAATCCATCCATTAATTTACCATCCTTCCATCCATTTCATTATCCAATAATCCATTCATCCATCCATTCATTCATCCATCCATCGAGCAGCTATTTCAGATTAATGGCTATCTACATTGCGTAATTCAAACTTGTTGAGTTTTTGCATCATATAAATAGTCCTCAGTCATTTTGACAAAGTGATGTCAGCCTTATATCATTATATATGTAAACACGCACATGTCGTCTGTACGTATATAAGATGGCATACTCTAAAACCTAATAACTCAAGTAATTAATCATCTTTTTTATTCTATTCTTTTTTTGCATCTGAAGTGTTTGAAGAAACCCCAATACCAATTATTTCTTTTAAAAATTCTCTACGATTTTATTTTTTTTTTTTTAAACTTTTTCATTATCAATCTCGTTTAACCAAACACTCCCTCTAAGATGCAAATACATGTACTTTAAAGTGTTGAGTAGGCAAAGCGTCTTGTTGAACGAGACTTAATCATAATTAGCTCCGCAGAAACGCACAGTTACTTCAAACTGTATATTATATTACTGACTGTCTTCTAGCGGCCGAAAATAAAACTGTTTCGCATTAATCAAGACCACGTCCCAGCTGGTTGATATAAATAAGGTAAATCACACGTTTATATTAGCATTATGAGCTCATTAACTGTTGACTGTGTAGAAGCAAAGTAAATTCATAAGTGCAAGTCCTTTATTTTGTGAATTGCATGTAGACATTTCTTAAAAGATCGAAATAAAAGGCATTTATAACTGTTCGAAATTCACATAAAGACGTTTCTTAAATGTACAAAAGTGTATCTTTTTTAGCTAAAGACCCAAAATGCCGGTACCGAGTGCACTATCCGAAGACTACCTGGCACACAGCGCATGACGTTTGTTCAGGGGAGAATATGACTTTAGCCAGACTGTCCAACCAAACAGAAGTGCACCTCATCGATGCATTGCTATTGAATGTTCAAGAAATAATCGACGAACTTGAAAATAAAGTGTACGTTAATCGATTTATAAATTTAGAAAAGTAAGCATTGAAGATTTGATTCTTTGAATGGTTGGACCACATTGATTACTTGATGTCGAATTCGTAATTATTAACAAGGCAACTCATAATTCGTTGATACATCACAAGGTTTCAGTGTTTTTATTCTAGAAGATGAAATATGAAATTCATGATATATCCTCCCTTAAAAGACCAAGAAATGTTATACAAAACATCATTCAGGATAATTTTTTAAGAAGAAAACATATTGCAAACAAATAATTGAAGAAAATAAGATCTTTTAGGTTATATTACATGTACTTACAAGTGAATCATTATGATGTAAAATATCTCTATAAATTGTTGGAGTGAGTGCAGCAGGAACTACAAATATATCGTATGATTGTCAACTACATCTCATAAACTCTTGCCCCATCCTAAATCAGTCCTGTGCTTAGAGAAAATTTGATCCATTAAATTTGTATACAAATAAATTGCTTGTCAGAATTTTTCCCTTAATCATTTTTATTATTTGATTTTGATTTTTTCACATGTTATATATTTTTTTTGAATTTGTTAATTTTAGTTTGATAAATAAACGTTGAAGGCTTTTGCCCCCTCTCTCCTTTTTAAGGTGTGTACTTACCTATTCCCATAACTTTTTAAGTTTTCTTTCTTTTCTTTTTATTTATTGAAAAATGATGTAACTGTAATTAAAATAAAAAATATATCATTTTTTTTTAAATTCCTCCCCACTATATTAAACCTATATTATATGCAATATTCCCTTGGATCAATATGACAGTAAAGCATGGAACCTGTATGTAAAGCATCCCCTTATGTAAGCCAAAAAAAAAAAGAAAGAATTAAAATAAAATTACTCAACTCAGTCCTCGCCTCAACTGATTTAAAGAAAAGTGTATACATTTGAGGTCAAAACTAAGATTTGAGGCTGAGTATTGAATTAAGGAAAGTTGGCAATATCGGGACCAGATGCTTGATACACCTCTACATTTATCGCGGAAAATTTAGCCCAAGTTCACTCTAACGTCATTGTTAAACTTTCATTTGCTTTCTTGACTTTTCTCGATAAAGTAAGAAGAACTGCACAATATAAAAAAAAAAAAAAAGAGTCGAGATACTTCAAGTAACCGTAAAAAATCATCTATTTTTGGCATAGCTCAATGCAGCTGGAAGGAATTCTGTGATACTGCCATTTTTTTCTTGACGATTCTGTCGGTTTTAAGGAAGGAGTCTTTTCTGGTTTTCGACTTGTCAAAAGTAAATTTGATTAATTGTTCATTAAATCAAATCAAAAATCAAATCAAAATTAAATCAAGATCAAAGGAAATTGAAATATCACATTTTTCTATCTTTTTTACTATCATACAACTTGGCATAAAAATATTAATCAAAGTTTAGAATCTAAGAAGGACTCTATTTTTGGTGGAACATTGGCGCAGGAAAATATCACATGTTTTTGCAATTCAGAATTGCTGTAGATTCATGAGTTTATTTAGCATTTTTAAAATCATAAAATTAATGCTGGATTTTTTTAACCTAATTTGAACCAATAATAAGATACTATGGTTTAGAATATGTTTTTAAAACATAATTTGCCTATCAAATTACATTTTTATAAGCTTTTTAAGCGCTCATACTATAAATGGATTCGTGTAAAAAAAATCTTTAAAACTGGATTTTCTCTCTTATTAAATGGTCAATATAAAAGCTTTTCTGTCAATTTATATCTTTCTGTAAAGTCTTCAAAATATGTAAAAATCAGAAATATTTTATTATTGGAAGCATGGAAAAATAATCAAAATATCTTCAAAATTTAAGAAAATTAGAGGAAATGCGGGCTAAGCAATAACAATTTTAGTTTAAATATTTATTTAAATTTAGTAATATAAGCTGATAGACATCATGATATTCCATCATTTACTTGAAGAATACAAACTTAATATCTCAAACAGATGTCTACAAAACTGCAGATAAATAGATTTATTTTTATCATCTTTTAAATTGAGAAAAAAAAGGTAGTGACCTTGACCTCACCTTCATGCGAAAACAAGGTCAAATTTGATTAAACTGATACAATCATTTAGTTATATGATCTGTTTGACTGTGTAAAAATTTCATGAATTTCTTAATATAAGAAGTATGTCTTATAACGAGAAGACTCCTTCCTTAAGCTGATTCGTTTCTTAAGCTTGCTTCGCTTGCCAGCGCTTCGCAACGGCGCTCGCCATTAACCTTTATGAAAATTGACATCGAATTTGTTTTGTAAGCTCAATTTTAGGTTTTGCTTTTTCAATAGTTTGGGATCCAATTATACCAAACACTGCTTTTTAAGTCCAGCATAAAAAAGTTTGTGTTTACATTAAGGGTGGTATGGACCATCTTTCGATGAAATGTGAATAAAAGTACATCATATTCAAAATACTTTCACCTGTTTCGAATTTTTAAATTTTACAATAGTCCTTGTGACTAAATAGGGAATTTTTTTTTAAAACAATGATGATTTTGTTTACTATTTTCCTAGAGATTTACAAGGTGTGTGGATCGATGGGTTTATGTGGTCATCCGCAAACAAATCCATGAACCAAAACTGTCAATATTTAGATCCCCAATTACCGATCAAATTGAAGTATATTGAATATTCTGGTTTTCGTTGTGTTTATTACAACTTCACTGACAAACAACTCTACACAGATGTATGTGATGAGCAAAGACCATTCCTTTGTGAAAGTTTAACTGATGGTAAGATAATGTTTATGTGTAAAGTAATTCACTTGATATCTGTTTATTGATTATTTGACTTTATACGACCTTATTTCTACAAAGACTAGGAAGAGATTAAATGATGATAATTTAAAATAGTTAAGTCGAAATTGAGACATTTTTGTTTAGAATTACTGGTATTGCAATATATGCACAGAGTCGACGAAAAAAGTATGACTCGCTCACGTATTGAAAAAACTTTATTGAAAGGGCGCCATTAGAAGCATATAAGCTGCGTGTATATAGTTAAACTTCTTCAAAAGTTCATTTTCTCAAGCCAATCTATATACGAGCTTAAGAGAGATGGGGCTTTGAATAAATTAATTTTGATATAATCAGTTGATCAAATCAGGAGGTCAGTAATTTTGAAATTTCACCACATTTTACTATATTTTTATATGAAGAAGAAGTGTAACGACAACCGATTTCTGATCAGTCAAAACCAACAATATTATTTTTCTTTGTTTAATATATATACAATAAAACTATTTACATAAACAAAATGAAAACACTCAAACATTAATGCATGAATAACGTCCAATAGTTGTGGACCCAATTCCACCAAGTCACAACATCATTGCGTGTCACCACACCAATGCGCAGGAATCACAACGTTTCCACGTTACTGCCTCACCACGTTTCTACGTCAATACGTCTCACTGCATCCACGCCACTACATGTACATAACTGCATCACCACGTGTCAACGCCACCGAGTCACCACTACATGTTTTGAGCTCGTCCGTGTCGGACCTTCGTCCATTCCAAGGTCGTAGACTATCCGGAACCTCGTCCGTCCTCGTCCAGCTTTGGCGCAATGTTTAGACACTCGTCTTCACATAAGTTGAAAGCCTTCACCCCGAACCTTAAATGATAAAGCTTACATAAGCACACTATTAAAATGACACTTATAGTGAGCCATGCAATTGGTAATAAACAGAGTATTTACCAGTTTCACACCTTACGAACGGCAAAATATATTTTATTTTTTTACGCTGTACGAGTATTATTGAAGAACAAAACGTGTCTTCAATTTCACTGTTCATTTCCTTACTCTCTTTTCAATTCTTTACATACTCCCAAAAAAGTGGGGGAGCCAACTCAATGATTGTTAATTTTTCTATGTTTTTTTTTATATGTAAATATAAGTAAATTACTTATATTAACATATAGAAAATATGTTTGCTGCCCCCCCCCCTCCCCCTTGATGCTACGTGTCTGTACTATATTCTTTGCATTTCACATTCAAAAAGTTTATTAGTCTGTGAATCAACATGAATTGTGCTCTGTTGGAAACAACTTTTAGGAGAGTAATGTTGCCTTGAAACTACTAGCAATGTATTGTTTCTTGCATGGGCCAATATATGCCATTTGTTCTTGTGATTTGATTTGATTTGATTTGATTTGAACATATTTTTATTATACAAAAATACAATTAGGATTGGGCACAAGTTCCATAACTTAAACCGCCCTCTCCCAATACAAAGATATAATACAATAGATGTGTACACAACATACATAAAGGTCAGTGGATAAAATGGCAGTTTACACATATGCAGTTGACATTAATATAATTTACAATGGTGTACTAGTAGTTTGTTGTTGTGATTTTTTCCAGGTTGATGCTCTCTGCTTTAAGTGCAAATAAAAGCAGATTTCTGTGTTTTTGTTGCGGTTCCTACACGGCTAAAGCTAGCAGCCACTAATAGCAGCCACTTACAACCAGTAAGGAAAAACGGCAAAGAACCGAGAGTACTCGAACATCAATATATTTTTTACCCCACATATTTATGTCGATTATAAAGTTAATAAAAATAATTTTAGTTCAAGTCCTCTCAGTACTTTGGTGATTTTCCCTATTGGCTGCTAGCCTCTACGGGCTTAGTGGTTGCTGTTAGTGGCTTCTAGCTTCATCTTTGTGTGATTTCTTTTGGTTGTTTGAGATAAAAGATCACATCCACTTCAAAGAAAGATTGTTTCAAATTTAATTTATCCTACAAGTCAGTTGATACAGGTATGAAACTCGAAACGGAAAAACTAGTACCATACACGAGTTATTAAATGTTATGAGTCAATTGCTACGCATCTACATGTACATGTAAACAACCCCTTCCTTTTTTGTTCTTTTTATCATTTTGGCCCTATAGCAATTCCAAAATAAATACTTAATATTTTATTTCAAAAAACCAGCATTTTACTCCTACAACTTCATCTAAAGACGAGAATTCGAACCCCATCGAAAAGTTATACAAGTTCTTACTTAGCATGCACAAAATGATCAGTTTGAATTTTTTAAGAATAAAATAAAATTAAACGTTATAGCACTTCAGACTGAAATCTTTATTTGAACATGCGTCTATTGATTAGCAAAACGCAAACGGCAGATATGAAGTTTATTGTGTTTATTCTACCGCAAACGGGTTCTTAATGTAGATAAGCCAGATAATAGTTAAAAAGACTTGGATGAACGCTCAGCATTGAACTTTTTATTTAATGCAAGTACCTATTTCTTTCTCTTTTTTTTCTTTAGATCTAAATGACTGTTTTACAGTTAATGCAATTACGTCTGTAAAAAATGGCCCATGGAATGGAATTTGTTTATTTAGAATACGTCCACTAAGTACAATTGAAGGTTGCAAATCTGGATGCTTGCATGATTCGAGGTGTTTTGGTATCTATCACTCTGGAGATTGCAGGGATTATATGTATCAATCAATAGGAAGCCAATGTCATTTCCCAAGGGCAGCGACCTATCTGATCCACAAAGGTAATTAAGTAATGTAATTAACTTTTTGTTCGACGTTTAAAACCATGCACCTGAAAAGATGCTTGAAGGTACTTCAAATTTAAGTTTATTACATATAACGTAGAAAAATATGCAGAGTTTTAGATACTGATAGTCACATATAGATACATGCAATGAAAGTCAAGATAACACTCATAATGCTCTTTCAATCCTTTCACTTTTTTTACATTACTGATTCTTAGCATAACCCTGACATAGTTAAGTTTATTATTAAAATCGTAATGGCTCTCGTGTGGGCTTTGTTTGGATTCTTTCCGGATGTTTTAAAAATGTTTTACCAGAAGTAAGTTTGTTTTCTCTGATCATATTAACATGTTTCAATCAGGTTTTACCAGTATACCTTCAATTATCATTTTCATTTTCCGACAGCCATTAACAATATTTTTTCTTCTAAAATAAAATACTTAATGTTAAACAAATTCAAAATGTGTGTATTTGCCATATATTCCTGATAACAAGTCGAATAATTACAATTTAACATGTGTGAAATAATACAGAATTGAGAAAAAAGATAACCAATCAAAGACTGTCAACAAAATAATGACAAACGCTGCAATAAAAAATCGATAATATCTTTGCATCAAAGTAAGTAATTTTAAATCAAGTATTTTCTGTTTTTGTCAGCAATTTCAATTATTGTTTTCCATGTAAACCTAACGGTTCTAGTACAAGGGTTGATCTGATCCAAAAGTAATGTCACACTATGCACCGTGCTACTCAATGCGCTGTATTGTATAGAATGAAACATCAAAATTTGCCTAAAAAAATTATAATTTGAATTTAAAAAATTGATTACATTTTGTTGAAAACTTAACAAAATATTAATGTTTATAGCATGATTTATACGTGACATCGCCGCGTCATGAATTTACGTCTTTTTTAAGGTTTGTGTATCTGAAAAAAAATACATGCTTCAAAATTTGAAAAAAGCCCCAAACAACACAATATTTTGAAACAAATACAACATAAACTGTTTCTAACTGTTTTAAGAAATTAAGGAACGTCACCGTCCATTTCGGGTAAATACACGGTGCCTTTTGTCTCTAGAACAACGAAAAATAGGCCGGTAATGCGAAAAGTGATACGATGCATTTTTGGCTTCGATAGAAATCACTAGAAAATCAACTGGAATTGATAAATCAACCTAATATTGAGAGCGAGTGAATAAATAAATTAAATAGTTACAAGACATACGCTCTGAAGAAAAATTGAAGCTAAGTTCTTATGTCATCAGCTATATTATAAGGCTACGTTCATGACTTTTTGAAGAGTCCTTGACAAACTTATCGCACATTAAATAATCTAATAACATTTTTGAAAAAGTTTTCTCGTTACGTCACAAATGAAATAATTTTATTACAATGCCCCGAAAACTGCTGAATCACGCCGGAAACAGTTATATTGCCCTCCCGGAAATAGTTATATTTCACAGGAAACAGTTATATTGCCCTTTCGAAACTGTTATATCACCCTCGCTTGCAATTATTCTGCATATTAATTACGTCGGTTTCAAAATTCAACGAGCCAGTTGCTTAGCAAACGTAAACGTAAACAGTTCCTCGAAAATCAGAATGTCAGGACAACGTCTGTGATTCATTTTAAATTCCGAGGTACTGTAATTGTTTAATTGATTAGAAAACTTTGATAAATACAATTAGAGTAACCAAGTCAAGCGATAACGCGCTGAAAACAACAAACGTCAACTAGACCTTTAATTACCGGGGAGAAAAAACAGCTTTCCGAAATTCAGACCAGTCAGTCCCAATGATTCATTTTAATAAGAGCAGAGTTAACGCACATTATCAATATTTATTGAAACTAACAAGCACAGATCGACTTTCTACAAAACATTTTACATTGATTTGTAAAATATGAACATTTTTTAATAAAATACACTTGTTAATAAAAAAAAAAATACGGTTGTAAACCGCTTTTTGTTTAAAAATGTTATATAACATATATTACATGTCTTCTCGGGCGACAATACCAGAATATTTGTTCCTCTGTGACAGGAAAGCCCTGGAGTGTTATGTCGCCCTCTGCCTTCGGCATCGGGCGACATAATAACACTCCAGGGCTTTCCTGTCACCTCGGGGCAAATATTCTGGTATGTCGCCCTCGAAGCCATGTAATATATGTATAATACTACTCCATCGATCACAAAATGTGTAATTATTAACTTAATGCAAGAAAAATGATTAAAATGTATATAGAGCATCATAGCCATTTTTTTTTTATAAAGTACTAGTTTAAGAAATTTTACCATAACGATAAGGATCTAGAAATGATGTCGCTAGCGTGCGGCGACTGTCCTTACCTCACGCTATACAAAATTTATTAGGTTTAGCAGACCAACGGGTACGCGTACTTGTACTTGTAGGTTACAAGTTAGAACTACACGTACCAGTTCACATTACTTTTCTTTTTTAGCAGTTACAACGCGTACTTGTACTTGTAAAAGTTTTAAATGAAGTTTTTTTTTATACCCTCTCCTTATGATTGCAAGTGTAAATTTTATTGACACCGTTTTTTTAAGTAATTATTTATCAATATTTTTTTATTAGTGATGATTAAGATTTATTCGTTTTATAAGAAGAGATAAGTGTTTTAAAACCTTAATACATTTAGCGAAAATTTATATTTTTTTTATATCAATATTCGCAATAGATATTATGTTTTAGAAAACTAACATATTTGTTCTAATAAATAGCCAACAAGAAAAAATGTCACAATTTCAACCTTACGGATACATTTGCAATCTACACGTATGTTCATTCGTGTGCATATGTGTAGATATTCGGTAAAAAAAAATGATGACGTAATGCACATATTTTCCTTTCTACACGTACACATACCCGTACACGTTGGTGATAAACCTCTCCAAAATTTTCAGACCTCAATTGAAATAGGTTGATATCTCAAACCACGAATTTTTGTCACTTTACGCCAATTTTGCAGGTTTTTATCACATCTGTGACATTACTTTTGGATCAAGCCTCCTATAAATTTGCACTAAAGTATATAAATGCAGTTTTCAAGTTATTTTCATGTAAAGCTTAAGGTTCCAGTAGATAATGTAAATTGTTATTTTGTAAAAGGAATATTCAATTTTTTACGACTTAACTTTGACGTAGTAATGATACCATATGAAGTATTCATAACACTTGTAAATAAAGTTTTGTGTCACGAGCGATTTTTATATTAGATCGGCATTTAAATATTTATTGGTGTACACTCGTTTTCTGTAAGGGTAAACTCCACAGAAATGTACACCTGTGTCACTACAAAATCGGGTATATTATTTTTTTAGCGTTTTTTTTTTTCTATAATATGTATTACATTAATTTTGATCACAAACGTATCCTGACGTTTATCATCTACACAAAGATAAATTAATTGCAATATTTCAAAACCGAAAAAAATAAGACAATTCATATACTTTATACTACAGATATAATGTGTATAACATATTTTTTTCATATCTATCTTATAAAGCCATCTTCGTGTACCATGCAGTTCCATACGTGCCGGTTGCTCCAAAACCATTTTATGAGTGGTGTCCAGGTACATAAACATTAAAGTAATCTTAATTATCCTATATAAGATTAAGATATATATATATATATATATATATATATATATATATATATATATATATATATATATATATATATATATATATATATACCTTTTGTCTGTCTCTCCGTCCAACTGTAAACTTTTGACGTAAAACTCTAACATTTGTGGCATTACTATCCAAGCATCGTGATATGGTATCGATTCAAACCGTGACACCTCAACTAATACTGCAGCCCCCGTAGGAATTCGAATATCGATTGAATATTAATTTTTTGCAACAACTTAAATTTGTTACATATATATTTGTTCCTACAAAGTCATTATTGTTCCTTTCATTTTATTTCTTTATATATCTTAGGTACATAGATAACTCTACGAGAAGGGGGTTAAAATCAGGTTCTTTATGAAATGTTTAGAAAATCTGTATCCGCAAAAATATTTCCGCCAAAATTAGAAACCCACCTTTCAGCAGGAAAAAATCAAATTTTACTCCCACTATTAATCTTTTATACGGTATCTCGATTTCCGATTAAAATTCTTGTTTTATTTTCCTAATTAAAGATTGAAGAAACCCCTGAAATATTTGAAGAAATAAATGAAAATCAATTTAGCTGGTAAATGGGAACAATTAACTTTTCTTCACAGACATTTTTGGGCCTTACGTCTGGAAAATAGTGCCACGCCTCCTGAATGGTGGGATAGAGGAAGACCCCTCCCAGTCTTTTACCGGACACACGGCTTCTTTGTGTGGAATGAAATGCCAGATGAGGCAGTCATGCCAACTTTTCCGATGCAGTACCCTAACAGCAGAATGTGATTTGTATGATGGAATTGGCTTCAAAAGAAGCTCAAACGTGACTGGTAACCAGTTCTTTCAGAAGATGCCAAGCAGTAAGTCTGTTTCAACATGTTCCTCTAATAGTACTGTGGCATTTATTTGCTTCAAAAGGTTTTTTTTTTTCCTGATTATGATGATGATGATGATGATTATGATACATGTATTAAACATGATAATACTTTTTTTTTTTTTTTTTTTATAAAGTAACGTTTAATTTTCTTCTTGTGCAGTGTTTGAAATTGTCTTATTAAGGTTGTGTGACCGGTCGAGACGAATGGTTTCCAGAGTATCAAACTTGTATTTGGACGCCAATATACGCTTATCCATATGAAGAGGCAAAAAACAAATGTGAGGCTGTGGGGAAAGTCATGATGGGAACCGAAAATTACTCAAAGATTATGCACCTTATGAATATCACCAACGCAAGTAAGATTGGTTGAGAAATATATCAAAAAAGGCCAAGCAATATTTTTCTGTTTGTACCATCACGTGCATTTTATCATTTTGTCTAAATTATTAATTTTAGAAAGTATTCACGTATATACCCAACACGTTGGAAACAACACATACCAATGGAGTAATGGAACCAAAATTCCTGCCTCACAATGGTGTCCTGGACGGCCAGCAGAAAACACCGGCTGTGTAGTGGTTCAAAACGACCCAGATAGCTCCTGCCCCCAGGGAGGACTGTACGACATCCCTTGTTCCCACAATAATCGATTTTTCTGTGTGTAGAAGGAAAAGAAAACTGTAAATTCCTAAATCTACGCAGGGAACTAATATCCATACACCATTGCAAGAAATATACCTCGCAAAAGTTAAAAGCTTGCTTTTATTTTTTTTTTCTAACAGCTATTAGATGTATGAAATTATCACAGAAGTTCGATTCTCATGATTTCGCGGATTTCAGTTCTTGCGTAAGATAAGGAATCTAGAGTATATAAATCTGTTTTCTTTAGCAGTTCCAAAGAAAATACATAATTAAATTTGATGTTCAGTCTCAAATTTTATTGCGGTTTTTCATGTCTATACTACTATAAAAAAAAGTATGGACTCGATATTTTGTTCTTTTAATACTGATAAACTTTTGTTTCGAATAGTATAAACATTGTCCTTGACTAAAGTTTGATAATCGAAAATTATTTTTCTCTATAAGTGTTAATTAATTTATTATCGAAAAAATTACTCATAAAAATTCTGAATTGAAAATATTATATTCGAATTTCATAATAGTTTTGATTGCTAGCTTCCGTCGGATATAAAGTAAATAGTTCCGATCTACTTTTTTCTGTTTTCAATTTGCAAAGGCGTTTGGCATATTTTTATTGATGTCATGCAAATCAAATATTCCTTACGAAGACTCAAAATATAGCTAAAACTGCAAGTCACCATGCGTAGATTCCATGTTAGGAGGGGGATGTTAAAGATTTTTTTTCATTCATTAATCTCATTCAAATCCCACATTGTAAAACAAATAATGAAACATACATTCAATACAATTTGTGAATTAACATAAGGATTCATAATCACTCTGGGTAGCTAAAAAATCACACACCTCATTACCATTAGCAAAACAATAATAATTATTGTTCATGTAATAGGGTGGGCCTTTCTCAACCGTAAATTCCCATGCACCTCATAGTTTGTTGGGGTGGGGGATGGGAAAGTGGGGGAGGGGGGGGGTGTTGAATAAGACTAAAACCAATAGAAAAGGAAAGGGGAAAACACGAATGATAATAATATAACATAAATCAAACTATTTAAAACATTAGGGGAATAGAGGAGGGGAAACCACCCAACGTACCAATATATATTTGGAGAAATCTTTGAAGAAAATAAACCCCAAAAATTTATTTAGCTGCATTACCCAAAGGGAATGTGCTCTTCATATTAAAGCTCTTGTGCAAATCTTATTCGTACCAGACCATCAGGCTATCATGCAGTCAGTCATTTTGAGTACAGTATTACAAAATTTAAAAAAATACATGTTTCATTTCTTTCGATTATGCATTAAATATCATACATTTGTGTCTGATTATAGATTGCATTGTTTTGTCACAAAATCCTTAAATCATTTTCTCAAATTATCTCCATCTTATTCGACCCGTGCAACCCGGATTAATGTCGGGGATGATTTTATTATGGTTGCAACGCCATTTTAATTGGCTGATTAAATTCGTCTATATTATATAATATAACTAGCCTACGTCACAAAACCATGCACATGCAAACTATACAATTGACCTAAGGCTTACGAATAAATTTATTACAAACAAACGTCAGTCCTGTATTTGACCAGTCCTTATGAACAGCTTGTCAGCGCAGCTCCCTCAGAACCCCTGTATTGATATTCGAGAAACTTTAAGTCTATTAAGGACACAAGACACAACAAGAAATTTTCATCCTATCTTTATAGGAATTTCGTCTCTTTTGAACTTAGAATTTTGGCCATTTATTGAGTATATAAAATACAATATATCAGCAAAACTACTCTTAAACCGCTGCTAGAAATTTCCTAAAACTTTGTATGAACATGTATTAGGAATGTGCAGATGTTCATATTACCAGGAAATAATTCCATTATTTTTCGACCCTTTTAAATTAAAAATGATGACCCTATATTTAATATAAATGTAGTATTTAGTCCTTTGTCAGTGCAACTCCTCTTAATCCACTGCATTAAATTTTGTGAAACTTTGTAGGTATTTAAGACATAATTTGTTGATGTGAACATTACCAGGAAATATCAAGTCCATTATTTTGCACTTTTAAATTTGAATTTTGCACTTTCAAAATTGAGAAATTTGTTAAAGAGAAAAGTATAGATGTGCATACATGTACTTGCAGTAATTTTTGATTTGATAATTTTCTGGTTGCCTCATTTGATCGTTTATTCTGCATATAAAATTGTGAGTTCTCCTACGATTTTTTCACAGTAGTTTGTTAAAGATATCATATTTTTATAGGTGATTATCAGAAACGCTTCCAGATAAGTGGGGAGTTTTAAAATCAAATTATTTTCTGTATTAAACCTGCCATTCATCTTGGTATCATTGTCCAGTAATAGGGGAGCGTGGGTTATGTGAGCTTTTCTTTCATTTATTAATATTTCGTAATGTTTTTTTTTTCAGAACTTATTGTATATATTTTTTATTAGATGTGTTCCGTGTATCATGTGTGTTTGTGCATTTTATTACTATCAAATTTATCTACTGGCTAACATAATTCACAAATCTTTACTGGCGGTTCAAACGCAGGTCTTTGGCTCACCTGAGCTTTTGAATATATTGTAAGTTGTCTGTCGTTGTTGTTATTGTAGAATGGATGACTGTTATATTTGTTCAATGAAAGAGGCAGAAAGAAGATATATAATAACGGAAGGGTTTAGTGCTAACAGTTGTTTATAGTTTATAACAATTGGTGGAGTGTGCTAATATAATACATCTTTTTCTCAACTTTTGAAAAACCAAATAGTCTGTAATATCCAAACTTTTACATACGCTTTCTAATATATGTAAATTTAAGTAAGTTCAAATCATCACCCCAAGGAATCTGAAATTTGTTCAAAGGTTATGATCAAAATAACTAAAAAACAGCATTGAAATATATTTCTGAAGAACATGAAGAGCGTTTGAATAATATAGAAGCAAACTTTAGAATCAAGCTATAGATTGTTTCCTCTGTGGGTCAGATAGAGGCTTGGAGGAATGGGGTGGGAGAGGTTATATATTTTATTTCTTCTCTATAGTCACCTATTACAACCAAACATGATCCAAAGCATCCTTATGCAATAGCAAACTTACATTGTGAAAATAAGGGGCTAAACTTCAAAAGAACGATAATCAAATTACTTTGAAAATTACTTATAATATATAGGGTATCTTAAAAATGTATACTTCTTCATCATGCACAGAAAATGACAATATTTACAATAGCGCTTATAGGTCAGTGTAAAATCTAATTTCGTTAAATTAGTTTTAATTGAAGTTTTTTGAAAGAGATAAAAGAACTTGTTTGAAAACTGTAACTCTGGTTAGTGGTGTGGCAAAAAAGCCTCTTGTTTATAAAGTGACTTGTGGTTATATTTTTCCACGATTAATAGCTTTTGGTATAATTTGCTCACGGAAATTTAAAAGAGGTTAAACAATTGAAATTGTATTTCAAATGTTATTTTTGTAATCGTTACTGAACTCTGTTAACATGTTAAAAAATAATCGACAAGTTATAAATTATATCGTTATAGACACCAATTTGTGTGTAAAACAACTGTATTTTTTTCAAACTAGTGAAATTATTAGGTAGCTAGGTTGTTTTCATTCAAAAGTGTAATCCACATCTCTGTCTAGATAGATATGTTTACATTCAATTTGATGTTTACTTAGTTAACTAATATGTAAGGTCATGTCTTGTTGCAATTAAGGAGGCCGACTTGGGTTTTTGGAGGTAAAACACCAATAGAAAAAATATCAGTGTCTAAGAAATATATGTTGGTACTTCTGTCGTTCATGTGTCAGAAACAAGAATTAAAGACAATGTCTATATATCGAAACAAACCAGACTTTCTAGACTGATCGAAATCGAATTATAGGATAAGTGATACTAACATAGAAATACAAAACATTGTCTTGTTTTTTTTTTTTCAAATAGGGCGCATCTCAAAATAAAAACTTTCCTATAATTTTTTAAGGGGTTGTATTGCACCTACAATATATAACATACGTTGAGGATTCATATACAGAAATAAATATCTCCGATCGTGGGTTGTATTTTTAAACGATTCCGAAGAAAATATCAATAAACATATCTATATTCATGGCCATTCACGAAAGAGCTTCTGAATACTAATCATTTAAGAACAAAATCAGCAAAATTTTCTATTAAAGTCATCTAACTTTTTGTGTTTTGAACTCAGATGAAAATTACTAAATTTTGTTGAAAATATAATAAATTTCTCTATACTGGGTAAGTACTTGACATTGAAAACCCAGGTCGACCATGTTGAAATAGAACCATTTTAACAAGTCCTTGGACTTTTGGTAGGATGTAACTATCTATTTCTTGCGTCAAAACAAGTTAAAATGACGCTGGTTTCAAGTGAAATATACACAGATTGCGTAGTCTTAGCTCAAAAGCCAGAGAAATCTTGTTGATTTCAAAAAGCCATGGCTGAATGGCCAGCAATGAAATAGACAGGCCTACGTCACAAAGCTGTTTGACACAACTACCCGAAGTCCAAGCTCTTGTTAAAATGGTTCTAATACAGTGCTCCAACATGTTGTTACAACCCGAAGGATATTTTGTAATGTTTTATTGTTTATAAAATCATTAATAAATGTTATGTGTCGTATGATGTGTCTTCTTTATAATTACGGGTCAGCAAAACTTATAAGAGTTAGACGAGGAAATACTCACTGGAGGAAGCATCAGTCAAAATAAAAGCACAAATAAATTTTAAGACACCATGGAAATTTCTATTAACTGTTTTTATCCGAACTTTCTTATACAATCATTATTAAAATTGCAGGTGCCTTTGAATAAAGAGTAAAACAAAATCTGAAAAACTTATACAGTAAACTGTTTCTTATTATTGTTTCTGTTTTGGATAGGAAAGTCTTGATAGAAATTACAATGTTGTAGTAATATTTATGACTTTTGAAGAAAGATTTAAAAGAATAAAAATTTCAGGAGGGTGAGTAGAAAACGCACGGTTCTATCCAAGAGTATATGTGATATAAACGGTCGTCTGTTTAGAGTATAAATTTTTGTAGAAACGAATGCAGTAACAGTGTTTTAAAATCATGAAAAATTATACCATATAATATAAAAAATACAGCTCCAATTATCAATGCACAATGTTGATAATCTTGCACAAAACAATTGTCATCAAAACAGTTCACATTTGTTTGTGAAGAGAGGCTACACAGACCAACGTTGTTTATGGAATAATAAACATTGTAAAATGATACAATACCTAAAGAAGTTGCCCAACAATGGGCGCAGAGGCCTCATTACTCAACTTAGCTTCAATGGCCAACTGACATAACTTTAACAGAACTGACAGAAGAAGCCTTATAAAGTTTAAAAAATTCAATAAAACACTAAAATTCAATACATTTTTACGTTGTGGCCATATTGGTTCTACCAAAGGGTCCTGGAACACTAACCCAGGGGTCATGAGTTTTACAATTCAGGTAAAGATCTTCATGAATAGCATAACCATGCATTCAGTTTATCTCCCCCTGCTGTGGATGTCGAGAAGAAGATATTCTAATACATGTATGTAATACATTTTCACTATATGACCAAATTGGCTCTGTCCTAGGGCCTGAATACAGGGGCCAAGAGTTTTACAATTTAGTATGAAGGCTTCATGAATAAAATAACCATGCATTCAATTTATCTCCCCCTTCTGTGGATAGAGAGAAAAAGATATTCTAAGATTTAATACATTTTCACGATATGGCCATATTGGCCATCCGTAAGGCCTGAACCCCAAATACAGGGGCCATGAATATTACAATTTATTTAGAAGGCTTCAAGAATAGCATAGCCATGTATTTAGTTTATTTCAAATACATATAGTAGTACAGAATAAGATTTTCTAAGATTGAGTACATTTTCACTATATGGCCATATTGGCCCC
This sequence comes from Magallana nippona, assembly GCA_033439105.1. NCBI lineage: Eukaryota > Metazoa > Mollusca > Bivalvia > Ostreida > Ostreidae > Magallana > Magallana nippona. Next base: position 37,630,218 of record CM065920.1, read on the forward strand.
ACTCTATGGCCTGAACCCCTGACCATGGACCATGAACTTCACAATTTAGGAAGAAGGCTTCACGGACATCATTATAACCATGCATTTATTTTTTTTCTCAAATGTACAGTTTATATGGAAGTAGATTAGAAGATTTTCTAAGATTTCATACATTTTCACTGTATGTTCATATTGGTACAACTCTAGGGCCTGAACCAGGGGCCATGAATTTAATAATTTTGGTAGAGGGCTTCATGGACATAACCATGCAATTAGTTTGTTTCCAACTTGTGTGGAAGTAGAAAAGGTTTTTGAAAATTTGGTCATTTTTTGCTTATTTGGCCCCCTCCATAGGCCCTGAGCATGGTATTGTCATAATTTTCACAAATTTTATTCCTTTCATCCTAGATATGCTTCAAACTAACAAGAGGTGTTTGTGAAACACTTATGCCCTCCTCCCTTGACGACCTCTTTGAAGAAAATGAACGGACACTGCAAATACTAGTTATTGGAAATTTTCAAAGTCCAAGGGGCATAACTCTGTCAAAAATTGATTGATTGTACCCAAAATTGAACCTGAGTAATTCAAGTGACCTAAATCTGATTAATGCCTAGTATATTTGACTTGGTTATGTATATTTAACAGTGTGATTAAAAGCAAATGTATAACATTAACCAAAATCAAACTGGTAGATTTATAAGTTTAATATTAACGCATTACAACAAACATGAAACCGAAAAATACACAATCTGCTTTTAAAAGCAAGTTACATATATTGTACCTTTTATGTTTGATCAAAATAAATGTGTATTTTAGTTTATAAGACATTTGGATCAAATTAGTTCGCTGTAACATGCTAAAGCCAATGAGTATCACTTTAGTCCACTTGTAACATTTACAGCTGAAAAACTTCACATTTCATTCATCCAAGTCCTCTTCTGAGAACTCCTGCTCCTCACTATGATTAGAAGGTTCTGAATCAGCATCAGCATGGTCCTCATCTTCTTCAACAATGTCCTCATTCTGTTCAGGCCTGTCCTCAGTGGAATTCTGGGACTCCTCCGAAGTTTCATGCAACTTTTTGTGACACATAGGGCAAGTATCTTTAACATAGAGCCATTTTTTAAGGCAAGTCGCATGAAAGAAGTGTCCGCATGGTGTTATTTTTGCAGTAAGAAGCTGCTGGTAACAGATAGGACAGACATCATTATAGTTGTGAATCTGGTCTTCAGATGCGGTTGGTAACAGGGCCAGCTTCTTTACAGCCTCTCTCCTCAACAAAAATGTCCTCCACCCACTCTGAAGTCTCTGCCACACATTGAAATAACAATGGATTATCAAAATGGAGGAATTGATCCAGCTCCACTCACCGAAAATTGATTCCTTCATTCCGTAACACACGACAAATACTGCCACAATGAATTCCAGAATCCTCACAAAGGATCGAGTATAATACACAATATCATCGAGCGATTCCCACGGGTCTGTTCTCATTCCATCGTACATAAACAATGTATAAATCACTAATGACCCCACAACTTGGACTGAGGTTAAAAGGCAGCTGGACATGATGACCAGAAGCCAGAAGTCTAAGTCAAAATACTGACAAATTGAGTAAGTCATGTATAGTGGAAAAAGCCAAAGGAATGTAAACAAAAGTATTGCACGCATATGTTTAAAGATATTCTTATTGTGGGAGGCACTAAGAGAGAGCAGAATGGGGTCCGCCATCTCGTACATTGACTGGATTAATGAAGAGGCCACAATAAACAGTAACACACACATAAGGAATGCCCTCTGGAGAGGTTTAAGGTCAAGGAGACCAGTCTGTACCGCTATAAGCATCATAGTGAAACCCTCTGTCCATCCACGCATGACGTCCTGGTCTGCAGTAAAAGCATTCCATCCCTGCAGATACAGTTTGGTGAGAGTCAAAATATAACAGGACGCATAAGCTATGGTGACACACAGGGCTATCAGGCTGATGGGTGTGGCACAGCACTCACCTACACAGGCTAAGATAAATAGAAGCCACCCTTCTTGCGACAAGCTTAACGGAGTTTTCATCATGTACACATAAAGCTGAGAACAGAAAAGGACAATCCAGAACACTAGAAACTGGATAGGAAGGAGAATGGTGTGCCAAGCTGTGAAGAGCAGGGATATCCAACCAATGGCGTCTGCAAGAGCTTTCCATCGTAGGATATTCTCTTTGACTATATCTAGCCCAAATCCAATGTTGTTGAATAAAAATAACATGATTAAGATCACTGTGAATAATGAGCAGAAGTGATGAATGTGCTCGAATGCAGCGAGTGGTATTCCTGCTATTCTCGCTATCATTGGGAGTGTATATATAAGCAATACAAATCGCCGCCAGGACGTGATGTCTATAAGGTAGGCTATGAATGCTGCCATCACACACTGCACTGTCAGATGGAGACCTAATCTCTTAAGAGCTGAAGTGTCATTCAAGATGTATGTCTCTGGTTCAGCTATCTCCATTTCAACGTAAATCTGAGCCAAGTGATGAGCCATCAGTAGAAGGACCAGGCTTACTATGTACATGTATAGAGAGACCAACTTCCTGAGAGGCATCAGAAGAACAGCCACGGCAAAGGCCAGGACTGGAAAGAGAATTTAAAAAGAAATAAATCTTCTAAAAACTATACCAAAATACTGGTATTTATCACATGTTAAGCTCAATATATGGTTAATATTACTGATGTAATAAATTTTTGATTTTACACTGTGAATTCTTTCACTACATGACATCAGATTAAACATAACATAGTTTAAGTCGGATGATTGTGTTAGACTGAAAAGTAACAAAATATTAAATACAGTTGAAAAGTCAAGAGGTGTAATTGTGAATGATTTAATGCTGCTTTATAAATTCTCTTTCATAAATTGATATGAATATGGTCAAAAATAAAATGTTTGTTAAGTTTAGAACTTTTTTTTTCATGCCTAAAATTGTTGACAACTCGTTGTAAATGTGTTGTGTGTCTCACAACTATGATAATTATAGAAAAGATTGAAGTTTAACTATATAGTTGTGGTAAAACGTGATAAAAAGATTTTTTCATGATTTATATTGGTACAACATGTATATGATTTTATAAAACTGGTTTTGTGTGTTTCCTATTCCCTGGCCAAGGCTCGGGGATAAAAAAACATATACCGGTACCATCACAGATCATGAGATCTTACATGTATATATAACTAGATGTACTTGTACATGTATATAATAAGTATACAAATTGACAAAATTCCATGAAAAGATTAAATTTAGGTGCCAATACTCATTTCAATATCATGCATAAATTTTTATTACTATACCATCTTTTTTTATGTTGGGAGTTTTAATTTTCAGGATTTTTAGGATATTAGTTTTCAGAATTTAATTGTGTTTATTTGAAAAAAAAATGCTTACTGGAATAGTAAACTGCTGTTGTAATAAATTCTGCATGCCCCGGATCTACTGCTTTACTTTCTACAGCTTTTTGTGGATCTGTTCTGAACCATACTTCCATTATAAATAGAGAGGGTACCCTCAAAATAACACACACTGAGGCTAGTAAGTACTCCCTCTTTAATTTGAATGGCCCCATTCTTCCTGGAAATAAAATAGAAACAAATTAAACAGGATTACAATGTGAGGTGTAAAAGTTCATGTAAAGAAAAATATCAAGCATGGTATTATTTCCATCAAAGTGCAAAATACATTTGAATAAATTCATTTTTCAAATAAAATTTCCTCCGAATGAACATATATATGCAATAACCTTGATTACAAATAACAGTGGGTGTTCTCCATTTTAGTTGATTCAACACATTTTGAATTTAATTTTAATAGCAAGCGCAGCGAGCTCTAACTACAACGCCTGGGCGAAGAGAAAATTCGGACTACTGCTACCTTTGACATACAGAAAATTCTGTCCTCAGATTTGTACCCACAATTCCATGTAAATTGCAAATGGCTACCAATGTCATGATCTCACGAGGTAAAATGTATTTTAAGAATGTCATGCATTTAAAAGATGAATAAAACATTCTGCTGATTCTAAAAAATGGTTTGCAACTGTTTGTTTTACATTATTTTCCTGGTAAATTGTTCGGAGGAATGCTACTTTGACGGAACCTGTCGAGTGATGTTTGCTCTAATAACATGACGTCACAGTGTCTAGACTAAGCACGCGCCCTTTAGCGTAACGAATAAATAGATAGGCGGATCCAACAGTGCACATTTCTGATGAATCTGATAGTGAAATTGTGATCGTTGTTAATGGCCAATTCGCCCTCCAGATCGCCACACCGTAAAACATAACTGTTTATACATGTATACTGGAGCGTAAAATATTTTTATTTACATTGATGCATCCATTTGGTAAACCACGCTTTAATTTATTATCATGTACCCATGTGTATTTACAATTCAATTTATTTGCACCTTATGATGTGAATTAGCTAGGGTATCTCAATTCTCCAGTTTTAATACACAATTTAATCAGTCATTGAAAGTTCAATAATTAAGTGTATTGATAACAAATTTTAGTGAATTTAGGGACCAAAACTAATCTCAATTTATTTCTGTCCATACATAGCCATACAAGTGAAATATTCTTGAGATAAATTGATTTTCCTATAAAAAAAAAATAATTAATAAACATAACTCTTTAATTCATGTTTTATTCTTAAAAATGCAAACATTTAAAATAAGGGAGTAAAAGTTAAGATACTTCATGCTGAGGAATTATCCAGAGATCTGTGATTTTTTGGCATTCATAAATACACCTACCTTCGCTTGCCAAGGGTTTGTGATCTGCAGGAGTGGCGCGGATCAGAAACCCTTGGCTAGCAAAGATGAAATATTTCAGGGTTCTTGAAAACAATATTTATTTACATACCAGAATGAAGATTTGTTTACATGTTTTTGTATTTGAATCCCCCTCCCCCCTCTCTCTCTCTCTCTGAAATATCTAAGGGTTCTTGAAAACAATATTTATTTACATATATGAATAAAAATTTGTTTACATGTTTTTGTATTTGAATTTCCCCCCCCCCCCTCTCTCTCTCTCTCTCTCTCTCTCTCTCTCTCTCTCTCTAACTTGTTCGGCTAAAGAAAGTGGCTGTTAAATAAAAATCTATGGAGATTCTTCACATTAATTGCAAATGATATAGAATAAGGTCTGGATGATAGCATTTGAAATATTGTGTGAGGTGATCCAAGAGACTTCCGAATGGGAAAAAAGATAAATCTCCACAAGAAATCTGTTTTTCGTTCCTGTGAAAATCTCTGAGAAAAAAAAAGAGATGATGTTTTAATGAATGATTTCAATTGTATTTCTTTTAGTTGTGTATATTTCTATAAAAATCGTCAAAATGTGATGGGAACAGTAACCTGAGAAAGACTTTAGTCTAGTATATCAGGGCTTGAACAAATTTAACAAGGACCGTGGGCTGGCCAATGCTCTTGGGCAACAATAAGAATAGAGTCCAAACAAAACAAACAATATATGAGATGACAGGCTAGAGATGATGAAAGGGCATCTATTGATCTAGCCCCATTTATATTGGTTTCGCCCTCCAAACGGTTACACCGTAAAACATATTACCTTTGGACAGTAGGCTATTTATTCTATCTCAGTATCTGACAATCTGTCAATCTGTGCACGTCACGTCAATTTTCAACTTTCTCTTTCACCGGAAGTTATTCTCTGGATTAAATACTAACAAAACGAATAAAATATAAAATATATATATATATGAGTTTGTCATTTTGTATACAAAAACGTGAATGAAATCGATTTTGTATAAATATTATTCTAAAGGTATATTTTTGACCACAGTAAATGATTTCCGTAGAAAAATGAAGAAAAATATTAATTTCGTTTTTCGATTTGAAAGGTACTGTCCAAGGAAACGTCATGAATTTTCGTTAAGGATTTTTTTTATATTTCTGGTGATTTAAAAACCCACAGATAACACCAGAAATGGCATGGAAGAAGAAACTTGAAGTTCTTTGGGAGGTCACATTGCGTCTGCCTCCGGTGTTTGTCATGGACTGCATTTTGAATAAGTCGTTTCTTCCAGGATTTACTCTGTTTCAGTACCAACCATCAATGCCATGGCTTGAGTACATTTTGTGGTTATTCATCATGACATTCGGTTAGTAAATGACAGCTTACCTTCAGATTATTGATTCAGGCCCATAAAGTATCATATACATCTTACTCTGCTTTTTCAAGTACACAGATAATTCCATTTTTGAAGCTTACCTGGTATACCTACATTGTACAAGTGGTTAGCTCATACCTGTGTAACGTAGTGGGAGAAATAATGACAGACCAGACCAGGATTCGAACCGACAACTGTCACATTCCTTCCCCTTTAAATGATCTTCGCCCTCGAAGATCACCCCAGGCTCTTTCCCCTGGAAGGAGTTAACCTGTCAAATCCCGGGCCCCCTGAATCTCTAGTCTGGTGCTCTACCAACTGAGCTATGGTGTCGATATTCAAACCAGTGTGGTCCGTTATTGTTTTTTCCATCCTGTAAAACCTTATACAGTTAAACAGGTTGGGACCAATCGTCCAAATGGGATAAAATAGCCCGTTCAGGATGTAATAGCCCAAATGAAATATATTTTTTAATTTAAAGTGCAAAAAAATGAAAAATTTGATTTGGTAAATTTTGATAAAAATATGCATTAACATATATCAAATGCAACAACTTTTGGTTAATAACAAGTTTTCCTCTAAGTCTATAGTTTGTAAGATAGATCCCCAAGAAGTTTTAGATATAATGAGGGATCAATCTCCGTAATAGTACGGTTACAGAAAAAGTTGTTACATTTCATCAATTCTAATGCAGATTTACCATATTTTTAGCAAAATAAAAAATTTCTAGTTTTTACATTTCAAATTTATATCCCATTTAGTGTATTATATCGCAAACTGGCTATTATATCGCCTTTGGGTGATTGGTCCCAATCTGTTATATGTAACTTCAACTATATAGTCTAGGCCCATATGTAATAAGGGTATGACAATCTTGGCACTAACTAACTAACATCTGTGCCAAAAGAAATAACTTGTAGAACTTGTTTATCAATCATTGTAAAATAAAGTTCAGGTTAATCTTGGTTTGATATTTAGACAAACACCTTCACAAAATCTGGGGACAGTCCTTCCTAATTTATGCCTTCAAATTCTGCTTTGACTTTGTTGCTTGTCGTGGTTACAGTTGTATTCACTGCTTCAGTTTTGCAGCTTAAACATCCTTCTTATTATTTATTAATAATTAATAAATTGTTGTTTTTTATCCTAACCTATAGTGATTCTTCCCCAAAATTTTTTACAGCTGGTATAAATATTATATATTTATATACATGTATAAAATATATTTGTTTTGATTTTGTGTCAATTTTTACTCATCATCCTTGGAAAGCTTGATGCATGTGCTTGTGTGAAATGTATATTCAATTTGATGTAAAGCTTTCAGATAACTCTAAAGGAACTCTGTTTTGTTTTAAAAGGTACAAATAAATGGAGTTTTGAATTTTAAAAAAAAATCTGCTGTAAAAATTTTGTTGGAATAATCCTATAACTATAATGAACAGAAATGCATATTAATTGGTAACAATAAATTTGGAGGTTTTTCAAGTTGGAAAATCAAAGTAATGAAGTTCCACAAATGCATTTATTACAAAATTAACTGCAACAGGATTTCCAGATGTGAATTATGAAAGACTGTCCAGAGCAAATGTTTTAATTAGTCCTATTAATATTGTGATCTAGTCAAGCTAATCTCTGACAAGTGAATGTAGTAGATGTGTTGGCATTAAAAACGATATATCTTGCCTCCTGCTGATTTTTAAGGAAATTATTGGTTAACAGCAGTCACGTGGAGACCATGTACATATATATTCCATACATCGTTAGTACTCAGTACGAAATATATCTCTCATTATGACATTATTCTTGGAGTATAAAGACGCCACGTTTTGTACCCAAATTGAAACTTTTAGCATCGTTATAAGCAACTTGTTTTATTTACTTTTTATCAATAACACAAAGGCTGTTAGTAAGATATATTCGTAACATGGTTTGTAGTTGACCTAAACATGGTTTATAAATGTATATGTAAATTCCATATGGGGAATTAAGCTCCCATATGGAATTTACTGACCATGTATTTATAAACCATATTAAGTCAACTACATACCATGTAACTAATAATACCCGGTAACCGTTTTGTAACATATTTTTAATAGTAATGACCCAGTTACCTTTACTTAGCTGCAGAACTAAAGCCTTTCTGGAAAAAAAAATGATCGATATACAAAACTTACAAAAGAGCCAGAATTTGGCAGGTTTAGCACAATCTCTTAATTTTGCTACAAAGTTTGTTCAGGTACATAGGATCTAGCTATTTACCATGAACAGAAAATCAACAGCATTTAAACTTTGAAAAAAGTTGTAAATTGCTGTTTGATCATATTTGCACTTTAAATAGTCTAATCAAGCTACATGTATATTTGTATATAGATTTATTTAGTGTATTTTTCAGTAAATTACTGCCCTGAACATGCTGAAGATTTTGGAATTTTTTAAATTATTAACTGTTATTTAGGAGTTTTTCTCCCTGATAATTTTGTAGATGATATACTGAATTAGATTCTGTACCCAACTTTTATACATTCAATATATGTCCCACTGAAACATTTAGTTTACTTTTACTGATATCAAAGTTGACGGGTTGCAGCCCTCATAAACCTACCCCACCCCCATCCCCTTGTACTGCAAAGGATGATGGACAAATATTTTCCGTGACATTTTTGTATGTTTTCATTATCTTGAGTGGCCACAGTCTGCCATTATTGATCACATTCACTTTGTCACACAGTGCTTCATGCTTAGAGGTGTAGCGATACAGTGATATATCGATCGTATTGATCATGAGAGCCCACGCGTATCGTATCGTCACCTGTGTATCGTGATATACTGTATGAGTTAAGTTTCATTGACTTTCTAGAATGGTTACATAGTATACATAACATGAAGACATTAAGAAATTTCAGTTAAAGTTAGAAATAATTTGTAAAGTTTTATTCTAATCAATTGAATTTTATATCTCTACAGTTTGTTGATTGATTTTGTAAATAGTTGACATAATTTCTTCATGCAATACTATTTCTTATATAGAGGTAGGCAACATAGATACCAGTTTATTTATAGTTGACAACTATATCGTGATACATGATATATCGCATTAATATATTGTGATACGTATCATATCGTGAGGTAGCTGGCGATACTCAAGCCTATTCATGCTGTAGTTGTATTGTTTCTCAATGACCTAATATGTCTTTTTTATTGATATTTGCTGCAAAGGAAGAGAAAAATCCTAAAACGAACAAAACAAAACCGACATTCCCATGCACACATCCAAACAGTTTTACTCAATTAAAAAAAAAAAATCAAATTAGATTTAGGCATGTTTTACATGTTTTAATAAGTCTTTTATGTTTTGTGTTTTAGTGTTTGCCCTTGCTGTGGTGGTATTCCTGCTTTCCACTAGCCAAATACAGGACATCTACAGTTTTACAGCAATGGTCACCTTTCTGATGATGTCATACACATGGAACCAGGGCTTCCCAATACTGCCCGAGAACCAGAACTCCACCCACCATAGTCATGACTATTATAATTTAATGCAGAATGCAGTAACACAGCTCTTCTTAGCTTATAGTTTCAGTTATATATGGATGTTAAGACAAAGAACTTTACCAAGGACAGAAATTAAGGCCATTATTTCACTAGGAATGATGACTTCCTTTATGTTTCCCTCCATTATATTTTTAGTGTGTCCAAACTGTGAGTATTTATCCTGGGTGCCAGTGATATCTATGGTCGGTCCAACTTTTGCTATTGCCATAGAAGTACTCGGGTCTGTCAGAGCACTTGTCTGGACTTTCAGACAGGTCTATAATGTGATCAAAATAACAATCAGTGCTATTGGAATTCAAGGATTTGTGGAACATCACTGGATTCGACTCCAAGTACCTAAAGTGCTTCGAGTTTTCTGGATAACGAGGCTTTTCTATCAGCTCACTTTATTGTGTGTTGAAGATTATAGTCAGAGAGATGAGAGCCAGCATTTACTGTACTCCCTAGATTATTATTCTATAGTTATTCGATTATTTACCCAAAGCTGTGAAAATTACATTGCCATGCTGGGGATGACAAGTATGGTATCCTATTTTGCCCATCATGTGGGTGTATTCCTGGCCTTCTGTGTGGGATCAGACTCTGAAGAGGACAGAAACATGGGCACTGTGTCTGCCATCTTATTCTTCATTCTGGGCCTCCAGACAGGTCTAACGGGACTTCGACCAGATGTGAGACTAGCTAGACTCTGCAAGAACTTCTGTCTCCTCCTTACTGCTATCTCACATTTTATACATAGCATGATTCATCCCATCTTGATGTCTCTGAGTGCCTCACAGAGCAGCAATGTGGTGCGACACCTGCGTGTGCTGTCCATGTGCGTGTTCTTGCTTACCTTTCCCACCTGTTTACTTATGTATTTATGGAGTAATTACAGTATCAGCACCTGGTTGTTATCGGTCACTGCATTCAGTGTGGAAGTCATGTTCAAAGTGATTATATCTCTGACTGTGTATGCCTTATTTTTGTTTGACGCCTATAGAAACACTTTCTGGGAAGGACTGGATGACTATGTGTATTATATTCAATCCACTGGAAATACAATAGAATTTTTATTTGGAATTTTTCTGTTTTGTAATGGAGCCTGGATAATGGTATTTGAATCGGGAGGAGCCATTCGTGCTTTTATGATGTGTATTCATGCATATTGTAACATATGGGTGCAAGCTAAGAATGGATGGCAAGTTTTTACCAAGCGGCGAACTGCAGTCAATAAGATAAATTCTTTACCTCAGGCCTCTAAATCAGAACTGGAGTCACTCAATGATGTGTGTGCTATTTGTTACCATGAATTAAACAATGCTAGAATTACTAGGTGCCAACACTACTTCCATGGTGTGTGCTTAAGGAAGTGGTTGTATGTTCAAGATAACTGTCCACTGTGCCACAAACTTATCTATGCCCCAGAAAATGTCACAACAAATGCTCAAGAAAATAATAATCAAGATGAATATGAGGAAGATATAAATCCTGGGCCCATGGCACCAACCCATGTTGAAATGGCTGCAGGACAACCACAGTTAAACCCAGTGATTGAAAGACATCAAGTTGGTGGAAGATTAAACAATGGAACCTTCCAGCCTGCAAACACACTAAGAGTTCATCAAGATTAGTTTATCAAATTTATATAAAAATCAATTATTTATTCAACATGTACTAGTCTCTTCTTATGCATGGCCAGAAACCCACAGCAATCTATGCTTTCTTCCCATTGGCCAACTCTCTGAATTTTTTTTATTGTTTCATGAATATTTTCTCCCTGATATGATTGGTTCCTTCAAACTTTGGTGTTTTGAGTCTTTTCTAAACATCACCATGTTTATACTGTTTGGATATATACTTTATACATATCAACTGTTGTGCAACATATGTTTTGAATGATTATAAGTGTATATAACACATATTTGATGTTATTTCTTTTAAACTTGCTTATACATGTTATATAAAATTGTATAAATAAGGCCAAAAAAATTATCTTTCGTTTTTAGGACCGAAAAATTCAAATTATAATAAAACAGACATTTATTTTATTTTTGATTTTATAGAAAAATTTGCAAAGTGGAAAAACTCAATTTTCATACTTAAACTTTTAAAAGTTTAAAAATTAAGTCATTTCCTTTTTGAATAGAATTTCAATGTGGAAGCAGCAGTGCCAAAATCAAAAATCATTGTATTTTGTTTGTCTGATATATAACTATTAAGTGTAATACTTTTTTTATGAATGGTCACTTAAACTACGTAAGTATTTTTCAATTTTCAAGATCTTTGTTATCTTTACAATTACCTAAATTTCTAATAGCCATACAGTATAACCTATTTTCTTTATGTTTTGTAGTTTATACATTTTCATTTTTTGAATGAGAAGAAGCAAGACACCCTTTAATTGTTGCTATATGATCACATGCCTGGTACTATATCAGAGCCTTATGATGGTCAATTACATATGTAAGCTAATTTAAGGACACAATTTCCATCTGAAGTCTCCGGTACAATGTACCATGGCCTCTAGCTACCAGTTGTTTGTCCATTGCTGCTTTTTTCACCAATGTGTATCCTTGTATGTAAATTAAAGAAATTGTCGATTAATTCTGGTTTGGAATCAGTATTTAAACTTACTTATCTTCCATAAGGCAGGTTGACTTGACAGGTGTAAAATTTAATGATTTTGAGAGAATGGATATCAAAGAAAATTTTATACAAGTATACAAAGATTTCAATTTTGGTGACCTTAATTAGGTATCAACTGCCAACATATTTCAAAATGAGTAAGTTTCCAAAATATTATGCTATTGTGTAAAAGATATCAAAATACATTTCTCAAATTGCATCAAAATTCTTTATGATATTGAAATTTTACATATCTCTATATATTTAGTGAAATTGCATTTTAGAATTTAAAGTAAGTTGAAAGAATCCAAGCATTTTGTGTGCCCCTATGTCACAAATAATGAATGAAGCATTTGTGACATAACCTGTATTATGGAGAATTAATTTTATACTGAATTTCTTTGTCTCAATCAGTTGGTTCCAACCCTTTTATAGGATGGTTTTTGCGTTAATTTTCAAACTTGAACACTTATCTTAACACTATTTTTATAACATTAATTTATCTTTTACGATATTATATTACAAAATACCAAAATGATTTTAATGCAAGTTGACAATGCATGCATATGCACAGGTCAAACATCTGGGTCTTAGTAATTTAGCTTTTGAGCATTTGAACTCGGTTTCCATCTTGTAGCCTACCAACTCTTTATTTTTATTGATATTGAATTGAAGGGCTCAACATTTAAATGATTAATGTTAATATCTATTCACCTGTGAGTTTGTCTTGTATGTACATTGATAGATAGTCTGTTAATTTAGGAATTAGGAATAACCTTCAATACTGTTGTTAGTACAATTACATTAATAGTTTTATTCGATCAACTATTCAAATCTTCATTTCCCTTTTTGCAATTTGATGTTATTATATTTATTATATTTAGCTGAGTGATATTTTGATGGCATTTGAACAGAATTGTATCACTGAATAGAGAGAAAAAATTGAGTGATTGTTTTCATTATATAAAAAGTTGGCATATTTACATTTGATTTTAGTGTTAATATAGTGGAAATCAGATAAATAATGTTATGTACAATATGATGAATTACTTCTTATTGTCAAAATCTAATAATTCGCGTTAGTATGTGCGTTGCTGGCTGTTTTTTGTTTGCTGTAAAAATATGTTTATTTTATTTATGTTATTTGATAACAAGAGAAAACAGACAGCTAGGTAGAACAGAAGTTGTATTTTAATGTATCTTTACATGTATATTGTTTGAAGTTAGCATGGTCGCTTTCTGAGAGAAACCTGAATGCTTTGACACTGTTACATTACAGAAAATAAACCTTAAAACAAGGGATTCATACTTTTCTAGTTTTATTTTAAAAATTTGGGAAGAAAATCGCATACATACACGAATTATGGAAATACATGTAGGTGTAGTTTGAAAAGCTCATATTTTAGATGAGATGGGGTTGAAGCTTCACCCTTTGTTCTCTTCTCCATTATATTATTATTTTTACTTGGATACTTGGATATTGGGGGGGGGGGGGGGGGGGGGGCTTTCTTCGAAATCTATTCCCATATGGATGGGGAGAGCAAAACACAAAGCAAAGTTTCAAAAACATGTATTTGTCAAGTGTTTGGAACCATTCCGTAGACTTGGTTGAAAAGCAAGATGGTGATCTGCAGTGACAATCTTCTGGACTGATTCAATCCACCGATTTATCTGCAGAAAAAAAGAGATTATGTCTCAGATAATGATTTTGATAAATCTCGTGCAATTCAGTCTGTTTGCGATATCCCTCGGGTCCGAATGAATGCCCCATCGTTCATTGAAAAATATTAACGTTTTCCAGTGGGCACTGCTAGTTTATATGGGCTGTATACAGTTAAGTTTATTTTCGCCTCGTGTTACTTTCGTTCAATCATGGTTGCATACGATTTCGTCCTATTTTGAATTTTGCCAGAGCACAGTTGTGGTTATTTAAAGAGCAGAAACTTACAATTGTTGATAATTCAATGCTAACAATTTATTTTCACTGGTAACATTTCCAAAAACTAGCTAACTAGTTTGACTGACGGGATTTAAAACAAGGAAGATAAATTTTATGTGGCGCCGTTTTAAATAGTTTTGAGATAATTTCTGATTTCAGAAAATGATTTTTTTCATATCAAAATATATATTTTCTCATTTTTAGCTCACTGAGACGAAGTAGGGGGAAGCTTATGCTATACCCTCGGCGTCCGGTGTTATATAGTGCCTTTTCCCCTAGCCATCTTTTCCTCGGAAAGATGGCTATATAGCAGGTTTCCCTCCCTCGGAAAAATGACTATATAGTAGATCTTTCCCCCACGGAAAGCCGGCTATATAGTGGTTTTTCCACCTTTTTATAGCCAGACTACCCCCACGAAAAACCTACTAGATAGTAGTTTTTCCCCCTGTTTTACATTCCGGTCATGTTTAGGGCGGACCATTCGTGGCAATAGTTTGCAATATCTGAGATGACATTGATTACTCATAATTTAGGGTAATAAATGCATTTATTAATACATAGTATAAAATACAGGTTTTTTTCATCCCTGATATGAACGAAGACACGCGTTTGTCACATTCCTGTATCATCACGCTTTATTTCACCCTTTGTTACGATTTTTTGGAACACTTTTGCTCCTTTTATTCAGATTTCGAAATACCGCGGATATTTTTGTTTTAATCGATGCATATTTACGGTGTGGACTATGACGTTGTAACATGGACAATATTTTTAGAGGACGTCACAATGCGTTTGAGCGTCAAAAATGCGCCTGTTTTGAGATGGGAGAACTAGGATAATTAAAGCTGGATAAAGTTTTTCATATGAAAATATAAACGAGTTGTTTATCAAAAATATGATAAAAACAACAATACTTGGCAAAATCTGGATCACACTCGAATCAACTCTCAACCAATATCAGCCCCATGGCCTTCGTTCCTCCGGCTGATATTGGAGTCTCGGATTGATTTTGGGTGTGATACAGATTTTGCCATGTATTATTTTCTATGTAATAAGCTCCTTTCAAAGAAAATAACTGATAAATCTTGACTACATATTGCAGAGGGATTAAGGAGTGGAAATTTATTACACCCATTTGTCCCCAGATGCTATTGATTTTAAGTTAATACCTTTACAATTGACGATCTTAAATATAATCATATACTAGTATCTTTACTTCTAAATAATTATCTAACGGGAGACTGTGTGCAATGATTTGATAAGAAACTGATTTTTATTACTTTGCTTGATGGGGTTCTAAATCAAATGAAATTTCAGATTGTGAAATGTATTTCAAACTAGACAACTCATTAAATTACTTTTCATATACTCAGAAAGGTATTTTGTTCTAATTTTTTTCAACAAATAAAATTCTCAGATATATACAATCACTTGAAACTATATGTACATGTATTACAATGTATATAAAGACAAGAATACATACAAGAAAATTCCCTAAGAAACATCTACTATAAAAGGTCCTTTATACGTAGAATCTTTAGTTTTAAGTTTCGTGGAAAACACAGAATGTCCAACAATGTGTTAAAATGTTTAAATCAATTCTTTCATTTAGAGATAAAGTTTAAATAATGTTTTAAATAGAGTATAAAGTTTCTTTAAATTCTATTGAACCATCTCCGAGTAACATTTGAACGTATGCATTTTATTTGTTTACTTATTTCTTTTTACAAAATTAAAACGTAAAAATTGCAATTCGTCGATTTAGAGACTTTAGTTATTTCGAAGATTGAACCCGGGTCACCTAATGAGAAACAATTAATCAAGTCATCGGGACCGTCGCTGGGAAGCATATGAGTGTATGTCTTGTCAAATCATGTAATTTAGCAGATACAATCATGTAATTACCTAAATAAGTTCTATGTATGCCATGATACATATCTTCAATTTTCAGCATTGTCTATAAAAAATAATAAATCGGCAAAACGAAACTTAGCCTGAAAAGATGAATGCAGGTATATGCAAACTGAGGGTTAAAAACATTGATATTAAATCCTTACTATGTTTCCATAAATATTTTTCATAAAATTTGAACCAAAAACTTGAGGGAGAAACCCTACTATGGGGGAAAAACTACGACATAGTAGCTTTTCCCCCCGGGGGAAAGGCTACTATATAGCAGGTTTTCCGGGGGGAAAGCTACTATGGGGGAAAACTGCTATACAACACCGGACCTGGTTAAAGTTTTTGTTGCAGGTCCTGTATCTAAGTTATTACTTGTCCTATCTTCACCAAACTTGCATGGATGATGCATCTGGACCTACTTATGGACTTGAAAGACTTGGATGCTGAATCTGGGCCATGAATTTCAGATGCTGGAGGAGGTTAAGGTTTTTTGATCAGGTTAAAGTTTTTGGTGCCTTTTTGATAGCAATTTCTAAGTTACTGCTGGTCCTAACTTCACTAAACTTGCATGGATGGTGCGTCTTATGATACTGATAGGTTTGGGATGCTGGAGGAGGTTAAGGTTTTAAGAGCTGGTTAAAGTTTTTAAAGCAGGTGCCCTCTGATGATTAGATCTTAGTTATTACTGGTCTTAACTTGACGAATTTGTATGGATGATGTGTGTTATGACACTGATGCACCTGACATGCAGGCTTGAATGCTGAATCTGAGCCATAGGTTTCGGGTGCTGGATGAGTTTTAGTTTTTTGGAACAGGTCATAATTATGTTTAATAGATAATAGTACTATTTCAAACTTGCATAGTGTATTTAACTATAGTATAAATGAATCGCAGAGGTAGCTTCAGATGCAGAGCCTGATCTCCATTATCAAGGATGCTAAAAAATATATCTTAGTTATTACTGGTCCTAAAGGCAGGCTTGAATGCTGAATCTGAGCCATAGGTTTCGGATGTTGGATGAGGTTTAGTTTTTTGGACAGGTCACATGTTTTATAAATAATAGCTTGCATAGTTGATTGAACTATAATATAAATGAATCACAGAGGTAGCTTTAGATGCAGAGCCTGATCTCCATTATCAAGGATGCTAAAAAAATCTCTTACCTCACTCAAACCTGCTTGATAGATGTGTTTGTTGTTAAATGATATAACATGATTCCTATGATATAGTATCGTATAATATGATAAACTTTTGTTTTATATGATACAAGTACAATATTATATCACATTATATTATAAAAAAGGTATTTGATACGATATGATATTGTTTCAATTTTTTTGTACATTATGATATGATATTGTATCATGATATTGCTATGTATAGTATTGTATATTATGATACAATATTGTATAATATGATATTGTATAATATATTATTTTATCACATGATATTGTTTCATAATGTATTGCAATATAAAATATTGTATCATATGATACGATATTGTATAATATATAATATCGTATCACATGATACGATATTGCGTAATATGTTATTGGTTTATATATTATTAAATCACATGAAATTGTATAATATGATATTGTAATATATAATATTGTATTATATTATATGATATTGTATTATATAATATGCTACTATATCATATTGTATTATATAATATTTACTATATCACATGATATTGTATCATATAATACAATATCATATTATGTATCAAACATACAATATCATACAATATAATATCATACTATATTATACTATATAATATGATATGTTACAATATTTTGATGTATTATGTGATATTGTATGATATAATACTATATTGTATCATATGTTATATATTATGATTTTGTATTATGTGATCAAATACAATAATGTATAACATGATACAATGTCATATCATATGTTACAATATCATAATGTTTCATTATTTATGACAGAATTCTGTATTGTATTATATGATATATATTGTAAGTATCATAGGATGCAATATCGTATTTTATATTATTGTATTGATAAACATTGTATCTTATAATACCGTATGAAATGAACATATGATTATCATACAATTTTTTAACATATGATATACGATAATGTGTCAAAACAGTATCCATGAGTATCCAAGATCATTAACCATGATTTTTATATAATATGATAAAGGTGATGCCTCATAAAGGTGATGTCTCGTCTCTGTGAGCTTTGTAATCTGTGATTACCTATGTTTTGATATATGAAATTCCAATTCTTTATATAAAAAGTCATGCTTTTTCTGATATCAACAATTTTTGATTTGAATAAACTATTTCTGATATAAAAATTTTGATTATCTGATAGCAGGAAATAATTGTTGATATCATAAATTTTAACTGTCTTTTGATATTACAAAATAGATTTTCTGATATCAGAAAGTTTACAAAATGGCGAAGAGTCCTCACATAATTAATCAATACTCCCCTAACCCCCAAGAAACGTAGTGATCGCTGAACTATAGCGTCTGATTTACTTTCTAAAAATGTTTTATTTTTTATTGTTCTAAATTAATTCATTCTAATGATATAATTCTATAAGTGTACTTGATAATATGGTTATATTCGTTGTAAACACTAACTGTACGCATGATAATACGTAATACTGTAACATAATGTTTCAGATCGTTTTCCTTTCGTCTTTGCTTGCACCTCTTTGGGATCGACTTGGTTTGCTTAGTTTACGATAAATGGTAGACAAAGCAGTTTTAATTTCATCATTGATGTTACGGAGGAAGTTGATGAAGTTAAATCAATTGTACCATTTTATTTCAGTCTTGTTTATAGTTCTTTCATGCATCTACAGGTTCGAAACAAATTTCTGACCAGAAGATAAATGTTGCACCACAGGGAGCAGTCGCTAAGTCGATTGTATTTTAAGTAGGTCATATTTTCTGATAATTGAAAATGCAAGTTATTGTTTGCTATCAGAAAATCATTTTCTGATATTAAGATGAATTCTTGATATAAAAGAGTGATGATTTTTTATATCAAAATTCGATTTTTTTATTTGATTTTATATATCAATAAATGAAGAATAATTCTTGATATAAAAAAAAATATTTTTTGAAATCAAGTCAATTTTTTTTATACCGAATATTATTTTTGATATCAAGAATTATTTTTGGGTATCAGGCAATCGAATTATATTAATGTATTTTCTTATATCAGAAAATAGCTCAAAAATATTGAAACGGTGCCTCATAACATTTCAGCTATAGAGGTTTAACCCTCATAAATTATATTTCTCATGGTTTTAGCAAAGTGCCTGAAAAAAATTATGTATCACAAATAAAAATAAAAAAAAAACCTCTTTAAAGAAGAACATGAATTTCCATACATATGACCGTTTTTTAAGAGTTGTTTATAGCACAGTGACTATAGTCAAACTATTTACATATAAAAATGCACGGTCCATTCAATCACCACCCGAATGACTAAACCACACAAAATGCCTGTACACTTGGTGTGTACACTTGTCCCGTGCTTTCTTAAAAATATGTACAGCTGAACTTACTGATTAACATTTAACGCTCGTTTTCTGAAAATCGGTTAGTTTGAAAGAAGTAAATTTCTATATGAATCTTTATGACTCAAAATTATTTGAGTTAACACCCGGCCGACTGCCATCTATATATCCTCAACATAAAAAATAAATCCACAAGGCAGAAATACAAACACATGGCAAAATGGCGCTTTTCCTACGAATTTCCATATGATAGGACCGAAAAGTATTTAATAATTGAGACGACCCATTAAGAAACTGGGAAGGTAAATGTATGGGTTTTTTTTATTTTCACATTATAGGTATAATAGTAAAAAAATCATGCAAAAAAATTTAAGAAAAATTTCTAGGGTAGAAAAAACTTTAATCGGCCCCATGAATTCTGCATTAAATATGTTTTAATTTCATTGCCATTTACTTTGTTAAGATATAAATTATTTAGACCACTAAGAACTCTAAAACTACGATATGATGGCCAAAATGGCTTATAATATATCCATGTCCATTTTTGGTGGTTTACCAGCAAACAGCCACGCCTCTTATTCAAATGTGCATAAACAATTAAGAGGAATCTGCTGAATTCCTCGCAATTCTCATTACCACAACGAATGATAAACAAGTTCTACAACTTATATTTATATCTTTCGTTGGCACGGATGTTATAGCGAGGGGGTCATTGATGTGGGAATCTCATAACTAATATATGAACATGGTATCAACCTTACATAAACTGGTACCTATTCATAAATTATTAAGAAACAATAAAATAAATTATAAAAATAAAATAATTACAAATAATAACATTTAATAATGATAACATTCCAAAAGAGAAAGCATGATTTTTCGCAATCAGGGATCTTAAAATAATGAACATCATTTTTAAATAAAGACAGAAATCATTTCTAAAATTTTTAACCAAGTTCATTTATTATGAAACGCAATTTGTGATTTAAAAAAATGCTTTTTACATTAAAACTTTTCGACCACTTCAATGAAACTTTCATGTACACAAAAAGCGCGTTTGTTTCAATATTAAACAAGGGCAATTCACAGAATGTTTTGAAGAACATTATCATTTATTGTAAATGACGCAAAATTGAGAAACATCACGAAGTCATAAATCATTTTCCAGACATTCAAACATTAAGGGAATTTCTTTTGTGATTATGAGGATAAAGTGAAAGGTATCTATGTATTTAATATTAGTAAATAATCAAGTTTGTAAAGATATGTGCAGTTTAATTCGGCATGATATCATGATCTAATTTAGGCTTTGTTGATATACTATAGGGGTATAGTAATATATGTAATCGGACAAAATCCTTTTATGCCGACATGAAAATTATAAAACAAAAACCAATAAACTTCATCCGAACAGTAAGGTAAAATAATGTTGGATGATGAAATTAAAATTCATGATAAGAAATTATTTGCTTTAACTATGTATTGAAAAATAAATCATTACAACTGGTACAATTTAAGCTATATTTATGCATTGAAAAAAGAAGTAAACCATATTATTAAAAACAAATATAAGTAAATCGTAACAGCACCAAGCAATGATAATGGATAAAGGTACGCGTAATTTTTCGTTTCTCAATAAAATCTTAAACTTCATATAACTAGTATAATAAAAAAGAGTGGAAAATATTACATTAATATGTTGTATGTTTTTGATATAATGTTTGTAAAGTTTATGCAATACATTATTTCAGAATCAATAATTAGTAAATTATAATATAAGGAATAATTGTTATTAAATAATGGATAATGATAATTATTCATTGCATGAAAATATTGGGATGAATATTTTTATTCAATTATACTTTAATAATACAAACAAACAAAAAACAGTACATGGACATACAAAACATTGATGTTGAATAAAGATAATTTTAAGTTGATGTTTTTCTTGAAAACATTCATGTATACTAGAATAAAAAATGTGAAGAAATTTTAAAATATAACATATAAGAAAGAGAATTATATTCATATGAATTAATTACAATACATTGTTGAAATAAATAACGTGTTTAATAAATGTACGCAGTGCAACATTAAAAAGGAAACAAACAAGATTAAGGAAATTCCATATGATAAACGATCAAAATTACAACAAAATAAAGAACAGCCGAAAATAAATTCTTGCACTTAACAAAATGAGTAAAAGCGTTTTCTACATGTACCATCGATAGTTTTAACCAAACGTCAAGACAAATCCTTATTTATTTGAGCACGATTTCCCCCAAAATAATCAGTCAGGATTACTCAAAGACCTATTTTTAAATAACGAATAAAGTCCACGTGGTTTTATAGAAAAAAAAAATGTTTGAATGATTTAAGGTATTGCAATAAGAATGAAAATTTTTAAAGAAGAGAAAAGGAGTGGAACCCTTAAGAGTATTTCTGAACTTTGTAGGGTCTTTTATCCACAATGTCAAATCCGGATACATGCATTATACTCGGAATTGATATGTAAAAGGAGTATTTGGCTGTATCCCCTGTCTCTGTAAATCACAAATATGTTTACAACAAAATTAACAGTTAAAGACCACAAAGTACCGCTTACTTACGTTAAATTCATATTTGCACCCTATCAATCAGGAGAAGCGTGTAATTAACGACACCAACATAGCTCAAATCTGCAGGAAGTTATGATGGAAACACACCCACCCCCCTCCTCGCAGATTTAATTGGTCGTCAACATTTGAAGAACACCCAGTCATTTACAAGACCCGCATGAATCAAAGTACAACCAAACATTTGTTTGAGAATAATTGAGCGGCAAATGGCGAATTGATGGATGGGATATGCACACGGTATTGTGCAATTTTTTGGTAACTGCACACCGTGTTTCTGGATTGGGGTGACTTCCTTTGTATAGCATGTCACGTTC
This sequence comes from Magallana nippona, assembly GCA_033439105.1. Taxonomy (NCBI): domain Eukaryota; kingdom Metazoa; phylum Mollusca; class Bivalvia; order Ostreida; family Ostreidae; genus Magallana; species Magallana nippona. The sequence continues at coordinate 37,652,820 of CM065920.1, forward strand.
TAATGACGACATGGCGCTGGTGTAGAGTGGGCCCTGATTGTTAGCCAGAGAGACCCGGATTGTTGATAAGCAGTGCCTGTCCCAGAATGATACGAGAAATAATACCAGTTTCCTTTGCTCTCACCAAAAAATCATGGATCTTTTTCAAAGGGCCCTGGTCTTGAAGTAAGCCCCTAATAACTTTAATGAACATTAGGATAACAGCTGGAGTCATCCGTGCCCCTGATATATCAAATTATTCTCCTCCAGCAAACGGTCATCGATAGTCTTACATATCTTGGATAGACAAGGAGCCAATGATTCTGTTCACAATCTCATTGCCTGTTTCGAGTTTCCAAATCTTAATTATATAATTTAACATGATTATTAGGCCCTGAACCTTTTGATGCAAAATAGCATCGTAACCTTTATTTAGGTAATTACCAAGGACTGAAAAAACCTTCTTAAACATCTTTTGCAAGTCATTGCAAAATACGTTAAGCTTTTTGTCATATCTAGAGGGCACCAAAAATGGTAACCCATAAAATTGTTAGGCAAGTCTGAATAAGATAAGTTATGTTTTATTAATTTCCTATGTTTTATCAAATTCAAATTCATCTGGATAACATTTTCAAAAGATAAAAATCAAAAATGAAAACTTTCAATACACGATAGTATCTATGATAATGTTTCAATTTCTGAAATTATCTCACAGTTTTAATTGAGATATTTTTCGCATTTTCAAGAAAATTAACTCGTTATAGCGTATAAACAGACTATTTCTTAAAAACTGCATAAGTGTACTATTTAGAGGTCAATTATTAGAATTTTTCAGGAAATATTTTTAATCTTTGTAGAATGATATGATAAGGAAAAATATAGGCAAAATGCTACAATAACCATGATAATTTCAAAATTAAATCAAAAGAGTATCAAAAATGTGGTTTCGGTGTGGTTGTTAAACTTTTCACCATTTGTGGAAAAAAAAACATGCACGGAAGATCATCACAATGTGAAGAACGTTACCATGACAACATCAATGGAACAAAACATTACACCATGATAAACAAGGATTGGCATGGCAAATGAAAACAATTTTACATTGATATTATTGATCATATTTGTGATATAAGCGATTAAAAATGTTTTAGGTTTTTATTCTAACAGCCATGCAAACAAAATTGCTCTTGTAGATGCATCTGTTCATGTTTTCAGTTTTAATGATATCATTTTGAACCCAATTGGGCAACGGGATGCGTTGATTTGAAATAAGCCAGACTATTTAGTATTCTCTGCAAATGGAAAAATTCAAAATCCAATTAGGCTGGTTTTGTAATTGCCATTGACAGGTAGAGATCAGATAAGAAAGGATATCATTGCAACATCAGCCGGGAAACTAAACTAATAATGAATTATACAACTGAAATCCGATAACCATTGCATCTAAATGCACGTTCATTGTTGTTACATATAAAGAAATGTTGTCCCAAAGGAATCTTTTGGTCGAGAACAGTTGAACTGGAAACATTTCAGCAAACAGTTGATAATGGGATTTATTTATAAACGTATTAAGCTGGTATTGAAAACATCAGTTGCAAAAAAAAAGTTGCATATAGTATTGAACCAATTACAACAGCCAAAAATTATCATTTTCTGTGTTCATTTTGTTTTTGCTATTTTGTAGAAGAGTTGTCATATGATATATTTTTAATGTTTTTCATTTATTTGTTGTTACTAGAAGATTATGACATCAGAAATGATACTACTTTAGCCAAAGAGCAAATCTTTGAACAAGCAATATTTAGTCTTACTTAACTTAATATTTACTAAAAATATACAATTTGTTCAAACATGTACCTAATGTATTCAAAATACAAAATGCTTAAAGTCAATGCTGCTTGGCCTGGTTTTTTCGACCATCAAATCATTTTTTAATAATTATATGAATATTGTGTAAACATACTTTATTCATATAACGATTAAGGACCACTTAAGGCCCGTATCATTAATACTCCTTTTTACATTGTATTTCTAGAATAAGATTCTATAATATGTATGTATATGAATTAGCAGAAGAAAATATCCGAAAAATAATTTGTGTGTAAAGTTCTGGAAACATATTGTTTTGCGATGATGTTGATTTAACTGTTTGCATATACTATCTAGGGAAATATTTGGGACTCTTAGTGTTGGCTTTATTTATCAATTCAATATATAATGACAAAATAAATTTAAAAAAAATGAAAATATACCAAAACTTGATATATAAAACAAACACTAGATTAAAAAAAGGACAAACAGAATTTCTTCATTATATACCACAAGACACACTAATTTGGTTAACAAATTCTCAAACAAATAAACCCATTATCAAATCATAGGTCGAATACGTACCATGCTGTACAGACAACGTAATGCAATGTCAATGTCAGATTGAAAAAAAGGTAATATATTCACAGAAAATTTAATCAACAAAAAACCAGTAATCCACTCCTAATTTAAAACATACGATTCTTATATTTTGTATGATTTTGAACGAAAGTTGTATTCTTATGCTAATCGATTTTTAATTCCTTCTAATGTTTGATCCATTGCAAAATGTCAACCACCTCCAGGTTTTTTTTATATATATAAAAAAAAACTTAACAATTTCAGGGTACAATAAAACCAACATTCCCTATTGTTCCATTATGAACTTGACTTCAGTGGGATTTTTTATCAACTAACTACTTTATGACATTTCATGGGCGAGAGGTCCTTACAACGCGACTCGATAACAAGGAGTTGCATAGGCAGGTTATTATACCAATTCGTTCAAGTTTTTGTCCTATAGAATTTACCACATAAATAGTGTCGGAACACAGATTTGCCATTTACCTTATTCTTTCAATCAAAAATCTTTTAATTACGTCTTTTTTGGAATATGTTTGTGCAATTGTCGGTGAAAATTATCGTATTTTGCAAATCACCCCTGCCCATTTGTTTAGTATAAAAACCCTGAGAAAAGTTAGTCTAGGCGTGATTAGAATAGAGACTTGTACCATTGGTACGCCGTTCTCCAGAAGTACTGATAACCCGATTAACTACTTTGTCAAATCTGCTATATTGTTCAACAAAGCCTTTATCGCAATACTAAAGACAATAAGCTAGTTCTGTAACTGACTCTGGTTTAGATTGGCAGTGGCAGGCAGTGGGGGCATGTTGGTAAAATCTTATATTGAGTTTTGTGACACTAATGTAGTTTTAATATCGAACATTCACCAGGAATTAGTTTTTCAAAATCAGACCCTGGTGTGGCTAGGACATCGTCAAATCATGTAATAATAACCGATCCCTAGAACTCAAAACATTTGTTAGACATTGAAACAACATTTTTCATTAAATACAGATCAAAATACACATCAATCTATTATTTTTGTCATATATTTCAAAAGAAAACAAAAATGTATTTTTTTGAGGAAGATGTAAAGGCAACCTTCTTGTTCTTTTTTTTTTTTTGGGGGGGGGGGGGTTATGTTATACAGAAATGGAAGATTTTTCTATGACGTTTTCATTTATATATACAATATAATTATTAATCATGATATAAGAAATAAAGCAAAAACAGTGGATTGACATTTCATTTTATTTTATATTTCAAATTTCATACTATCTATTTAATACGACAAAATACAGATAAAAGACACATGTTACTATAAATTTTAACGTTTTTCTTGTGTAATGATGCATCTTCAATCTCATCGCGTGTATATCTATTGTTAAAGTTATAGCCATTTTTGTCATATAATTAACAAAAACGGTACGATATCTTCATAACTATTTATCAGCAATATTTATATTAGTTTGAAATAAATTTTGTATTATCTAACATTAAAATACATATCTGGTTATCATTTCAATGTATTGTTTCGATTCTTTTTACTAAATCTGAAATTAAGAAGATTATTTTCAGACATATTTAGAATTGATCTAATGAGTATTATGTATTATGTGACGTGTTTTTATTACAATTTAACCGCAATTTGTTAAGAATTGTCATGATATAATTAATAATGATTAGTCCCAGTATACTACATATTAAAAATACTCAAAATTTCGTTTTCTTTTTTATAATCTTAACCATTAAGAATACATATATGTAGTCTTAATAGTTTACATTGGAAAATTGTCAAACTATTTTATTTAGACTCTTAACATGTTTATCTAAATATTATTTCAAATGATTTTCAAATCATACTTTAAAATTTTCTCAAAAGATTTTTTAAATATCACGAAATTCCAATATATTCAATGACAAAAATGCTGCACGATCTAATGAGAGACTGACCTTCTTTATTATGTTAATTATGAAACGTATCAACCAAAAACTATATACTTTTGTGATGAAGATTTCAACCTCTAGGTGTTGCTTAAAAGGATTTTCCGTTTTGTAAACGGTACCATATAGCATTGTGCAACATTTGCCTAACACTTCAAAATGTTCTTGAAATATTATATTAATCTAAACTTGAAGCTCCAAACATTTAGAAATCAAACGTAAATATACACGTTTAGATTTGAAAAAAAATTGTACATTTTTAGATACTTCATTCCAAATTCTCACTTATTGATATGTAAACCTGGTTGGGGTTGTCTTTCTTTTTATGTCTCATATGTTTCTATTTCGCAACCAAATTTTGGAAGTTTTCATTTTGATACTACAGAATAACACAATTATAAGATATATATAAAAACTTTTTTGTGCTTTTTCTCAAAATCTGAACTCTCTTTTCCGTTAATTGTTTGAATTACTTTCAGTTCTTTTTCATTGTTCGTATTTATGGAGGACAACTTACAATAGAATGGCAAAAGAGATAATTAATATTAATAAGAAAACATCAAAAAGTTCTTTTATGAAATGACAGTTTGGATTGATTTAAATTGTGTGTCTTTGTCGAAAAAAGCTTTGGAAATTTAAGTACCATTTTCATCAAAATTTCGATCTAGAGTTACTCAGTTAAATCACATATATCACTCTTATATTTCTTTAAAGCTTACAAGATATGTTCCTCGTCTCATGCATGAGAAGCGTTTATTTCTAAATAAACAGGCTCCTTTTGTAGAGAAGAGATCTTAAAAATAAATTTACAGCGCTAATAAGTTGACTTAATTTTCACCTGCGTTCGGGGTTTGATTTACACCCTGCCTTTTCACCTACATTACGCTGATAAAATTGTTCTCTATTTTATTGCCTCGTACAAAATTGTTTTTGAACAATGGAATCTTATAATATCGTATTTATGATACCCCTGTGACCTCACACACGGGACAACCAGATGTGTAGACACTACTCTGACTAATAACATATTTATGAAAATCTACGACCTTCAAAACCAACCCTTTATGATAATGAGGCCAACCATTTGCATTGGGATTTTGAAGCACCCATCAAACACAACCACTGATATTGTGATCAAATATAGAAATAAATGTTTACATCTACACAGTTGTTTAATTTATTATTTTTAAAGATAAAAAGATAATGTTTAATATTCTTTTTTGCTAAGGTAGATTACACATTTTGTACGGTAGATTCAAAATGAAAAGTGGTGATAACGAACAGTGTTCAAAATCAGAAGTCCAAAAGAAAAATACAAAACAGGAGTAGAGCAAACACGGACCTCTACAAAATTAGAGGCAGGATCAGGTGCCATTGAGGAGTGAGCATCCTCTGTTGACCGGTCACACCCGGATTGTCTTCTTTGTCGTAATCAAACGTATAAGCAAAGATTAACAAAATTGTAAAATACGAAATGATTAAGTTTATAGGTATGAAATAAAATATTTTGAAACAAGTTTGAAGCGATATCTTTATCTCTGTACTGATCCACTGTCTTGAATAGAACCAAGAAAGACGTAGATTAATCGGCTTTTTACAGTATTACAGGTTATGTTCATCAACATCCGGACAGTTAATGAAGTAAATTAAAAACATTATCCCTTTTGTAGATTTTTAGGATTTTCTTTTTTGTTAGAACTGTGCAACAAGTGCAATTTTAATATCTGAATTTAATTTCTCATGATTCAACTCAAGACAGGAGGGAACAGAATTCGAAACATAATATAAAAGATACAATCTGTTAAGTTATTCCAAAAGGCTTTAACTTATTGACAGTGAAGCCTCCGTGATAATGAAAAGAATTCACAGACTACCAGATGTATACATAGGTGAGACCAGGTGCTTGCTGATAAGATAGATTTGTAGGAGTACCCAGCACCCTGTGCACAGATCTCATTTCTCGGGCTCAACTTTCACGATGCAAATTACGCAAGACACGTGTCTTTCGTTATTTCTCCTTGCAAAAATTTAGATTAAAAAAATCGGATATTTAAAGTGTTGGCACTGCTTAAAATCAATTTCTTTGCAGGATTATTTTTAGACGTGTAACATTTTTACATTTGCAAATGCTGTATAAAACTTTTGATTTTTATGACATTTGCCATAGATATATAAGATACATTGGTATATTTTGAAATGGACTTAAAACATGCAGTATTGCAATTCGTGGAGATGATATTAAAACGTTGTCTATACGATTGGATTCGGTTTTGTGTCCAGGGTTAGGAATTAAGATTGAACTGTCATCATGCATTTATCTAAAACATATGCAACAATGTCTCTGTGTAGTTCTTAAGTTGCTTTTTCGTGACAGATTAAGCCATTAAAAGGTACAATTTCACTAACTTTTTTGAAAACCATCAATTTGCATTGGCGGGATGAGACACGTGAATTATAAGATATTTAAATTACATGTACGTTTTTATGTTCGCAATCTATATTACATTTTCCTAAGTAAGCCATTATTTATTCTAAAATCACTAATGTGAAAATAGTTTTTTTTAAGGAAAGCAAACCTCATTTCTTGAAAACATGAAAACAAAACTATTTCTGTTTTATTTCTTGATGGATTTTTAACTCATTATGACTTTGCTTTATAGCACATCATTTCCATGAATATGTTATTGAACAAATAAAAAATACTATATTAGCAAAGTGTAACGATAATGAGTGGTAAAAATATGAAAAACTAACAAAGTTCATACAAGTTCTTACGTAGAGTGCTTTGTAAATATTTGGTTCCAGTCAGATTAAATTTTGAGAAAAAAACAGTTTGCTTTTCATTGCTTACTTCAAGCTTTTCCTTATACGATACATTTTTTTTGCAAATGTTTTCTTCTAGATTTGACTTTTAAAGACAAAATTCAAACTATCTGAGACATGAAGTACACGTAGCTAAGTTACGTGATTAAATCCTTTTAACTGAAGATTATTCGGTTTATTTGATCACATATTTTCAATTTTATACTACAAAATTGAAATTTGAAAATATAAACGTCCGTATTCTTAATTAGGACAGTTTAGTGTCAAATTAAGTCTCATAAGTTGATTAAAATTGACAACCAATACGGATATTAAGGAAGTAAAATACTGCTTCTAAATGTATATGTTCTTGTTCCTTGAATACCTAAGGGACCTAAACATGATTTGAGATATACATTTTATTTTGTATTAATGTATTAATGATTTACTTGTAACTTTCTATAATGATTAACAAAAACTTCAATGTTAGCAGTCAAGTTACAAACAAGATACAGAGGTCAGAATGCATTGCTAAATGTATTTAAGCAGAACTTGAGTCTTTTATTTGTTTATAAATAATGTAAAGTAAAGAAATTACCATTTCTTTGCCAAAGCAAGATAAACTGATCAATGTGATCATACATGCTATTATAAACAAAAGAAAGCAATATTTTATAAAACTTATACCAAGAAATATGTAAACAATAAGCTCAAATCGTGTCTAGGCCAATTTATTAGCGGTTGAAAAATATATCAATTTTAATCTTGTTTATATCAAATATAAAAACGCAAATATTTAACATTGGCAAAAACATTCTTAGAAATATTCATGTATATTTTAAAGTATAAAACATCAAAAATAGTTACACTACATAAATTAGCATTATATCTACATATACAAACTACACTAGATTTAGTAATTGTAGACGGACTCAACCATCTTGTGCATGTTTATAATTTAGTGTGTACACTTAAAAAGAAATCGTACTTTAAAAAAATAACTATTCAATATGTTTGTGGGAAGTCAAATTAAAAAAAACAACAAGATATCGCAGGCAGTAGGCACATAATAAACAAAGGGAATATGAATTACACACTTTAAGAGTTAGCTTTCATTCTTATGTATGATACTTTAAAAATTCAAAAATATTATCGATGTATGTAAAACAAAATCATCTCCGTGTTTTGCAGTATCTCTTCTTTTTTTATTGTATCAAAATTGCCAAGCATCTGTTCGTGCCTATGTTATATACCTTATCTATCCATATTTTATGCCCTAACAAATGACATGAGATAACACGTGCCTTTGGAATTCTAAAGTTAACACTTTCAGAAAAAAATATTTTTCTCACAGTCAAAAAATATCACAAAACGTATTTCTCAACCTTAGATATATGTTACTGCCAAAGTGCACCATGTATTTATCTTTCATTTAAGAAAGTGTTACTGCAAAACTGCAAAATGTTTTTATTTTTCTATTTATGATAGTGTCAGTTAATTGCTTACAACTTTATTAGGCACAATAAGAATTTCTTGGTATAGTAAGATTTAAAGCATCAAATTTCGATGTTCCTTCGAAAACCTATTTGGTATTTGTTGTTTTAAATCAATTCTAAATACTAATTATCAAATAATATGAAATATAGCTACCTTTTCTCTATAATAAACTACTCAGGAAAAAACTTGTAGAACCATTTATTCAAATCAATCATCATATCTGATTGCATTGGAATTGTCACATTTTTTTAAACAGTTAACAATACCTCTTAACATTTAATAGGTGTTACCTATGATTTTTCCTAGAAAGGATTCAGGGAGGAGGCGAAGAATATCCTAATATCGCAATTCTTAGTTCAGTTTGAAGTTATCTACAGTTAGAACATCCTAAGCTTCATAGACCAATCTTGTTTCTTTCATTCTTCAAATCACATTTTGGAGACATTTGCATATATCTTTATACATTGACACCTGCTGAATATTATCCATTAATATTCAAACTATAGAAAGATATAGAGCGATCTATCGAGTTAATAATTATGAAAATGAAATGGCATTGAAATATGAATAATTAATATAATGTCTCAGTGTGTTGTATAAATAAAAACTTATAAGAGAATTTTACCTTTGAAGACCTATATCTAAAATATGACATCACTGAAAACAATCATCCAAAATTTACATCATCTCTAACGATAAAAGCTATGTTAGATATTAAATCCATTTCAAATAGCTTTCTATTATAATCCAATTAAAACAACACAAAATGAATTGTGTATGGATTAAATCATTTATTAATTCACCAGTTTGATTACCAGAAATATTCTCGATGTTTTTATTTTTTTTAAAACAAAACAACCATCAATACTTGCTCTTTGGTCATTATGCACATGCCTGAATAATTTTGAATTTGGTCAAACACAAAATTTATCGGTATGAATTCGTTTTGAGAACAGTTTCATTGTATCATCCCCATTTTAAGATAGAAATATCAAATTATCTATTGCAAAAATAATGTACATCTGGGTTGAAAATGGAAACAAGATATGATCAAACATTCCCAACAATGGTAAGAAGAAGGGGGCTTTAAAGAACAAGTACAATTTTGAAAAAAAAAATATGTTCATTTCTTATACTAGATACACAAAAAGGGCATCAGGGCAGCATAGAAAGGCCATGACAACAGGATTATATAATCCAAGAATTGATCCTAGCCTATATATATATATATATAGAAAAAATTCACAAAATTCAGGAAGATTCAAGAAAATGTCTTATTCAAGACGTTCTTAATAGATGCATAAAGATATGTTTCTGAACTTGTTCAATATGAAAGTAAACCAATTGCAGAAATCTAACCATATCTGCAATTTTAATCCATTATTGGCTTTAAAATTTAATATCCACGTGATATTTTGCATTATTTAAAAAAGTCCAAGTGCAAAGTTATTACACCGATTTCGTTTTCGGTCTAAACAACACGATGGAGAAAACTATTAATTGTATATAGTTCATTACAATGATTATGTTCAACATTTACATATAAATGCTTCTCTTTCAATAGGCATCATTAAAATGCTATAATCATATGATTAGCTATGAAATAAAAGAACAACTTTGATTTGATTTGACCTTCAGATATGTGCTTTTCATTTACACAGAAATTTTAACCCATAATGACTCTCAATAAGAAGTTTCATATCAGATTTTCCCGTAAATCATGGAGCAGATTAAATATTTTTAAGTATTCTAGAAGTTTTTGCCAGTTATATCGCATATCAAAGAAAATGGCACAGAAATCACGTTGTGTTGGTTTTTGCGAGAAAATGATAAACTACATATTTCATTTAGCAAGTCGTAAAGCCCAAGATCTTGGAGAGCCGTAAAACGTTTACTTGATGCTGATTGGTTCAGAAAGCGGTGTTAATGAGATTTGTATAGAAACAAACTTTATTTTTGTGTTTGTTGCGAGTAGTAGGCACTTATCATGAACCCGTAAGCATTACATAAATATGAAAACGATAAGCCTTTTTCTGGCCCAGCATATAGCACCCAGTAACCGAAAATTAAGATGGTTCTCTCATCTTAAATAACTATCAGCCATATGTATTTTATCACTTAAGGGGTGAACATCCAAAGATTCATTATTTACACCCAGTTTTCCTCGGAAAATTCGTGATTAGTTTCCAGATTTATTCATAAAAAAAGAAATATTAAAACTAAGACATCAGCAATAAGCCGAAAAAATTTCAAAATGCATTGTTTAATTTTCGAAAAATTTATAGATCACATTTTCACCCAATCCAACAGCAGTATAAAAAACAAATTACAAATATGAAATATATATATATATATATTACCAGAATGAAGTAAAAGCTATATGTCTTAGTACCCATTATTAATTTCAAAGTAAACTGATATAATTGTGTTTATCTAACAAAATTATTCAAAATAGACTAATATTACCTTAAAATTTGCTAATGATTGTGACTGATATGTATAATGAATCAAACAGTAAACCAAGATTAATCTTCATTGTATCGTTAAAAATCTTTTATTTTCATGGCTAACAATCGAAATATCTATTAGATAATTTTAAGACTGAATTGTGATTAAGATTCAGCTATTTTCATAGAGCGGAATTGTACTTTATAAAGTATAAATGTATTTATAACGAAAATTATTTTGTTATGTGTTTCTTGTTCAAAATTATGCAATATTAAAAAATAAATTCTTATTTTTATTATTACTTTTTTCCTTTAAAAAAGGAGAGACAATATAATAAACATCTTTAAATGATCAAACAATTTGATTGAATCGATCTAGCAATTCATCATACATTTTATTAAACAAATTATTATTTTATTTCGTTTAAAAGGGTGGAGGTTGCAATAATCAATCAAATTCATTCTCCCTAGACTAGTCACGTGCTTACATTACAGTCCGAACAATCTACATGGAAATATTCCTTTACAACTTTTTATTAATATTCTCTGAAATAGAATCATTTGTTTGTTTCAAATATGTTTAAAATTTCTTTAAAGAACAAATGTATCTTGCTTTCATCTTTAATATGGAATGTATCAATTCCTGACTTATTTATTTTAAATTTTAGTTGCATAAGTAAGCTTTTTGTTTTTAATCATGCATTTATATAATTTTTATTTAACAGTACTATTAACAGGTTTAGTTAGTTTTATTAGTTAATAATTAATCTAATTCTGAGTTTTAAAATCTTGAGTTAGTTTAAAATAAACAAATTGTTAATTTTTTTAATACTTATTATATTAGTTTACATACTTTAAATATCTTATTATTTTGAATAATCTATGACTGCCAATTTTTAAAACCCACAATATTTGGTTAAAATTGAGTAAACAAGATTCCTTATTAAGCTAATAAATTTGATTGGAATATTTGCTCCAATTAACTTTATTGAATACAGATCTTGCATCAGAAACATTCTTTAAACTTTGCAGAAATTCTTTTGAATGCAGACATATTTCGTAAGAATAAGATGTGAATAGCAAACTATTTGTTTTCCCATGAGAGTCTTAATTACGCGAGCCGGTAATTCTCATTGACAATGCTTCTTCAAAAATACCTTCTCATTGTTTCTCATTTTCCCATAGCAGAATCAGCTATAAACTAAACTTAATTTTCTCGATCTGAACTTATTATAGTTAACTTTGCCCAGCATCCAAGAGCTCTCAAACACTTGAAATATTTATGATAAATGGGTAATAGTGAGGATAAAAGAATGCTTGTTCTTCTTGAGAATTGTCGGTTTCAATTATAAAGAAGACAACTTGTGTATGTTTTCGCAACTGGAAAAATGAATGTAGCCGTTTTAAGTGATGGTTAGACGGGAGGTTTGATAGATCTGATCCCGTGTTAGAGAAATCCAATGCGTTTTATTGTACAAGATAGGTTTGATGTCTGCATGAGTGGCAGTGAAGCCGCGCCATGCTCTTACACCCCCCTGTCCAGCGCAGAGAAGCGTTGATTTGCCCCCTTTCAATGACTGAGGGTTTTACTTTGAATCTATGCATCACATTACTGTTCACATCTTACTTAATGTTTATTAAAATTCAAAAGGTTCCTTGGAATCACAACAAAAATAAAACTGTAGGCGCCTGCAAAAACGTGGAACAATAGATTACTAGTGTCTATCATAAATTCTAACTTTTGCTATATCACTTGAAAAACACGATCAATATTAGAATTAAAGATAACAGATGTTCATAATTTCTGTACTAATTTTGATGTTTAACTTTTCTCACATTGATCTGGTATCAAAAAGGTGAGCTGATCTTAAAACATTAAAAAATAACATTGATGAAAGATTTCACTAGCTTAAACAATTCAAATCATAACTAAACATCCATTGTCCTTATGACTGGTTTTAGCAACAGTAATCTATTGGAATGGTACCACAGGCGTTGTCGATGAGTTTGTAACAATTCTGTTAAAGACTCTGCTCCTTGAGTCAGTGAACTCAGGATAATGATCGCTCAACTTAAACCAGACTGATGCTAAGTAGCATTCTAATGCATTGCATTATGTAATATACTAGAGCCATGGTAAGAACGACAATTTTTATGAGCACATAACGGTCACAGCAAAAGCAAAAACACTAATCTACACATTACTTTACTAACATAGCATTTCCACATGAGCTATAAATAAGCCCCGATTCTCATTCAGTGCTTAAATACAAACCTAAAACTTCGATCACTTTTACTCGAGTAGTACATTTTGCGGGAAATCTAAAGATCATGTAAAAATAAAATGATCTATACATTTTTACAATTTTTCTTTCTAGAGTGAAACACAGCCATTCTTCCAAAGGGGGATTAATGGAACGGGAACATTAACTTCCAGTGGATAAGAATGCAAAAGTTAGCAAAGGTTTTTTATTATTGGACTGTTATTTCAGTTTCTTTATTTTTATCCCTGTTGCAATGTGAAAACTATCACACACAAATCTGATGTTTGAAAAGTTCCTAAAAGCCCATGTTCTAAAAACCCATCAATGTACCCATTGATAAGATTATTAGCATTTACCTTTCTGAAATCGTGTGTTGAAGGTGAAGCTTTTATTTTTTTAGAAGGCTTAAACTGTTTGACGTTGTCATTAAATTTTACTGTGTTCATGTCAATATAAAGATAGAATTATAATTGACATCTTCACATTATAAACGTTGACTCTAACGATAAATCAACAGGTATTTTTCTTACTAAACTTATCTGAAATGACATTCCTTAAGTGTAGAATGACAACCAAATACGGAACTAGTCAGAATAATTAGTCAACTTGTAATTATTAATTGATTTTTATTCATGATTTACACCTGTATTATTTTAATTTGTAATATATCAATAATGATACCATTGCGTTTTTAAAGGGTAAATATAATAAATTGGTAATTAAAAACTTGTTATTAACTGTTAATTACCGTGTACTGTACGTGTTTGACTCAAAATTGGTGGACTTCCTTAAATCACATATTTATTTATAAATAAGAACACAAATATAAATATAACGTTAAATACAATATGCAACACAACTGATAATAAATGGATTAGGTAAGGTATATATTGATTCGGTAAGGAATGATAGATTTTAAGATACAGTAACGTATACTTGACCCATCCGTGTTTTTATTTAAAAAATGATCAAATCTTCTAAGAAGCCCTTCGGGCTATACAGGATATGATCACGTGACCAACCAAGTTCATATCCCGGAGAACTTTTTAACTTGCTGTTTATTTCTAAATTAACTAGCAAACTGAGTGTATGTCATGTTCATCTTTGAAAGAATATACCGATCCTGTCAGTATTGTGTGTGTAGAATGAATGCAATAGTTGCCATATTTTATTCCATTATAGTTTACCTCTGGCTGTTATGTTCTCTTTGATTGGCTACAAATTAAAGTCATATTATATTTTACGTCAATAACATACATTGTATATTAAAAGGCTTCACGTTAAATTTGAATTTTTAAAAACAATGATGTCATTTCGAGGTCAAATATGCTTATTTTCTGTGCTGAATTAAAATTATATAATGAGGGATGCGTTCAAAAGCTCTTAAATCTATTCTTATATGATGCATTCAAAAGCTCTTAAATCTATTCTTATAAAAGCTGAGTAGGAACAGTTTGACTTTTTATATGAAAGTAATCAACATATTTCTGATGATTTTTTTTTTATTTATACACGCTCGTCTACAGATGATGCTTTTAATAAGAACTAGATGCTGTCATTAGACAGTAATACCCGCACAAGTGTTGGCCCCTAAATAACACTCCCTTGTACCAGTTTTAGTGAAAAGGAAGGTCACATGCAATTTCTGGTACTTTTTTAAAAATTGTAATTTTCATAAAGGATAAGATCACATTCCATAATACACATATTGCCTTTATGTACAATTTGGGGTTGAACTGTTTGCATGTGAACTTTAAATTAATTAATAATCTAAATATTTCATGTCATAGAAGCGGTTGCCTGCTTTAGATATGCTTTTGTGTGCCAACATTATCGTGTGCGTGGATTTAGAGAAGGGGTGGGGGTGAAGGGTCCAGATTACAATGATTGATTACAATGAGAGCCCCCCGAACATGTAGTTGCAATAAAGACTATTGTAAACAGTGCAAAGTAAATGACATATTGCACAATGATTTTCACTGCTGGACTGCTAGGACAGAAGATATAATTACTGATTAAGGTGGTATCAAACACATGTCGATATTTATGTGGATAAAAGTGCGTTATTTATATCATATAGTTATATTATAGTTAAAATACTTTCATCGTTTTAGAATTTAAAACTTTTACAATATTTGGCCAAAAAAAAAACTTTTCAAATTTTTGGGAACTTAAGGTAAAAATTAGATAAGCCACTATAGGATTCGAACTCTCTACGTACATACACATAGTTATCGCTCTAACCCATTGCGCTTTGCTGTTGGGTAACATTATTTTGGGGGGAAATGTTATATTTTATACTTTATTTGTTTAGTTCAATAGGGAGTACATCACAATATGCAGGTATCCCATACCACCTTAAAGCTGAAAATTGTGCTTTACTTACCTAATAAAATTGCAAGCGGTTTTAAAGAATAAAGTTAAGATTGATTTGTAGCTATTAACAACTTAATTAGCGCTCCACTCTATAGATGCCCTATAGTGATCATTCTGTCCAATTTTGCTGATCATGTCAAGATACATTTAAGACATGGCCCCTGCCCCTTGAGTCACCCCTCCCTCCCAGGAGTTGTTTTTAAACCACCACCACCCTCTGAAATAGAAAATGATAAAACATTTTCATAACTTTTGAGATCCCCACCCCTAAACCATATTCATTCTTGTTCCTTGTATCATTGCACATCAATTGGTATATAGGTTATGCCCCCTTTTAGACTCCCAGTGACTTTCCAGAACTGGAACTAATCAAGTATTTTATATTATTCAAATGTAGTGTTTGACTTATGTAGGTAATTCCTAGCTCCTCCTAGGCACCTGATCCTACTTCTATCTTTTTGGAGGTCCGTGTTGCTCTGCTTTGAATTTGTATTTCGTTTTATGGATTTTTGAGATGATTGACGGGTTGTTATTGTCATTTTTTCATAAAAAGCAATTTCTAAAATCTCTTTATGTACATCTGACATCATACAGAAAAATACAAATCAAGAAATGATTTTGCTACTGTGATGTGAGAAGAGACTCTGAATCTCTCTAAATTGTGAGAGGAGTTCTGGGAACCATATTTTTTTTTGCAAAAAAACGTCTTTTTTTTTTTGCCCACCGACCCCCGTGATAAAAATAAAAATTCTGAAACCTGATTACACATCAGCACGACACCCCGAATCATAATCTTAAAAAATGACGTTTTTTGAAATCAGATTTTTTGTAAAAAAGAAAAAGTCATATTTATGGCACTAAATGACCCCCAGGACAAAATTGAAATTTCCGAAACCTTATTGCGCATCTATGGGACAACCCAAAACATATTCCAAGAGATGATTTGTCTACTGTTGAAAATGTAAGAGGAGTTTGAGGAAGAAGGTTTTTTGTGAAAAACGTCATTTTGTACCTTTTATTTGACCCCCAGGACTACCAAAGAATTTTTGAAACCTTTTTACAAAACAACATGACCCCCCAAATCAAACTCAAAGAGTTCAGTTTGCTGGTTTATAAGATGTAAGAGCAGTTTGAGAAAGTAAAACGTGACAGACGGACGCACACACGGACGGACGGAACAGAGTAACAACAATATACTTGAACTTTCTAAAGAAAGTTCGGGTATAATTACTGATTCTACTATATACGTTTTCACCCTTCTAGAATGGATACGTTTTTGCTTTCACTATATAGTAGTTTTCCTCCATAGTAGGGTTCCTCATGTTTTTGGTTCCAATTTTATAAACAATATTTATGGAAACCCAGTAAGGATTTAAAATCAATGTTTTTAACCCTCAGTTTGCATATACCTGCATTCATCTATACAGAATAAGTTTCGTTTTGCCGATTTATTATTATGACACTATGCCTGATAATTTTGCCAGTGCGGAGGTGGCATTTTTGCACCCGCTGAAGATGCAGTTTCTAAAATTCCATATATACCATATGATAGAGAACTGTTAAGAGAGTATATAACCACTTTTGTTTTTGGTGTGTCTCACCTGACAGGTGAGATATTTACCTTTGAAAATTGATATCCTATAGGAAAAAATATTGCCCATAGGGGAAATAATTCTCCTACAGGAAATATTGATAATCTTATAGGATTTTAAAAAAATATATAGGAATTATATTTACTATAGGAAAAAAGTATTTCCTGTGGGAATTTGATTCAGACAGGTGGTTTTACTATAGGAAATTAAGATTTCCTATCGGATTTGTTTGAATCCTGTCGGATTTTAAATTCCTATAGGAAGTTCTTTCATGTCGGTAGGAAATACCGAATATCCTACAGGCAAATTGTTTTTCTTATGGGAAAAAGTATTTTCCTGTAGGATTTTAATTTTTAATGGTAAATTTCTCACCTGAAAGGTGAGATACATTAAATAGAAAAGTGGTTATAAACTCTTTAAGCAATGGTCTATCGTATGGCGTATTCGAATTTTTCGATACATGCAGCTTAGATGGCTGCAAAAATGACACCTTGGCACTGGAATAATTATCCGGCACAGTGTTATATGTATCATGGCATACACTTGATTAATTGTTTCTCGTTAGGTGACTCGGGTTCAATCTTCGAAATAACTAAAGTCTCTTTCTCTTTACATTTATTTTAAAATTGACGAATTGCATTTTTTTACGTTTTAATTTTGTAAAAAGAAATAAGTAAACAAATATAATTCGTACGTTCAAATGTTTCTCGGAAATGGTTCAATAAAATTTAAAGAAACTTTATACTCTATTTAAAGCATTATTTAAACTCTATCTCTAAAGGAAAGAATTTATTTAAACCCTGTTGGACATTCTGTGTTTTACTTTACTTACTTAAAACTAAAACTTCCACGTATAAAGGACCTTTTATAGTAGATGTTTCTTAGGGAATTTTCTTGTATGTATTCTTGTCTTTATATACATTGTAATACATGTACATATAGTTTCAAGTGATGGTATATATCTGAGAATTTTATTTGCTGAAAAAAATTAGTACAAAATACCTTTCTAAGTATATGAAAAGTAATGAGTTTGAAATACATTTCACAATCTGAAATTTCATTTGATTTGATTTAGAACCCCATCAAGCGAAGAAATAAAAATCAGTTTCTTATCAAATCATTGCACACAGTCTCCCGTTAGATAATTATTTAGAAATAAAGATACTAGTATATGATCATATTTAAGATCGTCAATTCTAAAGGTATTAATTTAAAATCAATAGCCTCTGGGGACAAAAGGGGATAATAAAGTTCCACTCCTTAATCCCCCTGCAAAATTGTGTCAAGATTTATCAGTTATTTTCTTTGAAAGGAGCTTATTACATAGAAGATATTACAATTACAATAATACATCGATTAAAACAAAAATATTTCGAAATCTGAATAAAAGGAGCAAATTTGTTCCAAAAAATCGTAACAAATGGTGAAATAAAGGGTGATGATACAGGAATGTGATACTAGTAAACGCGTGCCTTCGTTCATATAAGGGATGAAAAAAGCCCTGCATTTTATACTTTGTATTAATGAATGCATTTATAACCCTAAATTATGAGTAATCATTATCATCTCAGATATTGCAAACTATAGCCACGAATGGTCCGCCGAAATGTAAAACAGTGGGAAAATCTACTATATAGGGTAATCTGGCTATAAAAAGGGGAAAAACCGGGTGGGAAACCTGCTATATAGCCCTCTTTCCGGGGGGAAAGATGGCTAGGGGGAAAAGGCACTATATAACACCGGTAAAGAAAAAGATAGTCCACTAAAGTTAGTATTATACAGTTAAAGTAATTTAGGAAGTTTTTAGGCGATTAATAGATATATATATTATTGAATAAATTAAGATATATTAAAAGACAAGCTCCACTATTACTGTATTTTAAAAGGGTTCAATGGTCTCGTGACATTTTTTCGGCTGTATTGATCTTCTTTGAAAAAAGAGCTCTGTATAGAGATATAGCAAAATACACAAGTATTTATACAAGATACTAGACTATGCAATTTCCAATATAATATATATATTGTTTTTTTTTTTTAAATTGAAGGGTCTTGGGCTCAAGCCCAGTTGTGGTCAATTACATTGCAATAGCGTCATCAAATAAAAACTGTTTGAATACAAAACTTTTAATAAATACAATCAATGATCTATTATTTTATTGTACTTTGTTTATTTAGACATGTTCTTATTTTGTGAGTAAGTTATACTTCATAATAAATCTGGAGAAACCAGATTTATAGTTTGATCATAATAATGAGGACATGTTTATTACAGCAAATACAGACATAAAAAAATGGCTCGGTCCGTATTTGGTGTATGTTGATTGATTTTATACTCCATGAATAATATAGTCATTGTTATTTTTTTTCTAAATGATTGTTACAAAGTTTGGATTACTTTTCTAATCAGGAAGAATCAATATTATTTAGTATTTTTTTTTTCTTTTTTGTAAGGTTGTTTTATTTTGGTGAATATCATTATAATCATTTTACAGAGAGAACTTCATTGTATCTTTTACTTCAATGACCCCTTTGCGCTAACATCCGTGCCAACGAGAAATATTAATATAAGTTGTAGAACTTGTTTATCAATCGTTTTAAAATAAATAAATTTCAGTTTGTTTTGTTTTTTATTTTTTAGCTTTTACTTCATGGTCAGAGTTTTAAACTGTATATGGATGCATACACTAAGATTTTTCTCTCATTTTCTCTCTCTCTCTCTCTCTCTCTCTCTCTCTCTCTCTCTCCTCTAAAACTTTAAGGTGGCTGACTTTAGTATTTATTGCGCATGTCTTTTGCGCAATGTAGTAAAATACTGTGCATTTATATCTTTTAAGAAAATGTTTCGATACCATTTATAAAATATATAAAACTATATTATAATCCAACAATTCATTTTCAGGCTACATTTTAAAAAGTTAGTTTTGCTTTTGAATAGTCTAACATACATTTCATTTTAAACATTGACCAATGTTTTCTGTTTACGTATATATATATTGTAATCCTAATGGAAAACAAATACCATGATTGAACATAATAGGACAAAAGTTTAAGAAAATAAAGAGAAATGCGGACAAACTTCTAAGACAGATATTTTTTACTACATCAAAGTACGATTTGACGTAATTCACCGATGCACAATATAAATAAATGTTCAAATGAGGACCTAAAAAAGTGTTAAAAATTGTTTCATGTTGGTGTGAATGATTTTGATATGTTGTTGGATATGTTTTAAAACCGATTAGGATACGTTATTATCAATAATGTGCTTTGGTGGATTGTAGCATTTTTCTTAAATACATTAGTTGTAGCAAATAAAAAACAATGTATTTTTTAATAAGTATTTTTTTCAAAGAAAAATTGTTTTGTTACATCAATCAGTATCAAAGTAATTTACAAATTTATGTTATATTTCAATGGATTTAGAAAATTAATAAAAAATAATGAATATTTATCTATTTTCTAATTCATGCAGTCTTATTCTTTTATGTATATGTTTTCTACTTTTTCATCCAATTATAATAAAGTCTAGTTTTTTCTTGCACATAAATTTTGTGTTTGAAAGTTGTGTCTCATCTTTTCTTTTCTTTTTTTAAACTCAATTAAAATTCTTGACAATTGAGAATTAATCTTAAATCCGAAACGTGACAAAATCATTTTCTGAAAGTTGGTTTTCTTTGTTAAAATTGTCTGGTTGAATACATTGACCCGTTATTTTGTTTTAACGGGTACAAACAGCTGTAATGAAGATTGGCATTTCCCTGTTAAGAATATTAAGAAAATACATGACTTGGTCTAAGGTTGTTCTATCATTCCTATATGCAAATAATTGTCTTATTACTCAATTAAGATTCGACAAACACATGTTTGATATATAATATTTGGTCATAATGTACTGAGAATGTGTCAATGAATTTATGGTCATTTTTATTTTTTTAAATGATGATTTATAGTTCATGTGATTTTGCAATATTGATTATACACACGCTGATTGGACTGAATTTCAAGATTAAGGCCATTGCGTCATCAAAAGACATTTTCAAGGCATTATAGAATTGTTTTTAGTACGAAAGGTTGTTTTCTTTACACGTTGTCAATAAATGTTTTTATCAAAATCTTTGCATTTTTATTTCATTTTGATAATTTATGGTCATGTTGGTAATTTTAAACTTAATTTTAATATTGAAAGAGAAAACGAGGGGACGATATATTATCTGTTTGTAAACCGGTCTGTTTCTTTATGAATTTTATGTCTTAAAAGTAATTTGCACATTTAAAGAGTTTTAAAAATAATTTAAAAAAAATCACCATACTTTCCAGGAATTGAATATATCTTTTGCAGATCTTATATCTTATTGTTCTATTATGGTGATTAGTATGTGCCGATTAGATACGCACCAAATTGTTATTAAAATGCAAGAATTTTTATTAAAATGCAAGACAATTATATATATAAAAAACCAAAACAAGATTGATAGACCAAATATTTGTTTTGTAACTTAACTGGGATATAAATA
The DNA here is from genome assembly GCA_033439105.1 of Magallana nippona. Taxonomy (NCBI): domain Eukaryota; kingdom Metazoa; phylum Mollusca; class Bivalvia; order Ostreida; family Ostreidae; genus Magallana; species Magallana nippona. The sequence continues at coordinate 37,674,609 of CM065920.1, forward strand.
TTTCTGTGTAGTGGAAAGGGCAGGGGAAATATTTATGACTTTCAGGTAGACCTTCCGTCACTTATTAGAGCATTTTGCAATTATAGAACTAAAAACTTGGTCAATATCATTAGTTCAAGGAAACGATTTAACATATATTACAATAAATTGCGTTTTTGGTAAAACAAGCTTGGGTACTCATATATATAATATCTACACTTTGGAATATAAAACGTAGTTTTATGAAAATAGTAATTGTCTTCCCATGCAAATGACTACAACAAATAAAAGAATTCACGAATTCTAAGACAGACAGGTTTTGAATTATTGCTTATCTGTGTAGTAAATAGTATCCATTTCAACACTAACTTTGAAAACCATACACCGTTTCTTGCAAAACATTTAATTTTGCATTTTTTATAAACTATGTTTTTCTTATCAACTGATTGGTTGTTGACATATTGAACTATAATGAATTTTTTGACGCACTTTTTTGGACGTTTTTTTTAACATGTAACTGTTTTACAAATTTTAATTGAAAATCCTTATTTTAATATACTCTACATCTCGTGCAATAATTCTCAAAATATTATGCTCGTGCTTTTGGTGTTTACGTTTGTTTTTTTAACAAAATTATTTGAAAATATTTACATTTAGTATTAAAAATCAAAAATTTCTTCATGAGACCAAAACTTTAAGTCAAAAATAGGATTACGAATCTAATCCAGTTCAAGGAGTAGACAACTCTTTCTTAACAATGTTTTTTGAAAAATATAAAGGACTCTAATGTGGCAATATTGAAGACTTTTGACTTTTTTTTACCCGGTACGAAGCGGACAAGCAAAAGGTTTCTAAGATATTTATATTTCTTTATTCGTGTAGATAGACCCTTGATTGAAAAATAAATTGAGGCCATCTACCCCTTATGGGATACCAGAAATGCAAGCTGACAATATAATCATATTACAAGAATATTTTGATCCTTGATCTCAAACCTAATCTCATTTTAACAAGAGTGCACGTTAATATTTAAAGTACAACATGCGTTATTTGAAATCAGATTTAGTTATGCCTATACATATGACAACTAATACAAAACAATATAATTTTAAAAACCTTTTTTTCAACAAAATAAGATTTGACAGGATTGCAACGTAAAAAAGGTTAAACTCAGCATTTTGATGTAGATTTCACAAGTTACATAAATTTTAAGGTGGTATGGGACACCTCCATGTTTGACGTACTTCCGATCAAAATAAACAATAAAATCAAGCATAACTTTAAAAACTTTTTCTTTTCGAAAATTATTACCTAACATCGAAGCGCAATGGGTTAGATCGTTAACTACTAATATGTAAGTCATGAGTTATAATTTTTACCTTTCTAAAACATTTCAAAACATATTTTTGGTCAAATTTGTATAATTTGAAATTTTTAAAACGGTGAAAGTATTTTGATTATAATGTACTTTTATCCACATTAATATCGACAAGTGCCCCCTATCATCTTTACTTACATGGAGCTTGGGATAGGAGAAAAATTTGTTTTGAAAATGTTGTTTTTGTTAGTTTAAAACATCGACCTATTCTTTTCAGAGTGAATAGATGATTGCTGGCAATGAAACAGGCCATGACTCGAGTGTATGTAAATTTATTTTTATTCAAGATTAAGTTAATTCTAGAACTGATAGCCTTAACCAAGTATTCGATAAATTTAGAGACCAATATGGCCGTTTTAACTTTAGCGTATAGAAACTACTTATACAAATATGGGGATTGTGAATTAAGACCATAAAAAACAAAGATGTTTCGAAATAGTTTCTTCTCTGTTAATAGCATTCAAATCTATCGATTTGCAGTGGCTGATTTTAATATTTAAAGATTACTTTACATGGTTCCAATATACCCACATAAACTGATTTTCCAAATTTATACATACATAAATTTGATAAACAGCTGTACCTATATTCATATTGATAACGACTTAGTTTTTGTGCAGAAAAGTTGAAATTTGACCAGTCAGTCATAAATAACGAAATCAAAGTGTCTCTTGTGAAACCACTCCTCGTTCAGGTCAAACAACAAGTGCCCCTATATCAGAGATCTGAATGTTAATCATCATTCGCGTTCGAATCTTCCAATCATTGGCTAAGATTTGACATTTATGTATGCTTCATCAAGAAGTGCGTTTGACCCTTGATGACTCCAATTATCAGTCAATGAATTTGACTAACATCCAGATGTTGTTTTTTTATTTGCATACCAACATGCCTTTTATGTATGCATTATAAGTTATAAAAATAAAAGACTGAAAATTAACGTCGTGAAATATAATTGGACGAGTTGATCTTTGACAAATATATATATAAGATATGAGGGATCTGTTTGGATATGTTAATTATTTACAAAAGGATTAATATCATTTATTATTATTGTGTAAGGAATAGCTGTATAGTTGGTGAGTAAATGACAAAAAATAAAAGATAAAATTGCGGAATACTAGAGAACAGACTAATATCAACAGGTAGTTCTTAAAAAAGAAAAATGATACTCTAATGAAAAAATGACAATAACAAACCGTCAACCATCTCAAAAATCCATAAAACGAAATACAAATTCAAAGCAGAGCAACACGGACCTCCAAAATGATAGAGGTAGGATCAGGTGCCTAGGAGGAGTGAGCATCCTCTGCTGACCGGTCACACCCGCCGTGTGCTCTTTGTCGTAATTGGGGGGGGGGGGGGGGGGGAAACCCCGGAAAAGTCCGTAGACAATTAGGTGATAAATTATTGTCTAACAATTAGTATGAAAAACGTCTGTCAGCATGCGACCCAGTGGATGATTGTATTTGCTGACAAGGTCGTTGTATCGACCATAGAACTTACGAAAAGATGACTTCAAACGAGCCTGTTGATAGTCCTGTTTTATCAGCTTGTTTGTCAGTAGCTTGCCTCGCCTTAGAAACTGTTCATACGAAGAGCATGCCCTTGTGTATCGAATTAACTGAGAGACAAAAACACCATATGCAGGTGATGAATAGAAAAAATCAACTTTCGGCATGCTTCTCAGTTCTGATTTCTTTTCTGTTTTCTTCAGTGTCGAAAAGGGCAAAAATTGATAAGATAAAGATAAGGGGTAAAACTGGTACATTTTTTTTTAAAAAAATAGCTTTGCAAGAAAAGACTATTCCAAGATCAGCAAAGATTCAAACACTTAGGAAGAGCAAGCTCCAAAATTTGCCGTTAGCATTGTCGTCGGTGTATATTTCTAGATAATACAAGAACTGAGAAATAAATTACAGTTTTCTGAAAATGTACAACAAACAGACAAAAATAGTAGTTGTAGTACCAGACAACAAGGTCATTCGACGCCTACAGAAACTACAATAGTTTGCACTTTTCTCAACATATTTCGCATGTCGGGTTGTTTTTATATTTTTAATTGAAACCTTGAATTCTGGCGCGGTACATCTAACTCTAATGATGACAAACTACCGAATTTATAATGACGTTGGATACGAGATTAAAAATTCTATTAAATAAAACTTATTTTTAACACATCATTGACTTAGCTAAGTGTTATATATGATAATTTTGAGCAAATTTCTAAAAAAAAAAAAAAACCACACTCTCAGATAAACATTGTAAGTCTATTTTACATATTTTTCCTGTTTTTCTATTTGTTGATGTATTGGTACAACGCATCTTTTTAACTGCAAGACGGTTTACCCTTTCTAACCTTAGATAGTATTGCATTCATGTTTTATAAAGTATGAATTTATACAGCACTGTATTGTGATGTTCATATTTCCAATTTTATCATCATTTGCCTTTATAAACTTTTATAAAGTGTCTCCTGAAACATTTCGTCTTTGTTATATGTCTTTTTTATTTTCATTTCTTCAACTTAAATTCTTTGCTGTAACTTCATGTCTTTATTAAGACAATAAAATTCTTCAGGTTTATGAAATGATAATTCTCCTGTCAATCACACACAAAAAATGATCTGAAATTAATTTACCCACTCTGGTTTCTTTTGTCTGGAATGGTTTATTCACACGGCTAATTGAATGTAGAAATTACTAATACATGAGGGGCCTCATTGAGAGTCCAATCAATGGCAAATGTCTGTTCAGTCCAAGTCTCTCATGAATCATTCTTTAAACAGACGTGTAAAAAAAACCAAGGCATTAAATCTCAGGTGCTTAGTAGTTATTCGACGACTTGCCTCGCATATTTGGCGCTGAATAATTAGTAATCTACATGTATGTATGGGGTTTGTTTTTCTAATTATTTATAGTGAAGAAAAATGATTTATTAGCGAACAAAAGTAATAAATTATCTTTGAAATATGTCTCGCTTCTAATAAGAAGAATCATGCCAAGGAAGAGTGCATATGATAATTTTTGCAAAACAACAACTAAATATTGCATCTTTGTGAAAAATTGGGTTTATAAAACAACATACGATAAAAATATGTTATATTTCAAATATACTTGCATATGTTTTTTGTAATATGTATACCATACTTGTAATTTGTATGTACTTTGATGCATATGTTGACGATTTTTTTAATAAGAATAGATCAAATACATGACAATTTTGACAATGGTTTCTGATAACAACACTTTTCTAATACCAAACCCAGAGAAATCCCTTTATGTAAAGCAAATTGCTTAAAAATCATGAAAAGTACTTATTCTCTTGTATTTAAATTAGACATTCATCATATGACAAAGTGAGAGAAGATTGATCTGTCTCATGGAACATTTCTAATTACTTTATTTTTATATTCTCAGAATCAAAGTTTCATCATTTCAAGTACATTTGAAAAATGGCGGGAAATGTTTGGCATCAGCAAGCTGCAAATTTTTTAAAAGGATGAATCAGTGTGTACCGCAATCGATTGCTCCTGATTGTTTTATATTTGACAAAAGTGATAAAAGATACATGTATCAATATTTAACAGAACTAAGTTTGACGGTAATATTGTAGAATACTATACAAGATAGTCAATGACATCAACATAAAGAGAAAAATAAATACAAATTTTGTCACGGGCTACAATCTGTATCAACAAGGTTTAACACTGTTAATAATGACTTTCATCAGAATTAACATTCTTGCTTAGTTCTATAGGTACTACTTCCAATTGAAACGTTTATGAAAAAATATAAGACAGAGTATCATAATAATAGTATTATTGTTAAACTTACTTGTGTCGCCATTCAGTACCTTATGCTGTTCAATAAAATAATTATTAGATTAAATCGTTTGAAAAACGACTTTTTAAAAAATAAACGCGGTATTATTTCGGACGTTTTCTGGAAGGAAAAAATGAAAAACTTCCAGACATAATTATTATTCCGGTCAAATATGTCGGTTTCTATGATTGCAAGTGATTTACACATATTTTTTTCTTTTCTAAGAAGCGTGCAAGTCACCTTTGACATTATGTAATGTGTGACATTTTCATTTTCCTGCAATTCTCGTGTAAACAATATGTTTAATTACAGTCAGCGACGAGCGCCCGCCATGACCTTGAAGCTTGATTTAACAGTCGAGGTCGTTTTATAAACTTTTTTCACTGTCTGTTGTAAGAGATTTTATATTATAGCAATTTCTTCAGGTTTCAACATTAAAAACAAATAATTTGCAAGTTTAATATATAAGGAATGGATTTCTGAAATTTGGATTCCTCAAATAAAGCATATCTGACATTCTCGCATTATAAAACTTCGGTGAAGGAGAAGGCTAAAGAAAAATACATTTTTATATTAATATTTAACATTATTTTAAAAAACAAAGAATACAATATTTATTTTTAAAACAAAAGCCTGCAGTTAGGTGCAGAAATTCCAGCTTTCTTGCTAAGCAGACTAACCCGATAACAAGTCTGAACACTCATTGCTTTGATTGCTTAGAAATGTTCATGTTAACCAATATGGAGGATGTAGTTTCTTCCTTAAGATGGGGAGATAACAGTCATCAATTATTCACAAACGTCAAAAATAAAATAGGCATTGCATCAGAAGATCGTAAAATTCTAATAAAAGCTGTTCTTTTACCCTTTGAAATAACAGTTTTCATGAAATGAAAATTTGTCATATTAGCCTCTACCCCAGAGACGGTATGGCGAGTTAAACGGAAAATCGATGATCGCTACCTCTAGATTGACGCACAGCAAAACACATGACACCTATTAGCGCTGTTTCTTGTATATTTACTGATTTCTAACAAGTAAAAAAGAGTTCTTTACGACTAAATGATTGTTACCTTAATAAAGTAACAAGATGGGCTAGCTTAATAAAGTGTTTAGATAGCGAGGATAAGAGCGCCGTACTGTATTTAACGGGTTGTTTTTTTTACATTAATGAGTCATGACTCTTCTAGTAACCTGTAAGATCGAAGTATTTGGGTTTGAAAATGCTATACAAGTATGATCTTAAACAGGCATGTTAGTATTCTGAATGTTCTTAAGTATCTTCTACCGAATTCATTTTATCAAGTTATAAACAGTATAAAGTAAAATTCAATAAACAGTGGCGAGCGAATTATAAAATGGTTTTTTGGTTATTAATCTATGCAAAATCAAAGCCTACTTAAGAGGTTACAAGTAAAACATATTCTATTATTATATACGAAAACCTGTCCAAACAATGTTTACCAGTTTCGTTGCGTAAGAACAAATACACTGGGAAGTCAATTTGATAACTTTTTGTACGTTTTTCATCCCCACTTTAAATCTGCATTTATCATTATTTGATTTTTAATTTATTGCTACTGCACTAACAGAATATGGGCTGAAACAAAAATCAAGTACTGAAAGTAACCATCTTCATATAAAATTATTACAATAGATAAGCAGGGTGTTCCACAATAAACAAACAAAAGGTCATAAAACTACAGCTTTTTAACAATTATTTGATAAAAGCCTTGCTTAAGACCCCATGATCTTATTTTAGCCACCCAAAACAATACCAAGCGTGTCAGGCAATCAAATTCCACACTCTTTTGTTCAGGACGCGAACAAAGCAGCGGACTGCTCAACCGACGAGCAATGTTTTGACGCTTTTACAGGAGATACTTAAGTCTTACCATATATGTGAAAATGATTGCAATTCACAAAAGAATCGTTAACCATGTATTATTGAGTTGGCTACCTTGCTTTATTATGACACGATCGTACTATTGATGTAAATTTTAGTACAGAAACAAGTGAACTTAAATGGGAGAAAACGTACATTAAATAGTCATCTTTTAAAGATATGTTTCTACAAATAAGTAATGGCTGAAAACAAAAGATTTTACTGCACTTACATAAATATACACATCGGGATACACGTACATTGCATGAGTAAATCGGCACACTCTTAACTTAAGGAGGCTTGGTGGTCAACAAACTAATCATCAGATCTGACTTAAACTTTCACATATGATATTTTTGATATTAAACTAATATTTAGTAAAGAAAAAATCCAAATATTTAAGCTTTAAAATTTGATCATTTTCCTATATCTTTATACAGAGCTCTTCTTCTTAAGGAGATTAAAATAGTCTAAAAATAGCCACGACCATCGAGCCCTCTTAAAGAGACATGGTAACGCACAAACCCATGATTTAGCAAATATCGAATTTTTACACGATTTCCACATTTTTTATTTATCATGTGAAAAGGTGAACTTTTGATAAATTACAGTGTTCAAAATAAATAAATCAAATAAAAATGAGAAAAATAGAATTAAGAGTTGAGCCAACACAAAAATATTTAGTTTCCCTTCCGCTTCAAATCCACGCAAGCTCAGGGGAATATAAATAATGCAGCGTGACATATATCATGAGCTAGTGGACTCTCATTGAAACCTGATGTCTTCAAGAACTATAAATTTATTAAGATGCACTCTCTTTTAATGCATATTTCTTACCACAGACATCGAATAGCTTCACATTCAAATTATTTTCTCAGTGTGTCAATCCCACTGTAACTATTTATAGACAGCAATCGCAATCACGTGACACTAAATCAATGTCCAAAACAACTCGGTTTGTTTACATGTGCATTTTCCGGATGAGTCATGTAAATGATAAAATGATTAATGATGACTTATGATGCGTGAAACCTTCCGTATGATGAAATTTAGAATATTTCTTCTGATTTTTGTTGTCATAATCAAAAAGTAAAACGTATTTTGAGTCACCGTGTCACTTTAAACTATTCTAAAAAAAAAATCTTGCGCAGTGTATGCGTGACGGCCGAAGGAGATGGAACGTCATCTTAACTTCTTAAAAATCACCTTATTTTGCCAAATCTCAATCTATATTTAAAAAGGAAAATAAAGTGTAAAGTGGAGAGTACTTAAAGGTCGGAGAAGTGTAAAGTGTTCCTGACATTTTATGTGAAGGAAAAGAATGACAATTCTATGACAATAAAGCGATGTAAATATGACAATTAATTTCACTCTTAATTTCCAATGTATGTGTTAACAATATCCAAAGTGTCTTTTATGTTTGCAATGCATTGTGGGACAGCGATAGAAAATTGCCGTGTCATAGGTAAATTATGTTTTTGAAAACTATAATTACATAACATTGATTAACCCAGAGTAAAAATTTAACACAAACAATATTACTTCACGGAAATGATCTACAGAAAGCGGTCGAGTAGACTATTACTCCCTATTCCACAATTTACAGAAATCCGGTGTAACCTTTCAGTATTTTCTTTCTTTAAAAGCTGGTGTTAAGAATGTTAACAGACGGCATTGTTTTATTATCAAATTATGTTTTAATATGTTAGTCTTATTGTAAGACAATGGTGTTAATTGTTAAAGTACATTTATATCTTAAATAAGATAATATGGTTGATTTGATAAAACAAGGCGGTATAATAATATCAGTACTGGAGACCTATACTTATTAATTCACAAGTATAATTTATTTTGTTTTGTTATCTTTAACTTTACTACTACTTTTTCTATACCAAATATATAGCCATATCAACGGTATGCAAAAGTCATGAAGTAAACTCGAACCTTTGAACAAAAATTAAATGACTTCGGTTTCAAGGATTTAAAATAGGTTATCAGAATATGTGATGTATGGAGATTTGATACGATAAGGTTTTGTTTTCTGTTGAAGATCATCTTTTTGTTCTCTGCTGGTTTGTTTTATAAACTTTCTGTTAAATAAGTTATAAAATATTTGCAGCATGGGTTGTGGTAGGTTGTTATCACATTACGCGCCAGCGTGTTATGGTTGTCCGGTAGAGGTCGCTGCACCGGAAGCTACAGTGATTGTCATTATGCTGCTTCTCCCTTATTTAATTAAGCGAGCGAATGCGATATCCAATCCTTGTTACAAAATTATGTTTACAGTTAAATTTTCAACAAAAACCAAGGGATGGGTGGTGTTCAGAAAGAACTACTTGATTGCAATATCGATTAAAGATTCTATCAAGTTTACATTTTTACATACATTAATTAAAACTAATTCTCACAAACTATAAACTATTATTAACTCAATATTAATTTTCTCATAATTTCATCATGAAAAATATAGCTATGAATCAGATTATATATAAAGTGTTGATTTTTCTATTTTTCACATTTTTCTTTGTTTCCGAATATACTTGAAAACCCTGCTTTAGGAAACATACATTTTTACCAAAGCCATACATTTGTATTTAAGGCTACACCCATTGTAAATAGAAATGAATAACTCGTGCATGAAATTTTTGTAAGAATTTTTATTATTAGAGAGGCCATTGTTTGGGATTTTCGGGGCCTTTTGTAAGAATCTTTAATGTTACAGTTATTTAATCGCTGAATTAGAGTTTCAACTCATTGGCTTGGTAAGCGCTGGTCCTCTGTAATACAGTTCGTTATCAGTTCAATGCCCTCTAGTTTTGGACCCCATCCTATCAAAGGGCGGTCGGGTTCTTGCTTTCTACAGGTCCTCGATCCTCCAGAGATGGAACCACACAGAAATCATTTATCATGGTTACCTACTGTTTCTCACGATTGTTTGAACACGTTTTTGCTAAAACCTGCCTCAAGTATGCACATAAATCAACAATTTCTTGATTTTTTCGATAAAACATTGCATTACTAATTATTGCAGATGCTGCTAAATGCGATATGTAAGCAGCAATATAAATACATTTACTATTGCAAAGGTGCCCATTTACATAGAGAAAGATCTACATTGACAGAACCAGGGGAAATTTTCAACGACGTAGACTTTTCATAAAGGAATCATTCATAAAACAGATGATATCTTAGTAGTATACACATACTACAATCATTATCGAAAACTGTTACATTATTATATTACATTATTATTAAAATAGTGTAATTATATTGGCTGTTTACTCCATATTATAACTATTATATTTTATACTTTGGCATTATTTGATAAAATATATATAAACGGAATGCACACTTGGTACAAAATGTAACCCTAAAAGAATGCGTTTTGTTACGATGACTACACTGTTTAAAAAAGTGTTTAGTATAACAATTTTTCACGCATACTTATATTATACTAGATTACTACTTAAACTGTGCTAGATTACTACTTATATTGTACTAGATTACTACTTATATTGTACTAGATTACTACTTATATTGTACTAGATTACTACTTATATTGTACTAGATTACTAACCCTGAATGATAAACCGATACTCGGTCTGATAATAAATTATGATTGTTCAGAATCTTCAAACAACTAGAAATTTATTAGAAGACAAACTTAACATTATTATGATTATCTTTAAATTTTTAAAAACCAACATTCTTTTGTTTAAATGTCATGGTAACGATTTGAGCAGAAAAATTTCAAAATTTTATTTCTCCATTTTTATTGTTACAATGCTTTACTAGGTTAATGTATCTCACAAGTAACTGACTTTCCAATTTTGGGTGACCACTAATTCCCTTATTTTATTGTTAAAATATAAAAGATGGAAAAATAAAATTTGAAAATATTTATCTCAAATCATTACTATGCCCCTTTAAACAGATTTTCGGATATAATATAAATCATATCAATAAAATTGAAAAACATATCATATTGAGATTGCATAGCACTAAGGTTCCAAAAAATTAAAACAACAGACACATGTAATCCACAGCTTTTAGTTTAATTAAGGAAGCTGGGTGGTTAACCTATTAACCATCAGATCTACTTTAAATTTTAGGATATGATTTGTTCAGCTGTAAACAATTATTTAGCAAAGAAATAAACCATATATTTTACCTTTTAAATTTGGGTATTTTCTATATTTGTATTTAGAGCTCTTCTTCTAAAAGGAGATCAATACTGTTTAAAACTGACCATGGCCATCCAGCCGTCTTAATTTGATTTGTTAAAAGCACTGACACCTCTTTAATATTTGTTACATCAGGCGACAGTAAACCATATACCATACCGTGCATATCTACGATTTTACGATGTATTCATGTGTTTATTATTTGTTCAGTTAGAAAACGGCTTTACATGTATGTGGTCTGTCTTCTTCGACAGGGCTGTGTTTGTTTGTACAAAGGACCCTGGTTAGAACAGTACTGTCTATCATAATAACGCCAGAAGTTATCTTGATGTTTCTGCTAATTACGCGAAAATATGTTGCAAATAAGTTGCTTTTAATTATTATAGTTTCAACTATGTTCTTTGAAGCAAGAATAAGACCCCAGTCTGGAAAACCTACCACAGACAAACACGTCGTTAGCAAACAAGCTGCCAGATTAAGTATGTTCATCCTATGTTAACTGAAAAAAGAAATAAAATGTAATAGTTTTAATGGTTCTTTGGTCTTTTTGAGTTTGCCTCGACAAGTTCTGTTACACAAGTATGATATGGGATTTGGAAATCAAGTAATATCCATCATGTCCAAAAATCTTATTTTTTAATATCATGCTACTTCATGTAAATAAAAGTTCACTTGCACTTGAATATCAATGTTTGGATTAAATTATATTTTATAAAAGGTATATTATTAGATGGCAAACATATTCTAAAGAGCATGTTACACATATTGCCTAAATATCGTATGGAAGAAAAATGTCCCCTATTACGTAGTAACCAAGGTTCGACGACTCTTGAAAGAATTTCATGAATGATCAAGATTTCTTATAAATAACAATACACTTAGGGCAGAATTTATCAAAATATAAACAAATTGCTACAAACATTAAAATAACGTTTTCTATTAACTAATTTTGCAAATTTACCATAATTTGTTGCTACTTATTTTTTTTTTTTGGATGTCCAACCTTCCTTTAACAGTCTTTAAAAACCTTGCAGTTTGACAATTCCAAATGAAACGGTTTGTTTCTTGTGATGAGAATGGAGAGGAAATAAAACAATAGACTAAACATTTCCCCAATCAACACAAAATGACGCTTCTGTTGTGTCGGAGATTTTACGACCCCTGTTTACGGCATTTTACGACTTTCTGTGCAATTTTCGACCTTAAATCGCCCGATGCTCACGATGCTAGTGCAATATTGATTTAGTTTGCAAGTGATATCTTAATAATGGCGTATTCCATAATTACGTTGAACGACACTTTTACATGCGAATGTTTCAGAAACATTTAGGCTGTTGCTTTGTTGATATATAATATATTCATTTAAAAAATTCAATATTTCTTTTTTTTTTAACTAAAAATTATTATTTTTATGCTGTTTATCGGAGACTGATAAAAGTTTTTTCAGTCATTCAAAATGGATCTCTTATATTCTTTTATCTGGTTTCAAATAAGAAATGATTATCAATCTTTCAACAGTGCTGTTATTGATTTATTGATGATAGTCAAAAAAGCTCAGTACATCTTTTATTTCTATTTTGAATCTACATTTCCTATTTAAGAAAACAAGCGAAATTTCTGCCAAAATATTATCTTTTTGCAAAAATATTTTCTTTACCTGGTTTTTTTAATTAAAAAATTGCGAAATATTTATTCGTCTTTTAATTTTACAATTTATTAAAAACTGTACATTTCACAATCATATATTTTCATTTACAAAAATCCACAAAATTTGATATTTATCATAAATATCATTGTCTTTTTCAACACAGTTCTACTTAGATTTCGGAAGATATCAGTATATGTATGTATAATCTGAACTCTTTTTTTAAACTCCAAACTGCCACACATACTGGTGGAATGTTTTTTTTTCTGCTGGCGGCGGCCATTTTGAGTCCAATTGGCTGGTTGTGCTTTTTACCTATGCTTGTTGTTGTGAGCTGTCAATATCACGCCGGATTTATTGCCCTGATAGATAGGACTGATCGGAGAAACGTCACATTTATGCAACCTCATCATTAAGCAGTGCGTGATTTATCTACCAAGAATCACTATTATGTACCTTCTTAATAATCACTCATTCCGTTTGTAGTGATTTAGAAACATACGATTGGAATATGTCTATATTACGGCATAAGAAAAAATGTACAAATTTTTCCAAAAAATAGAAAAATCATTGGATTTTCTATTGTAAAATTGTAACAGTCCCAAGTACTGTCTTTACTGTTCGTGTCGCCTTTCTCGTGATTGTAACAACTTGTGAGAACACCTCGTCTCCGCGATAATAGAATCGTAACATACACAACCATTTGTATGTCGTTCTGTAATCAGAATATTAGCATGATTTAGAGGTGAAGGAAAACAATCATTTCGCGATTTTATTTCTTAAAAGACATTAATTGATGCCGTCGATCATCGACTAATGGTCCCGGGAGAGGGGGTGTATAAACAGCGCGGGATGAAGCTCGCTCTGGCGAGAGTATCTATCTCCCTCCGTCGGCGTCAATACAGCCCCGAAATCAATCAACTCTTCTCCAAGACAATAGGAAGCCTATTTACACCTTGTGTTAGCCCCTCGTGTACGAAACTAAATCCCCACTAAATGGAACAAAAAAAGTGTTAGACTCTCGAATGGCGATCATAATTTGTTTCAATCAAATTTGCACATCGCCTTGACGCGGTAATAGAGATGAATTCCCAATCAAGTCTCTGAAGAACAACACAGATAGAGATGTCCGCGGCCTGGTAATGACGACAAATTACGTTACCGTCTCTTTATTGACGGGTTCTCATTTTGTAAGAAAAATTTTGAGCTTTCGAGACTACAACAGAAAATTATGTCCGATGTCTTGTTTGTCCAGAAAATCATATTTCACTCGCAAATGATGAGGGAATTGTTTTGCCTTCCCTGACTCAAAAATCAATTAATTTTTCATTTACAAATGCGATGGTTGGAATCCATTATGATGGTAATATAATGAAGACAAAATCATTTCTTAATTTATGAAATATTTGTGCAGGTATTTATCGGCTCTAATTTTCTAGGTTAACGGCGGGTAATAGAATTTTTTCTGAGTGTGAAATCAAACTGAAAATAGTCTCAAAATTCTTCAAGCAAATTCTATTTAATTCTACACGCATTCAAAAAATTTACGAAATATTTCAAGAATGAAAAATTAACAAACACAGTGGAAATATCCTTAAACTAAAGTGTACAGATTTGAAGAAGATAGGCAACTTAAAAAGCAGGTACTTTGATGTTAGTGAGAAAATATTCTTCCAACGTGGCTGTTAACGATGTTTAATCGGTCAGACCAAAAAGATAGCAGAATCTGCCGGCTTGGTTGACTTTGTAAGCCTTCTTTTTCTAGTTTTGATGCTTATTAGAGTTATAATTTGAGGGAGGCAGCAGGGTGATAAACCAGTCGAGTCTTCAACCCTTAATTATGTCGTTTTAAACCGATATCAACATTCCCTTCTATGACTTTATGAGGAATATTTATGTCAAAACTGGGAAATTAAAAAGAAGAAAAAAGAAAATAGATTTCCCTGTCCCTTCATGGCGCATCAACACTTTATTTATTTTTTTTCTATAAAACGACCCTAACTACCAGTGTCGCCTACAGTAGGCTTCTTTGGTTTCATCGAAAATTTTATGGAGTAAACAAAATAGTCTTTAACAAAGTAAATCTTCCACCTTCGAAATTAAAATTGAAAAACTACTAAAATATCGGTTCTTATAATAATGTGTTCTTTTTAATTTTCTATCTACACAGCGTGTGACAAAATTTGAACATTTTGAATTCCTAACCGAAGTCTACTGTTGCTTTTGTGTTTTCAAAAAATAATTATATTTAAATAATTATATACCCTAAACAAGAAACACTTCAGCAAAGTTTTTCATTGTTTTCAATAAATACAAAATACGACTTACCATAATAAGTAAAGACCAATGTTTAGTCCATGCACAGATTTGTTACGGGTAGCCATGTTTGTCTTTATTGTGCAATGTACGGGACAGTAGTTACGTAACAAAGGGTCCAAAAACCGCAGCAAAAAATTCATTTGCATGCAAATGAAGGCAACAATTGACCTACTTTGGATCATGGCTCTTATTTCCAGGTTGTATTGTATTTTTTAATTAATTCATTATCAGTTTACGAGAAATCAAAAATAAAATCATAATATTGATCAAATAAAAATGTGTACTTTTTGACAAAGGCTTATGGGGGAATTTGGTGAACAGCTTGCGACACTGTTATAAAGTTGTGATAAATTTCAACTTGTGTCAATGATGGCGCATATAGCTATGTTATAAAGCCGTCACTGTTGGTCATTAATTTCATCGTTTAAATGTAACTGATCATTGAAAAAGTCCAAAATATTCTCTAATTTAATTGCATCTGTATCGGCGCGGACCTTGCGATGTAATTAGACATCGGGACGAGAGTTAGCGGGGGGACGACCGCGTCTGCGTGCAGTGCTGGAACAAGATTGCAATTGGTCGCTGACTCGGCTTCTTTCTCCTCCTCCTTGCCTTGTAAACGTCGGCCGACTCAATTCCTATAAATCTCAGATTTACTTCAAACTTTTCTTATTTTCTAAAAACGATCTTATCAGGGAAAAATATATTTTAAATAGCATTTTTACCAAAATTATTGTTTAACCAAAAGTGTTACAGAAGGACAGTGCTTGGCGCAATTTTAACTGGAAAATTCGCAACGTTAACTAAATCTACAAAAAAAAAAAACATTTCAGAGGAAATATTCGTATCAAAATTGATATGATAAGTATTGTAATGGCTTGAAGACGTTTGTTGGATTGACACGGTTTATGATGTTTTCACGCCTCTGTGTGGCTTAATTTACCTTTTGGGTGTAGAGGCAGCAGACGACACGCTCCAGCGGCCTGTCAGTCAAATGCTCGTCAGCGCGTGAGCCTCGACTTGGGCAGAACCTATTACTATTAGGTGAACAGTATACAAATCTCACCTTATTAAACGAAATGAAGAGTCAGTGACAACCAATGCAGTTTTAATTAATGTGTGTAATTAACGACGTATTCAAAGGAACAGAAATTTTCGAAGGACCTACAAATTCTGTGTAAAGAAAGAAAATACATAAAATCAAATCCAATGAAAAACATGTCCGCACCTCCTCGCGTGGATTCAGCGGAAAGCATCCGGGACCAGTACGAAGCTCTGCGGAAGCTGGCCATGGTGCAGGTCGGACCCCCGAGGAACCCAAACAAACCCTTCACCTCTTTCAGTATTTCCGACATTCTCGGGGGAAATAATAACAATGCCAACCGGAGACACCAGGCTCAAAGAAATCTTAACAACAACAACAACAATGTGAGGAGCATTGTGAGACCCTGGGACTCCAGGCACAGTCCTGGGAGGGACAGTGAGTGCTCCTCAGACGAGGAGGAGATCAATGTTGAGGACGATGAGCCCTCCTTGCCCCTCCTCCAGAACGATTCGCCCCTAGACGCCCTCATGAAGATGGCCAACAAAACCTTCGAAGGTCTAGAAACGGCAGAGACTGCAGGTAGGGTCCAGCTTTCTTTGACCGGAGTTTTATCAGTAGTGTTCCTTGTTTTGGAACTTACAAATTCTGAAATATGTATTTCTGATAATGTTTTTATTTTTGAATGTTTGAAAAATCACGAAAAACACGAAACAAGCAACTGTAACAACTTTTTAAAAAATGATAAAAGGTTTTAATAATTATAACTTTCATCTTGGTCATTTCCCTTTCTACAACAAAATCAGAGGAAAATATCTAGAATTTCAATATCAAGAAAAAATTCTGAAAATAATAGTTTTGAAACTATTGATCACGAAGTAAATTCCTAAAATCTCGCCAAAACACAATTTTATTTGATTTTATGTTCCATGAGAAATCTGTTTACGCGTTTCATGTGTAAAATTACAATCGCTAAATAGGGGTTTATAATGATTTGTGTTCAATTATTTTATATTATCTTCTTTAAATTAACATTTTGCGTCAACCACGATCCTATGTTAAAAACAATTAAGTTTTTCAAATGATGAAAAATATTCTTTGACAAATGTAGCAATATCTTAGTATCAATATTTCCATCTAAAGATATAATATATGGTATTGTATATTTAATATCAACAGAAATAAGAAAAAAATTGTAATCCTTTTATTTCATTGATTCTCTAATAAGATTGAGGTACAAACGTTTAATCTTTATGACATTAAATCATCAAATAAAGGATTAAGATAGCTTATAATATCAGAAGACAGTTTCGGAAGATTATCGGGATTAAAAGAAACAACATTTATTGCCCCAGTTTTAGTCGGTTTTCTTCTTTTGAAGGAAGGGTTCAAAATAAAAATTTTATGGCGTAAAAATTAATTTTCCAAAGTCATAAATTTAAATTTTTCATCGGCAAAATATTCAAACTATTTGATGAAAAGGTGTCGTTAATATGTCATTACGTAACAGACACGGATTCTCTCATGTATCAATTGCTTTTCTTTAAAAGCCAGGGGGCAGTTCGTTTAAAGTCATGTCCTACATAATCAATTTATCCCATCTTTACAACCGTATCAAAGGAGGCTAAATTGGCGAGAAAATGATTTATGAAAGTGAAAAAGACGCTCTACAAAGAATGTGTCCGGGTTCTGAAACAGTTCTCCTTTGAGAAGAATTCTTGTAACATGATGTTTGATAGGATTCCGGCGAGAACTAACTTGTGGCTCCCAACTGGGCACTGGTCAGCTCAGATCAGAAAAAAGCGCAATTAGGCGTAAAAGTGGTCTAGCTTTAGCTTGTCTCATTACAAATGAGATTGGGTCCGAGGCGAGAAGGCCCATTACCAACATTACCACCCCTGTCACTTTAGTTACCGGCCGACGTCCGACGTCCGGCGTCTTCTTTATAACGAATATGTCCAACACATTCCCTCGGAGTCAAAGTTAATGATGATCCAAAACACTCGATTTTATCAGGCGCTCTGACTTTTACATTACTTTAGAATTATTATTTTTTAATGAAAAAATGTAAATATTTGCTAAATATTCCTGATTAAAGCACGATGAGGCAAGCTTTATTACAAATTTAGGTCAACTAGCCAAAATTAAAAAGTTCTAGATATACTAACCATATATAATGGATTATGTACTAAACAAAATTGTAGACTACTTATTTATTTCTACAATGTTCGTCCAAATATTGATTATAATTATCAGGATGTGAATTCATAAATATGGATGTAAAATATGTCTGCATTATTATAACAAAAATACTTTGTAAAAATTCAAATATCTAGAAAAAATATTGAAATCTTTTTTCACCTTATATCCTTTGTAATTATAATTTTCTAGTTATTTCAATCTATTTTTTTTCGCATTTTTCTGCATTTTCAAATATGTTTTTGAATAACCAGTTTGATGTAAATACTTGTTCGTTTCATTTAATTAGTAAATCAACATCTCTTACAATAATTAGTGTACCTAGTTAGTACTGTACTTTTAGCCCTCAGGCAAACACATTATTACAAAGTTAACATTTCTTTTTCATAATTTTTACACGTACAGTTTGTATATCAGGACATATTAAATTCAAAAGTTTAACCTTTATACATTAGATTTCGCATTTTTTCCAAATACATATCTAGTAAAATTCAGCACATATTTATAGATGTTTTAAAAAGACTTATAATGGAAGTTTATTACTGAGTTTTATAACTCTCCTTCAGTTTTTAAAACTATCGTACTACGTTTATGTTTTTAAAATTTAAAAGAATAAATAACTGCATTGCAAATTTTCAATCACGAGTTGCGGACTAAATAAAAATTTGTAGAAATCTTTGCGCTTAAAATCAACAAATATAACTACTAGATCAGGTCGCAAAATCAGATTGAGAAATCTGCCTGCAAATGGCGTTGATTAATTATTTAAAATAGGAAAGAGATGAAGAAATCGGATTAAACCGCATCAAAAACCGCAGGCTGATCCCGATCAGAGGGTTTGTTGACCCGTCCAGTGGCTCTCAAGGTGTATCTGATGATGAAAAATTAAAAATTGAGCACCTCAGTCTTTAATGGGGGCCCCCAACGTAACAGATCTTCATCGCTAATTAATCTCTACCGTGTTTCGGGATTTAGGGGGAAATCCTCGATTCCTTTGTCTCTAGTTTTCTCTTCCAAGATTAGAGGAAAGTTAATTAGAAGGATCGGTTGGGATGCAATGCAGAGAAATTACACAACATACAAACCAGCATCTTTATTCTGGTCCAAAATATTTTTGGGGTCAGAATTTTAAATGTGAAAGTTTTTTTTAGAGGCGTAGGTGTACTTTTAGAGGCTATTAGTGAAGAATGGAAAAAAAATCCAATAAAATGAGTTGAATGCCTAATTTACGTTTTAAAGTCTCACATCAAAAGTGAAAATGCATGTTTATACTGCCTAGCGGGCCCATCTGTATTATCTTATGAAAATTAATTTTTCAGAAAATGACCCCATTTTGACCCCTGTCGGCTAAATGGTTCCTAGCATTAATATCTACTCTCAATATATCTATTTTTAAACATAAATGCATTTGCAACTGCATTTTGCTGCATGAAGAAACATAACAATGTAAAAAAACACAAGAGATAATTTTGTTTGCTAGTAATTGAAAAAAGTTTGCCATGCGTTTCACGTGTTGATATTATTTTAATTTATGAATAATGGGCCCTGTCACATTAAAATCAATCAAAGGGGATTTTTGCAGCAGTTGACAAGGGTTAAAGAATAATAAATATTTATATAAGATAATGAGATGGTAGAAAATTAATTATCAGAACACAGCTTTTTATAAAACTCACACGTGTAAAATGACAGGTCGGTTTTTAAAATTAATAATGGCCGGTCGTCGATACGCTAAGCATGTGATTCATGAATGAACCTTGTCATAAAAACCTACACATTATTGAGACTAGTAAATTTATTACTCAATATTTCATTTAATGATCTGGTTTACAATTAATCTTTATAACGCGAAGATTTATTCTCATTACAAAAATGTTAAAGCAGTTCAAATTTTCAAATTAATAATACCCCCCCCCCCCCCCCCCCCAGAAAAAAGAAGAAGAAAAAAGAAAACTGAAAATTGAAACAATAATGATGCTGTCTGTCATTGGACTGTTCCTTTGGACATTCTGTGGTTCTAATTGGTTTTCTCGCAATTCTGGAGTTTTCAATGTTGCCTCGTCCGGGCTTCTACGTCATCATCATCATTATTATCATGACTTCTACCATCGTCATCATCAACATCGCTAATGTTAACACCACTCATCCGATAAATGTTGATGATGCACATGGCTGTTTTAGCGAATTAACACAATCTAAAGAATGCAATTCAGAATCTCCTGCAGAACACTTTCCCCCTTTCTGAACAAAACTACAGTCCAGAGCCTTATAGTTTAATCTTGTTTGTGTCTGTTGACATTTTCATTGAAACCTATTCAGAACGCTTTTGTGTTTCTTCGTTAGAGATCATTACACAATAAATATTGCGTAAATAATATTTCAGATTGCCTCGCCATGTTTTGTTTGGGCTGTTCATTCGGGTGACTTTTATGGTCATTTTATATAAAAACGAGTCAATTATCAATCCCTCAGTGGCGGATATTTGTAATTTTAACCAAATGCTGCTTCTTCTTTCAATTTAGTTTGTCACACTGCATATTTCATTATTTTCCACACAATGTATAACGACCAATTAACAATTTTATTGCTCTTCAATGTAGCCAAACTGCTTTCTGTATTATAGCTCTTGAGCTGGTTTGTTTTTCTTCAGAGTTTTTATTCTGAAATAAAACTTTTTAGTGTTGGTTTCGCAGACAGGTTTTTATGTTCGACAAACGACATTATATCAAAAAAAACCCCGGCCGCAGACTCAAAACTCTTCTCGTTATCAAACATACATAAAATTTTTGTGATCATAGATATACATTTTAGAGCTCAAAATTGAAAGGAAGAAGATCATAAAACTATGATTGCTGCTCCCGTAAATGTCGGCAACCCCTAGTCATCATTTCATCTGGGTCTTCAAGCCGCTTTATGACGTCACAAAACACAAAGAACTACCCGCTCCAAGTTAGGGTAATAATATTCATATTGCTGTCACAGCGACACTTTATACATTTAATATACCAACACTCTGTCTTTTTACGACAAATAAATAGCCCAATTAACGAAACATATACCCGGTTTTATGGCCGAATGCTATATATTTAGTACGGGAAACTGTTTTATGCCTTCGCGAGGTCTGCTTACAGATTTCTTGGGCCGAAGCTTAGTCTTTGATTTCGAGAGAGTTTTGTATTGTGTGCAGTAAATTGAAATGGCGAAAATGGTTTTCATCCTTTGATTACTGGCATGACAGAAAGTTGCGAAGAGTACATATTTCACTTTTGTGTTGTATTTCGGACAAAACGCTTAAAAACTCAAAATAATGTTTGCACGCGAAAGAAAGTGTTACGCCAATTGCAAACCAATCAAAGAGTTTCTTTCCTGCTCCAAACTTCGGCGAGCGATTGATGGCTCAGGCTAGTTAAAATACTGCAACATAGGTTTTTCCGTCTAGTGCCTCTGTGTTAAAACCATTAATGCACATCCGTAAAATTACACACCCTGCTCCCTTTGAAGACGATACAAGTTGTACGATTTTTTCTGCTTCTTTTTCATTTTCCGCACGTAATTAACCTCTCAAACGGACACCTGATCGCATTAAACTTCGTCCAAACGAAACCAGCCTTCTCTATTATCATACATACATTACTTAGGGAGAATCGAGCAAACCTATAATTGAGTGAAATCCATAAAGGAAAACGACTTTGGCCAATCGTAGATCAGTCCCAATCGCGCAGTTTGCTATGAGAGATGGTTAGCCAAAATGAATGCTTCTTTATAAATTCTTAAACGTTGATTTTATCGCAGCCTGTTGAGGGTAAAATAAGTTGAGAACGAGGGTAATTTGAGTTTGGGATATTGGATATTTTATATTATGACGCTTTTTTATCAACGAATTTCGGTGTTTGCGTTATTCATTCCGGATTTTAATCGAAGATTTACGATTTTACTCCCAACATTGCTACTTGTGTGATCAGGTCGCGGTAGATCTACCCGCTCAGCCATTCTACGCGGACCAGAAACTTTCAAACCTAAATCACACAGATAAAATGTAAAGTAGACAAGGAAATGTAACTTCAAATCGAACAGAAATGTAATGTATTTTTAACGAGGCCAACTGATGGAGGCTTATTCCTGTTTATATTAGTACGTATGTCAACTAACTAACTAGACTTCATTTGCCACCGTATTTAACTGTCTTAATCAGGATGTCTGCACATTGCGAACTTTTATCTGATTCTGTTGATCGTGTAGGCATCTATTACTGACATTAATTAGCCAATGTCATTGCTATCTAGAAAACACCTCACCCGTTGCAGTTCGAAAATCTATACTTTTCTCTACTGGGACCCAACGGTATTTGTTTGATTTGCAGTTCTTGCCCCTTGATAGCTTCATTAAGGTTGAACATTAATTACCGCTTGTATGATCAATGTCAGAAGATTCTTGAAGGAAATGGTTTACATACCACTGTGATGGGCAAGACCGAGAGAATTTTGGGGGGTTTGAATGACAGACCTATTAAAGATCAAGACTTGTTGGGTCAGAACCGACCTTTGTGATTTGGTTAATTACTGATGGGTTTCGATAGTAAAATGTCGATCTAGGGAATTGTAATTCCTCGGAGAATAGTAATTATTTAAATCTCTCTCTCTCTCTCTCTCTCTCTCTCTCTCTCTCTCTCTCTCTCTCTCTCTCTCTCTCTCTCTCTCTCTCTTAAAAATTGCACATACATTTTTTGAAAATATTTTTTTCCTAAAGATGACACAGATATGATGGTTATGGAGATAATTTCATATTTTTGGCCTGTGGACCCCTGTTTGTATGAGCCCCTGGCCGACATCAGAATGGCTGCTTATCGGAGAGGTCGGCGCGACTTCTGACACCAAGCTAACTACTTGATCTGTTTAACCCGTGTAAAATCGTAAAACATGACATCACTCGGAAATCTCAGTTTTCATCGTCTAATGCTTCCTGCGGCTTTTATTTGTTTTTCGTCTGTAATTTCTATTTTCATTTTTTTCTCACAAATTAAATTAGACAATCGCAGCCTTGTCTGATATTGTCTATTATTATTCTTTTCTTTTTTACAGTATATTATATAATGATAATTTTTAAATATTAATGATGCAGTTTTTAATAATTAATCTAAATATTTCTTTTGTGATAGTTTTTGTGCAATAGAACAAATGAGATATTACACGGTAAACTTAAAAATGGAAGACAACATAGTGAAATTTTAATCCGGCAATTCAGTTTAGCTGCTTCTTCAATTGTCAACATTTATCAAAATAAAACGTCTGTTCACTGAGTTATTTAACAAGCTTAACAAGAAATATGAATTTTAAGTAGGAAAATAAACAATAAATCTTACTGCTTTTCAAGATCAAAAGAAACCGCTCTGTACACAACAAATAAAATAATAGGCCTGTATTGAAGCTCCACAGACTTTTTAGAAATCTAAAATGTACAAGTAAATGCTTTGAAGGGGGGAATCAAATGGAAATAAAAAATTATAAAAATGCATCAATATTTGATAACACACAAAAAGATTTTTATGTAATAAAATAGATAAACCTATGTTGCTGGTATAATTGCCGATTTTCTGATTCTATCATAGGCCGATTACATCGGCATTTATTTAAACGCTTACAAAGTGACAGTGTTTTGGTTTAAACATTTCTATATGTGTAGGTCATTATTGGGCGATGGTGATAAATTACGCGAACGATTCTTATTGGCAGCCGATCTGGCCTAATCATCGTAACAAACGAGGTTCCCGTCAATCAAGCCAGCCTAACCGGTAAACTATCACAAATATTTACACCGGCCAGTTACTGACAGTAACACGGCGGTCAGGCGCTCGACCCTCCCCTCACAAAGCCACGGTCAGCGGCAACATGCACGCCAGAAAACCGCGCGCTCTCCGTAGGTGAATGCGGCTTTTTGCATATTAAGACTTCATTGTTTAATGAGTAGCGAAGGCTTCCTGTAAATAGGTATTTTGTAAATTAGTTCTCCAAGCAACACTAATATTTGTCATTTTCTGTTAAATACAAGAGAAAAAATACAAAACAAAAATAAAAAAAGTAATGTATACTATATAATCAATTTTTATTTATAATTTTTTTTCAATTTTTATTTTACAATTCCGTTCTTTTTTAACTGCAATCCTTTCTACTTTCCCTTCGATAAATTCTCTCTAAATGAGTTTCGAATGACGAATATTTCCGAAGTTAATCGAACAATTCGTCAAGTATTAAATCCTTCATTAGACTTCCACCAATCTTCGCTAATTAATCACCTTAATTAAGTGAGTTTTCAATTCCTATCCGATTGCACACAGATTGATGGGCGTACTTCAGCATGCGATAAGTCAGCGTTCGTCACTGCAAATTGGAGAAGTGACTCCTACTAGTTGTGTAACATTTATTTGTAGAAAAAATGGGGAGTTTGATGTGTCAATTAGTCAGGGTTTTTTTCCTCTCGAATGTTTATCTTCTTATCAATACATACATGTAAACTGCAAATTCCTGTAATAATGCACAGTCATGTAGAATTAAAAAAAAAACCCACATCAAATATAAATAGATTATTATATAAATAAAAATCTTTTTTAAAAATCAAATATATGTAAAGGCTTTTTAAATCAGTGAATTTTTTTCCATCTTAATAAAAAATAAAGAATAAAAGTAGGTGTACTCAATAAATATATGCGGACAGTTTTAATTTAAACAATATTTTATTATAAAGTAAAAAGATAACAAGGATTGTGTGGCATGTACATGTATACTTGCAATCACTATAATTATTTAGCTAGTGACTCATTGATAAATTTGACATTTTATATAGAAAATACATATAATTTAACAAACTTCACATGTGTTGGCTCGAGTCAAATAAAAGTATCCTTTTCATTTTAGACATATCTTGCTTTTTAAATCACTTGAGCAACTATCATATCTAGTTGCTATGCTTCTGAAGTCGAGCACCGTATGTCTTGTAAATTGACATATCCCATGAATCAAAAAAGGACTTGTTAATATTACGAAATAATTTAAGGACTACTTAATTACAATTAATGGGCCGGCGTGACTTGAAAAGCCCTCTCCATTATTAGAAAACCATCTCTCGTTATATTTACATGTCGTTAGTATGACAATCACAAGAGGAAAATCTATCCCTAGCGGGATTTAGTCTGACCCTTGGCACTCGGAACTCCTCACCATTTACATGAAAATGACATGCGGTTTGCATTTAAAATGGCCTTTCTCATTGAAGTACGAAACCGTTTAGCATGCACACAATGACAGAAATGACATTCTCCATCAAGATTCCCGACAGTTGATTAGAGACATCGTTCTATAATTTATTGCAGGATTCCAACAGTATGTAAAACATACGGCTTCCACAGCAATACATTATAAACATTTACCGCTTCCACGCAGTTTTGTCGTTAAGTTTCAAATGTGTGCTCTGTTGACATTTTATGTACCATTTCAAATTTCTTAGTACAGCATCAGCTGAAGTCACATCAGCGCTTCTCGTGGTCAGGTCAGGGTTGCCTGAATGAGGCTGAAGCTGCTGATAAATATACGTAAACCAAAAGAAATACCTGATCGGGCTCGATTTTTGAACAGTTGATAAAATAGAAGGGCTAGAACAATGGCTAATTAGAATGCACCAGGTAACAGAAAACGGGCCCTTCTGGAGTAGCTTTCTTGTGTTTATTGGCTTTAAAATTCACTGGAGAGCGAGCTTTGATAAATAGTGACATCAAACCGGCGTTCTAATGTCAGGAATTGTGAACTTTTGAAAGCAGATCGCGTTCTCGTTAAAATCTCGCCACTGGCACGGAGAGACCTTTGGCCCGGTAGCGATCTTTTGCATAATAATGGCCGCCTTAAATCCGCGGTTAGGTTGCATATGTTTGTTGTGCATACGATAGTGTCAACCAAAGGCATATTGCATTGTTGTGTCGGTGAGGGAATAAAAATCGAAGCTCTAGCAATGGCTAAGTAGAAGCTTGACAGATTATCGACAGAGTGCGTTAATTTTCAATTCTATATGCAAAGCATGTGCGGTTCAGGGCATTCCCGCAACCTTGCTATCATTAAAATTGAAATATATTCCTAACGCTTCGGCAGTTTTTGTAGAGTAATATGACCAGAACAAAGAAATTTTATTCAATTTGAATACAGTAATAAACTTTTTTTAATTAATGGTGACAAAACAATATGAACGCACATGCTTATTTTCACTGGAATCTCAACAAGTTGACATGTTTATTTCCGATGCTGTTCATAATTAAATATAAAAATACTAATAGTACAACCATTTTTGTAGTGCGCAAATCTCATTCTCGTCGTCAAATGCCGTAGATTTTATCAAAACTTAGAAGAAAAAAAAACAACAATATTCTTTATATCAGAGGTACTTTTTAAAGACCTCACACATCTGTTGATATTATCACTTAGGATTCTAAACCTTTGACATCCCAAGTTGCAATTACCTTCCTGAACAATGCTCAAATGTCCCAGATTTTTGAAGGTTTTGTTCCCAATTTTATATTCAAATAAAATACTTCAACACCTTCTGATTTATGAACTAATTAAAATGTCCTTCCTCTTTCCTTGAATGGAGTTCCAATCTTGTTTTTAGTCATACGAGCAATGCTGTCTTATCAGATGGACAGGTAGGGAACACTCGTTCCCTCAGAGTGAAACCGAGTACATTAGAGCCCCATTAAACCTGGGAAGAAGTATGAAATTTTATGATAGGGTGATACAGACTAAAGACAATCTTGGTTTACTATATATGATGTGTATTTGGTTACGTTATAAATAATTATAATCATTCTTTTATCAAATTATCCCTTTTGACACGTTCCGTAAATCCTTATTGATAATAATTCATACATCACGCTATATCATTGTTAGACATTTTACATTAAATGGTTGACAAAACTTGAATTTCACGCAAAACTTGACGATTTTAAGATTTATGTAAAATTTTATTATTTCCTTTGCAGAAGCAAAACGGAGAGAACAAGCAGCCTTATTCGGAAAACACCAACCGCCGAAAAAACGACGAAAATCCCGAACAGCGTTCACCAACCAACAGATCTATGAGCTAGAGAAACGTTTCCTGTATCAGAAGTACCTCACACCGGCCGACAGGGATGAAATCGCGCAAAATCTCGGACTATCAAATGCTCAAGTGATCACATGGTTTCAAAATCGCAGGGCCAAATTGAAACGCGATCTAGAGGAATTGAAAAATGACGTTACTGCAACACAAATTCTGAAAACTTCTTCCATAAAGGATGGTGATGAGTCCGAAAGGTCATTCACTACGGATCCCGATCCCGATGTGTCGCGGTCGGCCGATGAAGACGATTGTGAGCCCTCACCTCCAAAAGTGCAGAGGACTTCCGAAAGTGAGGCAGAAAATGCTTCGGAAAAGGACGATTGTTCGGATATTGACATGGACATACATTCACCCTGATGTGACGGCATAAGCTGTGCTCTTAACTGGTTTCGTCCATAAAAGGTTCAGTTTGATTTATTTACATGTCCCAAAATGTGCCATCTTCTCCCAGTCCCGTATCAATTTGCTTTTCTGTTAATGTTACGGAAGGCAACCTCCTTAGGACTGATGTAGACTCTGAGCCCCTGAGTGGTCCGTGGAAAATGATCCTACGGAGAACAAGTTCTTCATTGAATGTCGACGGCCTGTGACTAGATTAGTGATATGTCCAGTGCATGTGTCAAACGAGTGTAGCCGACCACGCCTCACCCTCGCCGCAGACTTACGAAGTTTTCATCAGATCTTTATAGCTATTGCAAGTCTTATTTGGAATCTAAAAACTGCATGACGCTTTGCCTTAATACAGATATGTATGTAATACACTGTAAATTGTATGGCGCTATTTTCTTGCTCTGAACCCCACCCCCTCAGAATGACACGAGTCAGTGTTGCTACAGTAGCGTGAGAGACGTAGACTTTCGCTAGCGGAAGTGAGAATTCTGGTTCCGGCACGTGGTTCTGCCAGTCCAGCCAATCATGTTCTTGAATTTTTATTTGATTGTAAATGAGAAATCATGGACATATAAATATATAATTATATATGAAATATTTCTGGTCGTCTTGTTTTTACTAATGAGAAAGTCAGTCAGGTTTTAAAATCACGCATTGAATTCATACATTTTCTTTATTAATTGATATTCAATAAACTGCGAGGTGATTTATACCAAATGCATGATTTATTGACAACGTACAAGAGGTTACAATATGTGATTTAAAATCTACATAATCTATTAACTAGATGTGGACACATTGAACTGAACGGAGCCATAAGGGGAAAAACAAGTGCATTCTTTAAACTGTTACAAAAACTAGGACATTCCCAGAAATAATAATTCATAGAGTGAGGGGACCTGGTGGTTTATTAATTTAGTTATTAATAGATTGGCACACATGCTTCAAGTAACTTACCACTTCCTTCTAAGTAAATTACTTTCTGGACATCAGTGTATGCTGATAATGTTCACATTGCGCCAGACATAAAACGGCAAATGCAAGATTAATCCAAGAACATGAAACAAACACTAAACCAGTCAATGAGAAGACAGAGTTAGTTCGGACTAAGATGCATGCTTTGATGATTTTTAATAATAAATGAAATTGAGAATGTATTACAACTCTGTACAATTTTGTTACAGATTCCCCGACTTTTTTAGATAAATATTTTAAATAAGTTTTATACTATTACATATGAAATAATATTGTTAACTAGCTCAAACTTTTCCATCTAAGGTTACGGTTTAAGATTTATGTGATGATTAATTCTCACTCGTTTGTTTCGATTGCTACATTACATGTTAATTTTTGTTAAATATAGCGAAAAGGAATAATTGGTAGTTATATTCCTTGAGTATACGCTACGGGAAAATATTTAAACACAGAATAATATTTTTAAAAATCAAACATAAAGACGACAAATCAAGTAATTGACTTATTCATATAAAATTAAATTTTAAAAAGTTGAAAAAATATACAAAAATAAAATTAAATAACATAACTTTATTTACTGGTTTTATATATTTTTTTTATTTATTTATTTATTATTTATTTAATTGTTTATTACACGAATTTCTATCTTTTTTATTCATTCATTCATTTTCTTATTATTTTCATTTATTTTTCTATAAACGTGTTTATTATCAATGTGCGTGTTTTAACCGTCAGCCTTTATATCTACAACCAGTCTTTATTTTCTGGGCTTAGTATGGGTTTTTTCCTGTCATGATAAAAATAATATAAACAACACAGAAAGGTTAAAGGGTGGGACTATTCATATATACATGTATTTAAAATGTATTTATGCACAATTGTAAAGGGTTTGGTAGGGCTTTTTTCTGAGAGCATTTTG